>BSBK01005682.1:2670000-2863186 GCA_027943335.1 Chamaecyparis obtusa | reverse complement strand
TATACATATATATATGTATATGTATATGTATATGTATATATACATATATATATATATGTATATGTATATATATATATGTATATAGATATATGTATATATATGTACATATATATACATATACATATATATATATACATATATACATATATGTACATATATATATATATATACATATATACACATATATATATACATATATATATATACATATATATATACATATATATATGTATGTATATATATATATATGTATATATGTATATATGTATATATATATGTATATATATATATGTATATATATATATGTATATATATATATGTATATATATATATGTATGTATATATATATATATATATGTATATATATATATATGTATGTATATATATATATGTATATATATATATATATATATGTATATATATATATGTATATATATATGTACATATATATATGTATATATCTTTATATGTGTGTGTGTGTGTGTGTACATATATATATTGACTTTAGAAACAAAATCTTTGGGTGAAATAAAATGTAAGAGAACCATGTAAAAATATAAGAATTCACATTTACAAAACAAAGCACATTACATATGAGGTATTGTCTCTTCATTAGATGCAACATTGGCTTCAATGTCACACATAGGTTTGGCCCTAGTTCTCTAAATAATATCCATGGTTATTTTCTTGCACATCTCAATTCGAACATCAATAGTCCACAAAATCGCATGCATTTAAAATATATGAAAATAAACATCATTCACGCATTTACCAATTACTTAACATCTTCACATAAGTAATTCACAATTCAACATACTAGAAATAATTTAACAACTTTCCATGAATTTCGCACCTGAAATTATTTGCACATATAAATTACATTTAACTTACAATAAGATCACATCTCATCATAATATGAATTCAGTTGTTATTTTCCAAATCAATTCACATAAAACATATACTCAATTGTATTATCCTAATAATCATGTAAGTCATTTAATCATAGTGCAATCATAAATGTATCATAAAATCATCAACATGAGTACAAAAAGCAACATAAAATAAAGTGCATCACAATCTAATGTGATCAAATCTCTGTCATATAGCATTTAAATATAGAATACATCAACATAATGTATCAAATAGTAATTATATCATGAAGATCAATGAAATGTTACGATGGGCTCGAGGTAGGGCCTTGCACCCTCCCCCCTAGGCATGAACTTCCTCCTGGAGTTTATAAAAAAGATGGGGATATTGTGCTTGCATATGTGTTGTGTCCTCCCATGATGATGTAACCTCATCATAAGAATCCCATTGGACCCTAACCTAGTCCATCTCTCGGCCTTGAAGAGACAACGTCTGGTATACTAAAATGTGAATGGGCTCCAAATCTAGTAGCCCGTATTCAACTCCACTTGCAAGGTATCCCATTATATGATATGAGACTCATTGTATATATATTTTCTCAGTACATTAACATGAAACACATCATGGATGCTTGACATGCTAGGTGGAAAGGCTAGATGGTAAGAAACTGGTCCTATCCTCTCAAGAATCTTAAATGGTCCAACAAAGCCAGGTGTGAGCTTAGAGCCCTTTCCATAATGGATTGGACTCTTATGCATCCACACTCTTGAAAAATATATATCATCAACCATATAACTAGGATCTATCCTCTTCACATCTACATACTTCTTATGTGTGTCATGAGCCTCTCTAAGGTGATGTCTAATAAAATCCACCTACTACTCCATATCCTAAAATAATTCTGGCCCAATAGCTACTCTATCCTCAATACGGTCCTAACTTAATGGTTTCCTACATGGTTTCCTAATGTGTGATGCCCATTATTATAGGAAAACTCTACCAAGTGTAGGTACTCCTCCCATCTCATCCAATGGTTCTTAATATACATACAAAGCATGTCCTCTAACACCTATTTAACCCTCTATGTATGCCCATCCATTTTTGAATGGTATGTTGTTTTAAAGTTAAGTCTGGTGCCTAAGATTTCCTATAATTCCCTCCAAAAAGAAGATGTAAAGAGAGAGTCCCTATCAAAATTATTTTGCAAGGAATGTCATTAAGTATAACAATATCCCACAAGAACACCTGTGCTACTACCAACACTCTGAATATAGTATGGATGGGTGATAATTGAGCCACTTTGGACAACTTATCAACTATCGCCATGATGGCATCATTACAGCGAGATGGCATAGGTAGTTCAATGATGAAATCTATATAAATAGCATTCCACTTCCACTCAGGTATCTCATGGGGCTAAAGAAATCCACCTAGATGGTAGTTTTCCACCTTAACTCCTTGACACTCAAGGCATCAGGCTACCAATTCTACAATGTGTTTCCTCATGCCTAGCTAGTGATACAGTTGTCTCAAATCTGCATGCATCTTCTTGACCCTAAGATATGTTGCATAAGGTTCTCTATGATCCTCTACCATAATGAAATCTTACAATCCCCTAGAAGAAGGTACATAGATGCACCCTCTATGGTGTAATAGTCCATCGAACTCTAATGAATAATTAGCATATTTCCCCTCTAGGGCCTTCTAATATCGAACTACCTAACAAACCTCTACATACCACTCATCCTCATGAAAGTGATGTAATATATGATGCCTCAAACCTGTGTCTACAAGCATAGAATATAATTCATGGTGTCTCCTACTTAGTGCATATGTGACTACATTATCTTTCCCCTTGATGTACTGGACATCAAAATCATACTCATAGGAACTTCATCCATCTCCTCTTTCAAACATTAAGGTTTGGCTGAGTGAATATGTACTACAAACTTTGGTGATCTATATGGAGCTCAACCCAATGTCCTAAAAGGAAGTTTCTCCATCTCACTAATGTGTGCACTACTGCTGCAAGCTCAAGGTCATGGGTAGGATATTTAAGATCATGAGTCTTAAGTTTCCTAGACTCATATGTAATGGCTGGACCACCTTGCATAAGTACTTCTCCCAAACTATCCAAGGAAGCATCTATACAAACCACAAAATCTATTAAAGGATCTAGAACAACAAGGATATGTGAGTTGCTAAGTGCTTTCTTGAGTTCTTGAAAGGCCCTCTCACACTTCTTTGTCCACTAAAACTTCTTCCTCTTTCATTGAAGGGATGTAATAGGGTGTGTCACTCTAGAGAATCCATCAACAAAGCATTTATAATATCCTTCTAATCCCATGAAACTTCTAACCTTGGTCATAATGGTTGGTGCTAGCCAATCCATGATGGATCTGATCTTTGATGGGTCAATTGAGATCCCATCACCTAAAATAACATTTCCTAGGTATCGAACCTTAGATCTAAAGAATGCACATTTTGACAAGTTTTCATATAGTTGATTTTCTCTCAAAATATGAAATATTTGTCTCAAGTGCTCCTCATGCTCCTTCTCATTCTGAGAATATATCAATATGTCATCTAGGAACACAATCACAAACTAGTTAAGGAATGTACAGAATGCCCCATTCATGAGACTTATGAATATAGCTAGAGAATTCATAAGACCAAATAGAACAACTATGAACTCATAATGGCCATATCTAGTACGAAAAGTGGTTTTGTGTATATCACTCTCCACAATCCTCAACTAATAGCACCTTGAATTTAGATCTATCTTTAAGAATACCTTGGCACCCTGAAGCTGATCAAATAGATCATCAATAGTTAACTTATTCAACTGTCAGTAATCTATGCATAGTTGAAGAGATCCATCCATCTTCATAATGAATATGATTGGTGCGCCCCAAGGAGAGAAGCTAGGACAAATGTGCCCTTACTCTAAAACCTCCTCTAGCTAGATCTTGAGATCATTAAGTTTATTAGTGGTCATCCTATATGGTGCTCTTGATACTAGCTCAAATTTTGGTATAAGATCTATATGAAAATCAACCACCCTATGAGGAGGCATATCAAATAGCTCGAAAGGAAACACATCTACAAACTACTAAAGAATATGACGCTCATAAAGTGAAGGTTCCTTCTCCTCTTTCTCTCTATCACTGATAGTGATGGAAAATATCTAAAAACCTTTTTGCATGCTCCTCTTATGTTTCATAGAGAAGATTATACAAAGGGATATAGGCCTCAAAATCCCTGAAATCACTATAGAAGTGTCGTGGTCATCTACACACTCCATCTTTTTTAGGTAACAATTCATCTTGGCTTAGTGGGCATAAAGCCAATCCATGCCAAGAACAATACCATAAGATACTAGAGGTATAATATAGAGGTCTTTCATTATAGTCATATCATCAATCTAAATCTGTAAATCCTTAACCATGGACTTAACTAACACTCTATCCCTTGATGCTAACTCAAACTCCCAACTGACATCCTTTCTAGTTGTCACTAGCCCACAACACTCCAAAACCAATGAAGAACTAAATGAATCAGTATCTCCTAAATCAAATACAAAAGTAACACTACTACCTATAATCATACTTGTAGTCTCTATCACTATGGTCTGATGCTATGCATGGTGGTTATCAACCACTAAACATACCCTATGGGACTTACCCATGTCCCTAATTGTAGGCTCTAATGTTTCTGTACATTGAGTGTCTGCCATCTAACCTTGTGGACAATCTCTAGCTATTTTCCCCATGGAACCACATGTGTAACATGGTCCATGTACTTGAGTCTCAACTCCCTATCGCCTAGAATATTATTTTCCTCCAATCTTACTAGACCCACTAAAACCACTCTTAGTGGACTTATGATTCTGAGCCAGAGGTGTAGATGGAACCTATGGTCATTGATCTCTCCTATGAGCCTATATCTACCATTTATTGGGATTAGACCCCTAATGTCCCTATGGTGGCCTCTGCCTCTGATTCTACTAAGACTATTGCTAAGAGTGAGGGGCTTTATAAAACACTAATAATTGTCTATGATTTCCCTTCTAATGGGTTTTCTTAAACCCAAATGTTAGTGGTGCAAGGTTACAGTTATGATACCAATCCTATGTATCCTATGATTTCCTCTTAATCTTATCTACTATTGATTCCTTCTCTATGGAAACCTAAAGGCTCTCTAGAGCTTCTATGCATACTAGTCTTGATATCATGGCATTCAGTCCCCTCACAAAGTGATTAACTAGCAACTTCTCATGCTTCATGTAATCCACATAAGGTAGAAGCTCAAGGAAGTTTCTCTCATATTGCATTACGATGAGTCCCCTCCATTGAAGTTTATGGAACTTATCAAAGTGGTGCTATCTAAAATGATCTAACAAGTATCTATCTTTGAATCTCTCCAAGAAGGTGCTCTAAGAGAGAGTGTCAATAACTAGGTTATTCTTGTATTCCTCTTGTCTCCACCGAGTAGAGGTGGTCCCTCTCAAAAGGTGAATCACAAAATGTGCCTTTAGATTTCTCTTATATGGATGCAATCCAAAGCATCGCTCTAAACTCAAAAGTCATGCTTCAACCTTTTCCCCGTCGGTAGATCCTAAAAAGAGTGGTGGTTGAAGATGAAGTATTTCTATAATCTAATACCCTAGATCTTGGAGTTCTCTCTCCACAACCCCTATAAGCACTATATCTAGTGGTAGTTCTTGTATATGAATTGACTTATTATCATGATCATACTGACCATTTAAGTGGTTAGGGTGAGGGATCCTACTCCGCTCTCTAGTTGTTGACTTATGTCAATTTGTACCCTAATGTTTATTCTGTTGATCCACCGGTGGTATTCTCTGCTAAATTATCGATAAGGTCTTGTAGTGAATTTATAATGTCCTAGTTTGGGTTAGGTGTTTTCTCAAGAGGAGTTCTCTGATCCCCTTTGGGAACCTCTACTACTTGGTCAGGATCCTCTCATGTCAAGCGAGCACACCTAGGGCTTTGTCCATGTCTATGAGCTTTCCATTTACAGGAGGCATCCTACATGTTTAATAAAAAGTTATAAGTGAAACATAATGGTTTAAGGATCCTAGTGTTGAAACATAGCTCTGATACCAAAATTTCATGCCCAAAATTTTATAGTGAAAACACACCAATAAATTTTTCTATACACATATTAAATTAATTAATGTTTGCATGTTGATAAGGTAAAATGATTATAATTTTATTGTTGGAGTTACAACGTTCATAGTTTGAAATTAACTTTCAAGGGTAATTGGTCTTATTAAAAAGGGAAACAAGGGGAATCATGACAAGTAGAGACCATGTGGGAAACTTTCCATCCACGGTTGACTTGTCAAAATCCCTCAATAGGTTTGCTTCATTGGTTCACCTAGTACAGTTACCCTTAATTAATTAAGATCTTATTAATTACGTTTTGATTAAGAGGTTTAATACCATCTATTAATGTTATAGGAGTAACCAATATCCTATAATTATTTCACCAAGATCCTTAGGACTATGTTAATAATTTCATTATTGGAATTAGATCCATATAATGATAATTTTTTTTGAAATAAGCAGCAGCAAGAGGGTGCTGACCCAAGGTATAATAGATAGTTAACTAAGAAGAATTAACAGCAAATTAATTCAACCTAGAAAGTAGCAGGAGAGAACATATACAATCTACCTCTCTCAAAAACCAAAATGCAAAAACTAAACCAGCACAGCCGCTTAGTTTCAAAAACCCATGAGATAGTCTTAAGATTAATCAACATAAAAAGTAACTTATGCCACGCAAGGCTAATAACAATAATTAAAGTTTTAAACTTCATACTGTAACCAAAACAACTAGCCCAAAAATTGGGCTTGAAGTCAGTAACATCACCATTCGCAGCCCCACCCTAGTCCAGCAGTAGAGTCATTTGTCATCCCATAAGTGCTTGGAAAGCAACAGGTCAGCCCACTCTTCATTCAGTAATTTGAAGAGCTCATGATCTCCTTCCACAAACTCCTTCCCCTCTAAGGCCTTCTCATTGAAGAGATAGAGAGTGGTATTTGAACATGCATAACCTTGAGGGAAAACTTGCTAACATCAGCCAGTCTCCTATTGGTTTTGTCCAAGTCCCAGCTAAGTTTGGCCACCATATTCTCTAGGGAGGCAATTTGGTATTTGATTCTTCCCACCAATCCACCTCTCGTGGTGTCTTTTCCAATATTGGGTTCCTCTTTTGCCTTAGTATCCTTAGTCATGGTGGTTTTAATGTCATTTTTACCCTCCTCTTGGTCAAATCCATTGTCAATTTCATCCCTACTAGGAGATCCCACCGAGGCATCCTCCTAATTTGTCAACTCTTTTATAGCTTTTTTGCCTTGAACTTTAGCTATATGGGAAGAATGACAAGAAGAGATGGGTTGGGGGTCAATATCCATCAGGTATTCCAGATTAATGATGATCTTTGTATGCTTTTTGGGGGAGGCTAAGAGGAATTTTTAGGGGTAAGGTCATGCTTGGAGCCAACCCGCGAGTTAGGAGTAGGTTGGATCTTTAAGGATTTATGGCTAGCGGTAGGGGTGGAGAAACCCTTAGAACTTGAGGGTGTGGGGAAGCCTTGATTGAGGGAGATTGAGGGTGATGGAGGCTGCTGGGCAATTTGGGTGACTTGCACAACAGGAGGAGGGTAGAGGGCACGGTGGAAGTTATACAATCTAAGGATTAAACTCTGGTGAAGGTAAACAGGTTTTTTCCCCAATGAGATAGCCTCATTAACATCATTAACATTAGACTTAGAGAGTTTAATAGGTAAAACGATAAAGAAATCAACATTTTATGCGTAAAATGATTTAAGAAGGGAAGATGGTAGTTATAGAAAGTACCGTAGCAACCCTCTAGAGTAAAGTAGTTGATGATCAATTTACACATTTTTGGCTAGAATTCTGGAAGGTCAGAAATGTTGTAGCCCCCATTCTTAGACATCGAGTTCTCCTCATTCTTAAAAAACTAAACAAAGTCAGTTTTGGCCTGGACTTTAGAGGTTTTTTTCCATTTTCTTCCTAAAGTGGGCATCCTAGTAGCTTTGTCAATGACCTCCTCGTTGATCTCAAACAGAATCCCATTGATGGTGACCCTCCTTTCATTCCAGGTCTTCACAAACTACTAACAAATTATTTCATCATGGCACGTAAGGTTTTCCATGAAGGGAAGAATCCCTCCCTCTTTGCAGAAGTACATGACCATGGGGTCGAAGGAGAACTCTTCATCAATTTTATCAGGTTCAATCTATTTCCTATCCCCACCCATCTTCTCCTAGACTAGCAAAGCAATCCACACCCAAAAATTAGTCAAGGCGGAGCTCCACCTAGCCCAACAATTGCAGTTACCCATGAAACCACTAAAGTCAAAACTAGGGTGGTCGCCCACAAAACCACCAAAACCAAAACCAGAGCATAGTCTTTTAGCAAGGCAATTGCGAAAAATGGTGAAGTGATAGTTGTAGCTTAATCTTAAGGTCTTGTCATCTTGGGTGCCATAATTAGGGTAATAATTTCCCTTTAGCTCATAAATCACCACCAGAGACACCACTGGGGTCAACACATGGGAATAGTGTTGTAAAATGCAGAGGGCGTCATTAAAATCTGCCCCAAATCTATTGCGATCCTCTGTAAGTCACACTTTCCTTAGAAGTCATCCAAATAATAATGGCCCATAAAAGTAACATTGTACCGCTATGCCACATCAACCCCCTATTAGGAATAAAGAGCCCTCTGATAAAAGCCATGTGGCATTTGAGAGAAAAACTAGCACTAGTGGTAGAATTGTGATAGCACCAGTGCCCACCTATTGGTGCCCAAACTGAGAGCCATTTTTTAAACATCATGGAATCCAATGTCAATGTCACTCATTTTCCACCTAAGCAAGTCTTGAGCAGCCTTGGGCAATTGATTGATAGCCCTCCAACACCGTAACCCGTCAAGCTGCAGACCAGCAGTAGCCATGGCATCTACCACAGAGTTACCTTTCTTGTAAGTGTGCATGATGTTGGCCATGTGAGTACGTTATATTAAACCATGTATGTCTGATCAAATATAGTCAGCTTTCCATCCAGTCTTGGAGTTTCCTTGAATAGCTTCAATGATAACTTTGGAGTCCTCTTCAATACCAATGTTGGTACATCCTAGTGTGATGGTGAAATTCAAACCCCAAAGGAGAGCCATACCCTCAGCTTGGTTAATAGTATAGTTCTAAAGGGGACCAACATAAGCAACCACCAATCTCCCCCTTGTGATCATGAATGATACATCCACCCACCTGAAGCCCCCTCGCGAATGAAACCATTGAAATTGAGTTTGAGATATCTCTTTCTAAAGTTTTAAAGACTTAACAATTTTGAAAATGAAACTATTTGAATTTCAAAAAAAAGAACACTAATTTATTTTATTTTATATTAGTCCTAACCCTATTTAGGGTTTCTTTTGTTTTCTACATGAGAGGGAAACCTCATTTTAAAGTTTTATTTTCCTCTCTCATACCTCTCTCCCTCTCATTTTCCCTCTACCCTAACCCTAATTTTTTTATTAGGGTTACGGCAAGGAAATTCTCTTCTTATTTTTTTTGTTTTCTTTTTTTATTCTCTCCTATACTAATTTTTTTTTGTGTGTAAAGGTGGAAGAAGTGGAGGATCTTAGATCATGCTTTGTTTTTGTGCAGGGGTTTTGTATATATAAATTTTTTATAACGTGATTTTTTTTGCTTTTCTTGTAAAATTATATATATATATTAGGGGAGAGGGTTATGTATGCCCCCCTATGATCAAGTTGCGGCCCCCTACATGGGAGCGCGGTGGCGGAGCCGCTATGGTGGCCACCGCGGCAATGATCACGACCACTATCCATAGTGTCGCTAGCAAGCACCACGATAGTGGAAAGGGTAACTGAACATGGCATGGACACCCTACGTGGGTCCTAAGGCCGAGCCCTCCCCCTTGCAGGGGGTAGGGTTTCGGCCCCGCCCCATATGTTTTTCTTTTTGAAAGACACTTCTTTGATATGATATTATGTGTGTGTGTGTGTGTGTATAACAATAAAAAATAAGTAAGATATATTTTTTGTTGTATTTCTAATCTAATAAATAATAGATTTAAGAAAAATAAATCTATAAATATATTTTATAAATATATCTTCACACACATGTGTATTTATTTCTTTTTGATATAGTGAATTTATATTAAAAAAAACTAATCTAGAACTTGCATTTTTTTCTGAATGTTCCATACTCATAAACAGATTTTAAAATAATTTTACATGAACAAACAAATATATTTTTATATCTATCTACATTTATTTTTCTATTTAAGAAAGACATTCACAACTAAGAAGTAGGACATACTTAAATAAATTTTGTTTTCCTTTTCTTTACCATTTCTAAATTTGCATTTAAAAACATAATATAACTAAGGTATACATGATGCAAAATACTAGAGTTTCTTTTTCAATACATGATGAAACAAAGGTACACATAAAATAAAATAGGTATACAACCCTTTTCTTTCTTTTTTCTCAAAACATCTATACAGCTCTTTATAATCAGAAATAGAAAAGAAGGAAATATAATTCTGACCCTTTATTTTACATTCCTCTCAGTAGATTAAAAAATAACATAAACCTCTATATGCACCCTAAAATGGTTGCCTAGACTTTGGGCCCCCATTTAGCAATTTATCAAATCCTTGAATCAATATTTTCAAAAATTAACATTTTTCAATTATATCAATTTCCTTGATCAAATCCTATTTTGTCATTTTCGATTATTCCTTGGGCTAACCATTTTATCCGAAGTCTTTATTTAATTAAAAATAATATTTCCTCCTCTTTTATTAAATAAAAAGCCCCCACTTTTCCTCTTATCCTAAGTTGCACAAATAAAGCATTATTCTTATTTTATAAAAAGGGAAAAAGCACTTTTTGTCTCATGTGGACACAAAAGTCAACCCTTATTTTCTCATTGGAGGATATTTGTGCACATGGATTTCTCTTCTTTGATACTCCATCATTGATTAAGTCTTTTGCCTCTTAATCTCCATGGTCCATTCCTTTTCATTTCCTATAAAAGAAGAGCTCTCTTCCTCATTTTGGAGATCCATTCATGTTTTATGCTAATGTTATGCTGCAAGTTTTCTAGGTCATTTGGAGCTCTTTGAAGACATTCTTGCATTCAAGCTTTGAAGACATTGTTGTTGCATCTCATTTAGCTTTCTTTTAGTAGTTTCATTATCATGGCATTCTTAGTATAGACTTTCTTTATGCTATAGATTAATCTCACATAGCTTAATAGGAAGGATTTGTAACACTTGTTCTTTCCTTTCATAGATTAGTTGCATTGTTCTTTCATTTTCATAGACTAGTTTTCATCTTCATTCTTAGTTTACTTGCATTGCATTTCATTTGATTCTTGGGGATATTGGCATTTTTTCTCTTGTCTTCATTTCAATCTCTCATTATGTGGTTGACTAGCAAGGTCATTAAGTTTATTAGCTCTAGCTGAGAGCAATTTTAAATCTTGCAACTCCATACATAGAGAGCTATGGATCGATTTTTGAGACCTCATTCTTGAGTGTTCTTGATTGTAAGGATTCATAGAAGTGCACTACTTTTGTGTGTACATTTTTGGCACCCACCGTGGGGTAGAACATTAGTGTTTTGTCTTTTATTTTCTACATTTCTGTCAAATTTTTCATCAATTTTCAATTTTATTTTCAGTCTCTAGCTTTCTATCTCAGAGTGTCATGCGACACTTTTCACCAGTGTCATGCGATAGTTTCCTATATAGCAATGTGACATTTTACCAGTTAAAAGTGTCACCCTGTTTGACAGAAAGTGTTGCTCTGTTTTATGCATTATATCGCCTGCAGGTAAGGAGAACTGTCACCCTAGGACAAATTGTCACCCCCGTATGCAGAGAAGTGTCGCATGACATTTTTGGTGACTGTACTATCACCTGTACCTGACAGTGAGTTTTTTTTAGACCTTTTTGGCCGAGTTTAGATTAATCCGTTTACTAGTTTGATTTACTATAGTTAGATAGATTTCATTTGGATTTTGGATCTAAAAAGAACCTCCCATGTGTTTGGCTTGAATGTTTACTTGCTTTCATAGGCACATCTATTTTATGCTCTTAATGGTGAATGAAAGAACATAGATTTGTTTTTACAAGTTTGTGTAAGTGAATGCTTCTTGGTTTCCAATATCAAATATCTCATTGAGTGATTGGGGGCATAGATTCATTCCTTGTTTACATAGGGAGTTAAATGCACCACTTTGTGGACTCACTCTATGTTTTCTTGGAAAGTTAAATATTCCATTGATTCAACCCTTTTTCATGTGTGAGTAGTGTTCATAAGCAACTTTAGAGTACTTTTGATTGATCTTATTAACTAAAATTGGGTTGTTGGACTCGCTTATTTCTAATCGCCCCTCATTTATGCCCTTTAGATGCAAGGTCAGCATTCATATATAGGGGAGGGGTCTACTTGAAAAGAGCGTTAAGTGTTCCACAAAGTTTACCCCTTTTTATGCTCTCTTGATCTCATTAGTTTTCTAAGGTGTGGACTCACCTTGAGTTTGTGTGAGGAGTTAAATGTTCCACCTTGTGGACTCACTTCACACTCACTTGAAGAGTACTTTTGATTGATCTTGTTAGCTACATTGGGTTGTTGGACTCGCTTATTTCTAATTACCCCTCATTTCTACCCTTTGGATGCAAGGTCAGCATTCATATATAGGGGAGGGGTCTACTTGAAAAGAGCGTTAAGTATTCCACAAAGTTCTCCCTTTTATGCTTTTTTTATCTCATTAGTTTTCTAAGGTGTTGACTTGTGAGTTTATGTGAAGAGTTAAATGTTCCACTTTTTGAACTCACTTCACATTTATTTGAAGACTTAAGTGTTCCACCTTTAGTGCTTTAAATACTTTTGATAGTGGATTGCTTAGAGCTAATTGGATTTTGGATTGTTCTAACCTTGTTGGCCTAACAAGTTGTGGTTGTAGGTGCATTAGCTTTTCCATATTGCATGCAAAAAAAGGGCTACTAATAGTTTTTGCAAGGCTGCCCTAAGCATAAAGATCAAATCAAGTTCTTGTTTAATTGTTTTCTCTATTGGGTGCGGCATATACTAGTTGTTTCATTTCATAGGCACTTAATATCTTGTGGAAGAGATTTTGAGGTGGTAGGAGAAGTATGCTCTTCACTCTTGTGGTGAACTAGAAAATCTTGACCCATCTTAGGATTTTGGAAACAAGAGGGTAATTGAACTTTTCTTGGTGTGTTTGGGAGAAAGCTTTGAGATAAGGGGAGTATGCTCTTCACCCTTGTGGTGAGACAAAATTCTTGAATCTCATAAGTTGATCCATTTTTGTTTAGATTGTTAGAATCCTTTAGCGGGCCTTCTCTTGAGAAATCAAGAGGAATGACCCAAGTGGGGACAAGCTTATTACCAGCTATTCCAACCCACTGTAAACTCAAGGTTATCGAGGACACAAAACCTTGGTAGACGTAGTGCTTGTCTTCGCTTAATGTGAGTACTTGTGGGATTGTGACCATGAGGAAAGTATTGAGCAAGAATGCTTAAGGTACTCTTGAGGCCATGAGGTCCCAGTCCTTTATGAGGAGCAAGAGGGGTACTACGAACGAAAGCCCTTACTAAGAACCATAGATAGAGGCCACCCTATTTTTTCGCTTAGCTTCTTGGTGCAAGGATTGATCCAAGTGGAATAACCCGGATCACCCCAAGATTACTCACCATATGTGTTCCTTTGGTTGTGTCTTTGGCACTTCCATGACAAAGCCAATATCTATTATGGGCAACCACTTTGTGTGAGGCAAGGGAGCATCAAGTGTGGGCCAAGTTGTTAAGTATTGAGCCTTGACTTTCTAGGATAGATATTTCTTGAAGTGTCTTTGATTATGTAATACTAGTGCTAACGTTCTTGAACATTCAAACAATTGGTAGTATTCATAGGGTGTTTTTCTATTTTGATATCACAAGTGTTTGTCTTGGCAAGGTTGCTTTTGCCCTTGTTTCAAGTGCTTGAAGACACGTTTGATCCCATACTGTTTGCAAACCTATTAGTTTACTATTGTCATTGTGATTGGAATCAAAAAATCAACCCTCAAATTGAACATATTGAACAAATAGGCCTTAAAACTAAGATTTTGACATTCACTAGTCAAAGAGTCGTATGACACTGAAACGTTGTCGCACCCTGTTCCGAGAATTGTCATGCAACAGTTCGTCCCTACACAACTGTCACCTTGCTTGCCTGGAAAGTGGCACACTGTTAGCCTAGAAAGTGTTGCCCTGTATTGCGTGAATTGTCACCTGGTCTTAAAGTGTTTCCTGGTTAGCCTGGAAAGTGTCACCTGAGAGTTTTCTATTGTATACCTAGTTTCAATCATTTCACAGTTGCTTTTAGTTGGCTAGGTCTTTAGGAAGGTAGCTTATCTTACCACTGGAAGCTTGTCTTTACTCTGAATTTCTATTTTTTTAGTCCTCTAGGGGAAGTGTCATTCGATTTACAAAGTCACCTTGGGAAGGATTGTCAAGTTAGAAGATTACTCCTATTGAGCAAGTGCCCCTCTAGAGTTGTTAAGTAACATTCTTGGAGAATTCTAGTACTCTTTTTGTCCAACTCATTTCCACTCAAATTCAATTTCAATTATACAATTTGGGCTAAGTCCATCCTCCTGATTCAAATGTGCAAGGATATTGATCCTTTGATTTTAGCACCTCTTTGACAATGTTGGTAACGCCATTTGCAATTTCTATCTTTCCATCTCTTTTGGGACATTAGAGAACTTTAATTATCTTAGTTTGGTGTTGACACTTTGAGAGGTCACCTTATCATCAAGAATCATTTTCTTTCATGTCATTTACAACAAGGTACCAAGTGAATCAAGGAAAATGACCCCGATTGTCTTTAATCAGTTACCCTTAGTTAAGACTCATCAACAGCGAAAGGGAAAAGAGCCCATTTTCGATCAATCCCCTAAAAGTGAGTCTGAGGTTTGTTTTGACCCAAAGAGTAATCCTAACGAATTAAGTTCCTCTTTAGCACCTTTTTCATCAAATATGGACATGAGTTACACCTTCACTAGACAACAAAGAGAAGCAATGAATCAAACTCTTAATGACATGTTTCAATGACATAGGGGTGACATGATGTCTACTGGGTCTTCTTCTGATAGTCCACCTGGATCACCTCCTATCAACACAAGGTATCTAGATGCTCACCAATGAGCTAAAAGACATCATAGGCAAGCTCACTCAAATGCATGGTCACAACATGAAGACCAAAACAATGAGTCTGGTGATGCTCATATCAATGCAGTTGATGTATCCAGACATTCAAGACAACCTTCTCCACTTAGAGACACCTCACGATACACAAGTGAGAGGTTGAAGCGCATTGAGAGGGAGAAACAAGATTTCTTAGATGAACAATCTGCTAAGAAAGAAAGGTTCAAACAATTGGAGGATGAGGAACAAGCTTTGCTAGACATAAGGAGAAGAGTCGCACAAGAAGAACAAGATAGGCTCCTAGCGCAACAACTCCATAATCAATTCAACAATAGGGGTACCAACAGTGGAACCAACTATCCACCATCTACTCCCTCACCAAGTCCAAGAAGAAGGTCAAGGACCCCATCAAGATCACCTAGTCCTAGAGGAAGAAGGACTTCTTGGTATAACCATCATAGGAGACAATCACCTCCTAGATATTCAAGACAACCCTCCCAATGAGATCATCATGGCTCTCAACATGGAGGAAGTAATGCCAACTTTGACACTATTGATTTTATGACAATGCAATAAGAACCATCCTTCCAACAATATGTGGAGAAGTATGTGGAGCAAAATAAGGATCAATTCTTGGAAAGTCTAATCAATAAGGGTGCAAAAGTCCCATACAAATTTGATGTGGACCAAAGTATTAAGAAGCAAAACCCTTCAACTGATGAGGTGATTAAGCAGATGAAAAAGACTATGGAAAAAATGATGGCTCCTAAGAGTTCCTTCAACTTGGATTCCATATGTCCCAATCCCATTGACAAAAGTGTGGTTATGGTAGATTTTCCTAGAAATGTTGAAATCCCCACATATGACAAATATGATGGTAGTGGTGACCCCCATGACCATGTGCATCAGTTCTATATTATGAGTTTTGAATTCCACTATGAAGATTCCTATCTCATGAGGTTATTCCCAAGGAGTCTCAAAGGCCAAGCAATGGAGTGGTTTACCAACATTACCCCTCCTGTCAAAACTTTTAAAGAACTCGTTCAAAGATTCATGCAACATTTTGCATATAATTTATCAAGGTCAGTCACCATGCTTGATTTGTGTAAATTAAAATAGAATCAATGGGAACCCTTTGTGACATTTTTACAAAGGTGGAGATGCTTATGCTCCAAGTATTCTAGGACCATCCCTAAGGAAGAAAGGATTGGTATAATTGTGAGCAATCTAGTGCCAAAATTAAGATATGAAGTTAGAAAAATGGTCTTTAATTCTTTTGACACTATGGTAGAAACTGCATGTCGCATCGAGGATGTTTTAAAAGAACAAGGTATTTTGGCCAAACAAAGTAACAACAACAATGGCCAAAACAATAAAAACAATAATAAGGATAAAAAGAACTCATATTGGAAAAAAAATAAGCACGTAGTCAATGACAGAGTTGTTGACTCTCCACAACCTAAGGAACAAGGAGTTCTTAATCTATCTAATGCAGTTCAAGCTATGAAGCTACAGACATCCTTAGATCAACAAGAGCACAAGCCCAAGTATCAAGATAAACCTAAGTCAGGAAAGAGGCAATTCACTAAACTTGGGGACTCTTATGCAGACATTTTTAAGACCTTGATCTCTCATAATTTGGTACAACCTCATGATCCTTCAAAGTTTTGCATACCATATCCTAAACCTTATTGGTGGAATGAGAAAGCTTACTGTGTATACCACAATGGGATTGGACATGACATTGAAGGTTGTTTTAAACTCAAACATCTTGTTCAAGACCTTATTGAGATTGGGAAATTACAAGTTGATGGGTTGACCACAAACGCAGACCACAAGGCCTTTAAGGAGCCCTTGCCTAAGTATGAGAAGGAGGAGACTTCTCAAAACAAGAAGGAAAGGCCATAATCAAGTATACCTATACAGCTGTAGAAAATGTCATTAATATGCTTGAGGTTGTGGACAATGACGTCAACATGATGAGAGGGAATGATCCCTATGACTATGATGTAAGCTCACCTCCAATATTTGATGAAGGACCCATTTTTGTGCTTAGAGGTCCTCAATCTCGAAGGTCATCTCAGCCTCTCAATGTTGTTACTAGGAGTCAGTCCCAAAGACCTATTATCATTAGGGGTCCTAATTCTAGCAAATCCAAGCAACCAGTGTCCAAAAATGTTCCTTCCAACTCTGCAGTGGGTCCTAATATGAGTTACAATCTTGTTGATCAGTTACAGTGAACGCCAGCACAGATTTCCATTTTTGAGCTCTTAGAATTGTCTCCTAGACACAAGTGTGTCCTTGAGGATGCTTTGCATGCAGTAAATGTCCCTAATAATATAGATGTCGACCAATTCTAGAACATGATCAGCCACCTTGCTAGCCCACATTACCTTACATTTTCTGAAGAAGATAACAAAGCCTTGAGCCATCCACACAATCTCGCCCTTCACATTGAGGTCATGATCTATAAAACCCGTGTTAGGCATGTGTTGATAGATGGGGGTGCTAGGCTCAATATTTGTTCTTTAAGTCTTTTGAAAAACTTGGGTTACTCAGAGCATGCCATTGATACTAGGAAGAAAATTACTATCAAAGCCTATGATGAGGCTGAGAGAAGTTCTAAGGGGTTAGATTTTCTTCCAGTCAGAATTGGTCCTATTGAAAAGGACATTTTGTTTCAAATCATTGATGTTGGTCCTCTAGCATACAACATCCTACTAGGTAGACCATGGATTCATGACATGAAAGTAGTACCGTCTACCTATCACCAATGTGTCAAGTTTCCATACAATGGCATAGAAGTCTGCATACCAGGTGATAGTACCTTATCTATTAATGCCATTTCCGCAGGGGGCCATGTTCCCTTAAATAGAGAAGCAGACAATTTTGGGGCAGCTCTTGAACAATGTAAGGATAAATTCAAGTCTATAGACCTTGGTATGGGAGGATATCAAATTGACTCCTTCACAAAATTGCCAATTTCACCTAGGTCCTATGGTAAATTATCACAAGAGATGCATTCCTCATCTTCAGCCATGACTCTATTAGATACTTTTGTAGAGTCTTCAGTACCTATTCAGGGTGAGAAAGAAGAGGTGGTTGTTAGAGATTGGATATACAGAGAAGAAAAGTACCTACATAATGAAAAATTTTCTCCATCTCCTAAGACTTATGGGAGAGGATACATGTTGGTCACCAACATGGGCTACCCAGGTCATGGCCCTCTCAGTAATAGGTTAGATGCCAAGGCTAAACCACTCAACCATGATCTTTTTGGTCATAGGACTAAGTCAATGATTAGCCTAGGGTTTGATAATGGAAAGAACAAAAGTGCCCCTATCCTAGCTGCAACGGATAGTGATAGTGACTTAGATTATACACCTAAATTTCAAAACCAGCAAGACATGACTAATGATTGGGTGCCTTCCACCAATCTCCTTTGGGGGGATTCAAATGATTCAATAGCTAAAAATATAGACACCAGAGAAGGTGATACCCTTCACAATCTCCAAGCTTCTACATCAAGGCATCCCAAGCCTTCTTGGTGTAAACGTCCCAGCAGAGATTTAGAAATAGATTCACATGAGTTCGAATGGGACTCTCTTTCAGATGAAACAGTTGATTTAGACATGGATGTTGTTCATACCTATAGTACTCAACCTGATGCGACCAACGAACCTAGTGTAGGACTAGAGGATTGGACTCCTCGAATTGCCTTAGTGGACGATGCTTCATTTGGTAGGATGAGTCCTAATTCAGGTATCTTAGAGGGAAACTTGACAGATCCTAACTATGTGATCACCAGGGATACTACCTTTCATATCAATAATGTTGAACCAGTCATTGACCTACCCCTTGTCAACCATCATTTGATTGATTGGTCACAACTTTGTCAAGAGCCTCAGCTTCTCACTTTTCACAATGACTATGAAATAGTCTGCTACCTGAATACTCTTGAACTCATAGTCTCTTCCACCAGTGAACCTACAACAAGTATGATGGAGCCGGATATTAAGTACCTCAGTCGCAAAATAAAAGAAAAGAAAAAAAAGAGAAATGGTTCTGATGGCGAAAACCACTATGTGGTGGCGTCAGAACCCAAAAAAGTAAAAAGAAAGGATGTATCTGAAGGTGAAAACCTCCTTGAGGTGCCTAAGGATGGGGTACTTAATAACCCACCGAGTTATTTCCAAGATAGGTCATCAGTTCTTATTGAGCCTACACAACCAGTAAATTTGAATACAGAAGAGGCTCCATAAGTGGTACATCTAGCTCAGTCTCTGTCAGTGCAAGAAAAAGAGGCATACACAAAGTTCTTACAAAAGAAGAAAATCAATTTTTCTTGGACATATTCAGACATGCTAGGGCTTGACACTAATCTTATTATGCACCACTTATCTATGGCTCCAAGAATTAAACCAGTAAAATAGAAGTTGAGGAAAATGCATCCTCACATAGCTCTCCTTGTTAAGGCTGAATTAGAAAAGCTCTTAGGAGCAGGATTTATTAGAGCTATCGACTATGCCGAGTGGATCTCAAATATTGTTCCAGTTTCAAAGCATGATGGGTCCATTCATGTATGCACCAACTTCAGAGATCTTAACAAAGCTTGCCCAAAGGATGACTTTCCACTCCCTAACATACACATGATAGTGGATATGACTGTGGGCTATGAGATATACTCTTTAATAGATGGTTTTTCTAGCTATATCCAAATAAAAATAGCTCCTGAGGATCAAGAAAAGATAGCACTCACATGTGCATGGGGAACCTATTGTTGGAACGTCATGCCATTTGGATTAAAAAATGCAGGAGCCACATATCAAAGAGCCATGAACACAATATTTCATGATATGATGCATAAAAACATGGAGGATTATGTGGATGACACCTTGGCCAAGTCTAAGCAAAGGGGTACACACCTACAAGATTTGGAAGTAATTCTAGATCAAATGGAGCAGTTTTAGTTAAGATTGAATTTGAAAAAGTGTGCATTTGGGGTTACCTCGGGTAAACTTCTAGGATTTATAATTTTAGCCAAAGGAATAGAGGTGGATCCCGAAAAGGTTCAAGCAATATTAGATATGCCACCTCCTAAGAACATTAGTTAGATGAGAAGTCTTCAAGGATGACTCCAATCCATACGGAGGTTTATTTCATAGCTTGTAGATAGAGCACAACCATTCAATAAGACATTGCATAAGGGAGCCACATGTGCTTGGAATGAGGATTGCCAAAAGATCCTAGATCAAATAAAACAATACTTGGCTAATCCTCCAATTTTGATGCCTCCTATCCCAGGAAAACCATTGATTTTGTACATCTCAGTGACAGAATCTTCCTTGGGGGCATTATTGGCTCAACTTGATACAGGGAAGGAAAGATCCATCTACTACATTAGTCGTACTCTAGTATCTTATGAGATCAATTATAATAGTATTGAAAAGTCTTGCCTAGTGGTAGTGTTTGCTTCCCAAAAGTTGTGACACTACATGCTTGCCCATACTATACATCTCATTGCAAAAATTGATCCTCTTAAGTATTTGCTTGGTAAGGCTGCTCTCATAGGTGGACTTGCTAAATGGATGATGGTTTTATCAAAATTTGATATAGAGTACATTGAGCGTAAGGCTATAAAAGGGCAAGCTATTGCAGATCAACTTGTTCATTTCCCAGTCAAGGATAGCATGCCTATTCAAGTGGAATTCCCAGATGAGCATATCATGTACATGACCACGCGTACTTGGAAAATGTTCTTTGATGGTTCAAATATGCAAAATGGATCAGGAGTTGGAGTGTTGTTTGTTTCCCCTCATGAGTGTACTATTCCCAAGTCCTATAAATTATTGTTCCCATGCACAAACAACATTGTTGAATATGAGGCCTTAACCAATGGATTGAAAATGGCCATAGAATGGGGAATTACAGAGCCGCATGTCTTTGGGGATTAACAATTGATTATCAACCAAGTGAATGGAGAGTACCAAACTAAGGATGATAAGCTGATACCTTACAAAAAGATGGTTGATTCATTGTGATGCTATTTCACATTTGTAACATTTCAACAGATCCCTAGAATAGAAAACAAGGCTGTAGATGCTATGGCTACATTAGCTTCACTCCTTCAGTTGGAACAACACCAATCAAGATTTGAATTCCTGGTGGAAGAGCTACACCATCCCATCTTTGACTCCTCTAAAAGCCATGTCATTTTTACCTTGGTCACTCACAAGTCTTCCCGTTATGGTGCTATCTATTCATACCTTTGTGATGGCATCATTCCTAAATCATTTAACTGATCTGAATGAAGAAACCTTGTCTGTAATGCCTCTCGCCATACCCTTATCTCTGGTGATCTGTATAGGAGGGGTTTAGATGGGACACTTCTTAGGTGCTTGGAAAAGGATGAGTCCGACCGAGCGTTAGTTGACATCCACGAGGGCATTTGTGGAGGACATTCCAATGGTCTTTCCATGGCCCGAAGGTTTCTTAGGGTGGGGTACTATTGGCCCACAATGCAGATGGGTGCTATAGCTTTTGCCAAGTCTTTTGAAAAGTGTCAAAAACATGGAAACCTGATTCATGCTCCAGGTAGGGAGCTTATCCCTTCTATTTCTCATTGGCCATTTCAGTGCTGGGCCTTTGACCTTGTTGGGTAGATTCATCCCAACTCATCAGGTGGACATAAATTCATAATTACTGCTACTGACTACTTTACCAAATGGGTAGAAGTCATTCCACTCTCTGTTGCTTCAAGAAAGATAATTTCTTTGTTCATATTGAATCACATCATTTGTCAATTTGGGATACCTTCTGAGATAATCATTGACAATGGAAGTCAGTTCAAAAATAAGGACCTTACACACCTCTATAATAAACTCAAGATAAAGCAACATTGGTCCTCCATTTACTTCCCACAAGGAAACGGACAAGCAAAGGCCTCCAATAAAACCATTCTTAAGATTCTCCATAGAACAGTTAACAAGAATGGTAGAGACTAGCACTTACAGATCAATCCAGCCTTATGGGCTTATAGAACGAGTATTCATACTCCCACAGGGGCTACTCCTTTTTCCCTCACTTATGGTGTTGACACAGTATTACCTTTAGAAGTTGAGATTCCCTCACTTAGAGTCTCTCTCAAAGGTTTGATTACAGATGAAGATTATCGTGCCATGAGATTGCAAGAATTGGAACTTCTTAATGAGAAACGTAGAACATCTTTTGATCACATGAGAGTCTACCAAAAGCGTATGTCCAAAGCATTCAACAAGAAGGTTCACCCTAGAGAATTTCAAGTAGGAGATCTTGTCCTACATGAGAATCCTAAGAACCAACAACATCATGAACAAAAGGGAAAATTTGAACCTAATTGGCTTGGACCATACATTATTACTACTGCTTTTGGGACAGGTGCTTACTTGCTATCTGATGAACAGGGGGAACGGCTCCCTGATCCTATTAATGTTTTTCACTTCAAGAAGTTCTATCCATGATGCCTATTCTATCTGGGGGCATCCTTTGTACATATTTATTTATCCTAAAAAAATACCAAAAAAATTCATATATGATGCTGAAAAAATCCTAAAAAGCATATAAAGTCCTGAAAAAATACAAAAAATGCAAAAAATTCAAAAAAAATAGAAAAAGTGCCTTGGTAAAAACCTGGAAACAGGTGCCTTGGTAGCAAAAAATATTAAAAAATTGAAAAATCAAAAAAAAAAATCTTCCAAGTGGTGAAAACCTGGAAACAGGCGCTACTTGAGGCCTTTGCACCCTTGTCTCTTAGCATGCATCCTCAACACTTAGCCATTCTCCATCATGGCTTGGCCTTATTTGACTTGGTCTGGAATTGGTCTTTATTTTTGTCTAGGGGGCATACTTGTTAGCATAGGTCCTTTAGGTGCATTTGTCTCTTGGGGAATTTCACAAACAGGTGTTTTTCAACACCACCCCAAACTGTGTTTTTTAACACTACCCTAGCGTCGAGTGTTTCTCAACACTTATCAAATGTCTTACCCACCAGTCTAAGTATGATGCAATATCACTCATTAGTAAATTTGATACTCAAAGTTTGACACTATGACCAACACACACGCACTTAAACAATCAACTCAATTGAGATATGTTGACTTTATTTTTCTTTGTGTGCTGTCTATGAGAATTTCTTTGATGAGTGGTCTCTCCCTGAGAAGTTTTCGATGATGCATAGCTAGAAGACTGAGGGCATGAGGAAATTTTTTATTATTTTTTCTGCTTGTGGGTATATTTTGGTTGATCTTGGTTGTCATGAGCATTTATGCTTGTTCCACTTGACACCTAGGATCTGCAAAGTATTATCCTTGATTGTTTTGTGAGTGCATGCTTATAGCTATTTTGACCTTCTTGTGTCTTGATGCCAGCATAATCTCACTATATTAAATTTAGGTAATCTCACTGCACTAGTCATCTTGACCTATATGTCTTTGGTGCCTAGGTGGGATTCCCATATTCCTATCTGATATAGATCATATTCATATACCCATAGTCATACTAGTCTGTATTGTATGATCTTATGATGCTATCAATAAAGCTCGATGATGATAATTAGATGTCTATAAGCATTGTGACCTTGCAAGTCAACCACTTTTCATAGTAGCTTGCATTCCTAGGTTCATGATAGTTTAGTTTTTGCATTTTGCATATGGAGAGAGCTCTCCTTTTCATCTCACATGGACCTATCAGTCAACTGCACTCATCTTCCCTTTTCTTGATCATGTCTTTCACTCTTTGTCTTTCATCTCAAACCTATTCCTGTCATCACAAGGGTTTAATCTTATCATCATATCTATATCTCAAAAATGTCATTTTAAAAAACATGAGTCTATATCATACACATGAGAATTAAACATACATCTATGAGAGAGAATATACATGAGCATATAAACATACATTTTGAGCAAAATGACAAGACAATACATAAACTGATACATCCATCACAAGTGAGACGTACACACATGATATATCAAACATCCAGTTTGCATCATCATGCAAACATTTTGACTTTTTGACCAAATTTCCAAATACCTCAAAATTGCACAAAAATTGCACCCTTACCTAATTTCGACGTCTTGGATCCATTTTTAGACTCAAAATCAAAATCCAAGTTAATCTTGATAGTCAAAATCACATTTCAAAATTTCACCATCATCTACGAAGTTGGCTGACCATTTGAGGCCTGATCCTTCAATCTTTATTGGAACATCTTCATTTCTTCACCCCCATCTCTTTCAAAACTCCTAGTCTATCATTCATTACCACTCACTTCATTTCTCTAAGGTTTGACTTAATTTTTATCCTATATCTTTCCCCATCAAACCTAGTCAACCTGGGGCATGTCCTCATTGCTTGATGGTTATCCTATTGTCCTATTCTTCGACTATGATTTCTAGTGCTTTGATTAATTTTATCAATTTTCTATTCTCCTCTACCTAATTTTGATTTTGATTTTGAGGGGGCAGTACCTATCAGCTTTAATCTTTGATTCAGTTTTATCATTTAGCTCAACTTGAGATTCTTATTTTTAGACTTGATTATCACCTAGCAGCGATGGTGGTGATTTTATCTTTCAATTTTTGTCTCCTATTTTTAGACTTGATTATTTCCTAGCAGTGATGGCGATAATTTTGTCTAAGGCTTGATTTGCACCTAGCAGTGACGGTGTTGGTGTTGTCTTTCAACTTTTGCTTATTTTTGTTCTAATGTGTTCCCAAAATGAACACACATCTGAGTTGTTTTGTGATCCCAAAATGAACTCACATTTCAATTCTTCTTTGACCACATGTGTTCCCGAAATGTTCACACATTAGTCAAAGAGGGGCAAATGTATGTACCCTAAAATGGTCGCCTAGACTTTGGGCCCCCATTAGCAATTTATCAAATCTCTAAATCAATATTTTCAAAAATCAACATTTTTCAATTATATCAATTTCCTTGATCAAATCATATTTTGTCATTTTTTATTATTCCTTGGGCTAACCATTTTATCCTAAGTCTTTATTTAATTAAAATGAATATTTCCTCCTCTTTTATTAAATAAAAAGCCCCCACTTTTCCTCTTATCCTAAGTTGCACAAATAAAGCATTATTGTTATTTTATAAAAAGGGAAAAAGCACTTTTTGTCTCATGTGGACACAAAAGTCAACTCTTATTTTCTCATTGGAGGATATTTGTGCACATGGATTGCTCTTCTTTGATGCTCCACCGTTGATTAAGTATTTTGCCTCTTAATCTCCATGGTCCATTCCTTTTCATTTCCTATAAAAGAAGAGCTCTCTTCCTCATTTTGGAGATCCATTCATGTTTTATGCTAATGTTATGCTGCAAGTTTTCTAGGTCATTTGGAGCTCTTTGAAGACATTCTTGCATTCAAGCTTTGAAGACATTGTTGTTGCATCTCATTTAGCTTTCTTTTAGTAGTTTCATTATCATGGCATTCTTAGTATAGACTTTCTTTATGCTATATATTAATCTCACATAGCTTAATAGGAAGGATTTGTAACACTTGTTCTTTCCTTTCATAGATTAGTTGCATTGTTCTTTCATTTTCATAGACTAGTTTGCATCTTCATTCTTAGTTTACTTGCATTGCATTTCATTTGATTCTTGGGGATATTGACATTCTTGCTCTTGTCTTCATTTGAATCTCTCATTGTGTGGTTGACTAGCAAGGTCATTAAGTTTATTAGCTCTAGCTGAGAGTAATTTTAAATCTTGCAACTCCATACATAGAGAGCTATGGATCAATTTTTGAGACCTCATTCTTGAGTGTTCTTGACTATAAAGATTCATAGAAGTGCACTAATTTTGTGTGTACAACCTCTATTTCTTAACATTATATTATAAATCCAATCAACAATGGAGAACCCAACATCTTGTTAGGAATAGTCCCAAGAGATAACTGAGAGGGGGGGTGAATCTGTTATCTTCAAGATTCGGTTCTTTTTCCAATTAAGTACAGAATAACATTAAGCACATACACAATGATATAACACTTAACACAACACCACAATTTTGGTTACGGGGAAACCCAAATAGGTAAAAACCTCGGTGGGAATTAACACCCACTATTAACTACACTAGAGTATAATGATCCATGTTAGAAGATCTTACAACCCTATTAGGAGTTGATCTTTACAATGCATGAAGTATAGTGCCCTGGTCAAGGGTTAGACCATGTTAGGAGTCTTTTACAAATAACCTTGTTAGGGGTGAGGACACACTGTCTGAGAGAACATTGCTCAAATGGTGAAGGCTACAACCTTTTGCATAATAGATACACACTATATCTGGATCTTGGTGAATTGGAAAGTAGACATGTTTTCTTAATCAATTCCAATTAATAGCATATACTCTCTTCTTCTTCACATAGATCTCCAGCTAATGATTGGTTGTCTCAATACATTTGCATCTTCTGCTCTACTCTCTCAATCACACTTTAGCAATCACAATTGACTGGCTATAAGTATCTTTCTCCAAATGATATAATCAAGTCAGCATGTTAGAACCTTCTTGAAATCATATTAGAGAAATAATATAACTCTCTAACAACATCTCCAATGGCTATACTAAGCACGCAACACAAACAGGGACCGCCCAACCCAATATGAGTAGACACGTCGCTTCACACAGTCGGCTCCACTAAATTAACTAAAAATTTCTTCTCAAGATAAATTACATTATGCTCTCTTAACCAAACATCCTTAACTCATCAACAAACATTAAACCAAATGCGCATACCAAAATGATAGGTACAACTGCTAAAACAATATAAACACTGTCGACTCCATCAGACAATCTTAGGAAACTGTAACTGGCAAATAGAAACATCATAACTCAACTTGTACTACACAAATAACTCTACGTCCATGAACATAGCTCCACAAACATGTCTACAACACAAATATAAACATGCAAGGCTCCAACATAATCTTACTGTGAATCTCATACAAAACTCTATCTATAACACTATCAGGAATATTGTTGTTACAATCAACTACATAATTATCTGTACATAGAATCAACCTCTACATCTATGATATCATGCTAATAACATATCCATACAACATATGCTCAAGTCTCACTACATAGAAATATAGTGCATGTTGCTTACCATATGTTGTCATCAATGACAAACATACAGTCCATACTGGCTTGTTGGTAAATCTCCAATAATCTCCCCCTTTGGCATAGATGGCAACATATGGAATGAAAAACACCACCAATCCAAACGTACAATTATTTTATAACATTATTCATTTCCTCAACAAAAATACCCCAATGATGAATCCTCCATCTATTGTTGAATGCTCTAAATATCTATTGTTGCATCTCCTTACTGTATACTTGTCTCTTGCTACATACTCCCCCTTACTACATATTCCCCCATTCTAGATTAAATCAATTGTTTTGTTTTTCATGACTAGATACTCCCCCTTTGACATCAATGACAAAGGGTGCCAAAACAAATAAGCATAGGTACTACTCCTGAAGTAGAGTAGTCAACCATTCATCAATCACTGAGGACTGATGTACTACTGCAAACTCTAGGAAGATCTAGAGAATGGAATTACTCCCAGCTTCTCCCTGAGATACTCAAAAATATCCTTCAGTAAAGGCTTTGTGAAAATGTCAGCTAGCTATTCTTTTGTACTCACATAGTCCAGTTTTACTTCTTTCTCTGCAACTTTCTCTCTTAGGAAGTGATATTTTATTTGAATGTGTTTTTCCTTTGCATGCATCATAGGGTTCTTTGATATATTGATAGTACTAGTGTTGTCACAATGAATAATAATAGGGTATTCAATCTGAATTCTAAAATCCTTTATCATCTACTTGATCCACACAATTGTAGAACAATTTAATACTGCTGCTACATAGTTTGCTTCTTCTACGGACTAAGAAATACAATTCTGCTTCTTATTTGTCCAAGTAACAAGTCTATCTCCAAGAAATATTACTCCTCTTGAGGTTCCCTTTCTATTATCAATGCAAAGGAAGATTACTACTGCTCCTCCTGAGGTGCTCTTTCTATCATCAATACAACCTACCCAATTTGCATCTGTATACACATGAAGTTCTACATTTTCTAAATTAGGATACCATAAACCATAGTCTATAGTTCCTCTCAAATATTTGAATATCCTCTTTACTACCATGAGATGACTTTGTTTAGGTTCTGCTGCAAATCTTCCAACAATACGAACTACATTAGAAATATCTGGTCTAGATTGAGTAAGATATATGAGTTTACCAATCATAGATTTATATAGGGTCTTATCAACTGCTGCAGAATCGTCATCTTTTGAAAGCTTGCATCCTGTTATCATAGGGGTACTTACTAGCTTGCAATCATCCATCTTGAACTTCTTTAATATTTCCTTACATACTTAGATTGATTAATGAAAATACCTTTGTATGTTTGCTGCACATCCAATCCCAAAAAGTATTTGATAGGTCCAAACATGCTCATTTCAAATTCGCTCTGCATCTCTTTAGCAAATTTTGCACTAAGCTTGTCATTACCACCAAAAATAATGTCATCAAAAAAAATAGCAACAAGTAATAATCTATCAGGTGTCTCTCTTATGAATAAGTTACAATTTGTTGCTCCTTTCTTGAATCCAATCTTTGTTAAGTAACCATCTAGTCTTTCATACCATTCTCTTGGGGCTTGTTTAAGTCCATAGAGGGCTTTCTTTAGTCTACATACCATATCTAGTTTGTTTGATAAAATAAATCCTTCAGGCTACTCTATGTAGACTTCTTCCTTCAGCTCTCCATTCAGGAATGCTGACTTGACATCCATCTGATATACTTTAAAGTCTTTGAATATTTCATAGGCTAGAAATAACTTTATGGCTTCCAATCTACTTACAGGGGCAAATGTATCAGAATAATCAATTCCTTCTCTCTACGCATATCCTTTACATACTATTCTTGATTTGTTTCTTACTATTGTTCCTTCTTCATTCATCTTGTTTCTAAATATCCACTTTGTTCCAATCACATTTTTGTCACTAGGCCTAGGGACTAATTCCCATGTATCATTCTTAATTATCTAAGCTAATTATTCTTTCATTGCTTCATGCCAATCTAAATCAATACAAGTATCTTTAACACTTAAAGGTTCAATTTGTGAAAGTAAACATACCACTTCATCAACTTTGGAACTTTTTTCTTTAGATCTTGTCATGAATTTTTTGTTCTGATCTCCAATGATATCTTCTTTTGAATGGTATCTAGATGTGAATTTTGGAACATTAGGTGTGACTCTCTCATCTATTTTTTATGATTCTTCTTCACTTGTTTCAGGATCATTAAATAGTGCATCAATGCTGTCAAATGTTTCTTCAACAACTGTTTCTCTACTAGTAATTCTAGGTTCTTCTTCAATCATAGGTTCATAATCATGATATCTTTCTTGAATCATAAACTTCTCATCAATCTTTACATGTTCACTTTCAATGATATTCTTCAATCTTAAGTTAAAACATCTATAGGCTTTGCTTTTAGTAGAGTAGCCAAGAAAAATACCTTCATCGCTTCTTGCCTTAAAATTTGCCAATAACTTCATCTCTCTTGATGTAGCACTTGCTTCCAAAGATTCTGAAGTATTTTACTGTAGGTACATTCCCAAACCATAGCTCATAAGGTGTCTTGTCTGCACCTGGCCTTATTGAATTATGTTGATAGTATAGACTGCAGTATTGACCGCATCTCTCCAATAGGTGTGTGCAACTTTTCCTTCAATCATGATAGTGTGCACTGTGTCAAGTATGATCCTATTTCTTCTTTTTATAATTCCATTCTTCTAAGGGATTCTAGGTGCACTTAGTTGTCTGTTTATCCCATGTTCTTTGCGATACTCATAAAATTTGTCAGAGGTGAATTCTCCTCCTCTATCTAATCTCAGACATTTTATTTTTAATCCAAACTCATTTTCAACTTTAGCTTTGAATATTTTGAACTTCTCAAATGCTTCAAATTTAGCTTTTAAGAATGAAACCCACATCATTCTAGAATAATCATCAAAAAATAAAATAAGGTACCTTTCACCATAGTATGATCTGGTTTGAGTTGGTCCACATAAGTCTGTATGCACTAGATCCAATTTGTTCTTTGTTGAATCATGCTTGCTTCTAAATGAGTTCCTCACATGTTTTCCCATCACACATTCCCTACATATTGTATCAACTGGTTTTGCAATACTAGGGAGGTCTCTTACTGCCTTTACATTGCTTATCTTCACTATATTGTCAAATTTGATGTGACATAGTCTTTTGTGCCATAACCAACTGCCATCTACTTTAGCAACAAAACAACTTGCTTCAGAATTAAGCAGAAAAACATTACCTTTTGTCTTTGAACCTGATGCAATCATTATACCTTCTTTGTTATTAATGATGCACTTATTATTTTTGAATTCCAACTAATGTCCTTTGTCAAGAAACTATCCAACACTTAGTAGGTTATGTTGCAAACCATCAACATATAGAACATCATCAGTGTTATTCTTTCCATCCAAGGTGATAGCTCCTCTGCCTATGATAGGTTTAGGAGTGTTGTCACTGAATCTAACTATGCCACCTTTGTACTTATCTAGATGTACAAATCTATCTTTGTCTCTTGTCATGTGATGTGAACAACTGATGTCAATGATCTAGTCTATTCTGATGTCTGCTTGTGAAATTAATGCTAACTCTTATGCTTTCTTTTCATCTTCAATATCCATTTCATCAAACATTTTCTCCATGTCTTCAATAGAAATGAAACCAATTTCATCTTCTACTGAATCTTCATCTGATACTCCATCTCCAGCATAGTAACATTCTTTAGTATACTTAGGCTTATAATTAGTTTTGAACTTCTTGACTCTTGTAGGACACTTAGATGCAAAGTGACCAATCTTGTTACATGAAAAGCATTTGAATGGTAACTAACCTTCATATTTCCCTTTTCCTTTTCTTTCTTTCTTAGAAATCATAGCAATGAAATCATCTAACTCTTTATCTTCATCATCATCATCAAGGTTACCAGAAGTGTTCAAGGATTTCTTACCATGGATTGAGGATTTGAATGTTGTTTCACTTTTAGGCTCTGTCTTCAAACTTGATATCTCAAATGTTGAAATCTTGTTGATTAAGGTCTCTCTTCTGAAGTATTTTGAAAACTACATAGTCTCATCTAGGATGTTTATCTTGCTCTCATATTCTTCTTTTAGAGTAGTCATCAACTTATCCATTATGTCTTCTTACAAAATTTCTCCACCATTGTTTTTTATTCTTGCAACTGCTTCATTAATTCTTTGATTGTAGGCTATGATGTTCTCTTCAGGTAGCATCTCCAATGTATTGTACTTTTTCTTCCATGTCTTTTTACGTGCATTCTTGGCTTAAATGTCTCCTTTAAACATGTCTTCTAGATAATTCCATATCTCGTAGGCTTTATCTACTTCTTGATCTCTAAAAACTCACTGCCAAACAAGGCACTGATAAGAGCTTCTTTGGCAATTTCATTTTGAGTGAACATTTCCTTTTTCTTAATAGTTGCATCTTCCTTTGCAAGATTTGATAAAGAGGGAATCTAAACTTCTTTAGTGGCTACTTCAAAATTCTCAAAAGAAATGCATTGCAAATGTGTTGTCATTTTGTTCTTCCAATCTAGATAATTCTCTTCATCAAACTTAGGACTTTCTTTTCTAAAGAATGTCATCTCATCAACCTCAAGTTGTTAAACTTTCTCTTCAAGGCACTTGGCTCTGATACCAATTGTTAGGAATAGTCCCAAGAGATAACTAAGAGGGGGGGTGAATCAGCTATCTACAAGATTCAATTATTTTTCCTATTAAGTATAGAATAACATTAAGCACATACACAATGAGATAACACTTAACACAACACCACAATTTTGGTTACGGAGAAACCCAAATAGGTAAAAACCTCGGTGGGAATTATCACCCACTATAAACTGCACTAGAGTATAATGATCCCTGTTAGAAGATCTTACAATCCTATTAGGAGTTGATCTTTACAATGCATGAAGTACAGTGGCCTAGTCAAGGGTCGGGCCCTATTAGGAGTCTTTTACAAATAACCATGTTAGGGGTGAGGACACACTATCTGAGAGAACATTTCTAAAATGGTGAAGGGTGCAACCTTCTGCATAATAGATACACACTATATCTGGATCTTGGTGAACTGGAAAGTAGACCTACTACCTTGATCAGTTCCAATGAATAGCATATACTCTCTTCTTCTTCACATAGATCTCCAATTGATGATTGACTGTCTCAATACATTTGCATCTTCTGCTCTGCTCTCTCAATCACACTTTAGCAATGACAACTGGCTGGCTATAAGTATCTTTCTCCAAATGATATAATCAAGTCAGCCTAGTAGAATCTTCTTGAAATCATATTAGAGAAACAATATAAATCTCCAAAAACATCTCCAATGGCTATACTAACCATGCAACACAAAAAGAGACCGCCCAACCCAATATGAGTAGATGCGTCGCTTCACACAGTTGGCTCCACTAAATTAACTGAAACTTTCTTCTCAAGATAAATTATGTTATGCGCTCTTAACCAAACATCCTTAACTCATCAACAAACATTAAACTAAACACGCATACCAAAATGATAGGCGCAACAGCTAAAACAATATAAACATTGTCGGCTCCATCAGATAATCTCAGGAAATTATAACTGGCAAATAGAAACATCATAACTCAACTTGTACTACACAAATAACTCTTTGTCCATGAACATAGCTCCACAAACATGTCTACAACACAAATATAAACACACAAGGCTCCAACATAATCTTACTGTGAATCTCATACAAAACTCTATCTGTAACACTGTTAGGAACACTATTGTTACAATCAACTACATAACTGTATGTACACAAAATCAACCTTTGCATCTATGATATCATGTTGATAACATATCCATACAACATATGCTCGAGGCTCTCTACATAGAACTATAGTGCATGTTGCTTACCATATGTTGTCATTAATGACAAACATACAGCCAACACTGGCTTGCCGGAAAATCTCCAACACATCTTCCCTTAACATCAATTCTTTTCATGTTTTAGATCCATAAGATAATTTGCAATAAAAATACAATTTGATCATGGAGGCTCACCTCCCAACCTAGGCCTTTACAAGGCCACCCCCAAGATAGGAGAACTAGGCACCAAACGAGTCACACACAAGTCATAACATATGCAAAAACTAGATTTAACAAACAATACAAGGGTAAATGTTTAAAGTTGAGTTCCTATTATGCAAAAGTTTGCAACCAAAAAAGTTTGGCACAAGAAATAGGCACACTTTTAGGTTTGGGTGCCTGACCCATATTTTAAAAATGGGCACCCATTTAAAAATCAAGTGCCCATTTTGTAAATATATTTATTTATTTTTTAAAACCATTTTCTAAGTTATTTTCACAACTTGGCAAATGGGATCATCTTTTTAAAGGTATGGATGCCTGTTTCTACTTCTAATGCTAACCCTCTCAGATATTTTTCTCCTGATTCCAGGTATGTACCATTGTTTTTTATTATTTTTCTTTACTTTTTCATAAACAAATTGTAGTTTAATATTATTTTAACTAGTTAAACAAGTAATTATTTAGTTTCAACTTTGTTTTCTAATTTACCATATTTAAATAATTATATTTTATGTTTCATTTAGTTATTTTTAGTTTTAATTTACTTTATAAATTATCGTACCAAACTAGAAAACTATTAAAACTTAATTTAACCCTAGGTAGAAAACATAAACATAAACCTAGACACAATTGAAATGTGAAACCCTATGAAAACAAAAATATAAACGTAGACACAACTAAATAAGAAACCATAGGTAGAAAACAAAAATATTAATCTAGACACAACTGAAATAAGAAACCCTAGGTAGAAAACAAAAAATTAAATGTAGACACAACTAAAAAAATAAATCATACCTATAGAAAATGTATTAAAAAACAAGAAAATCTCTCTCTCTCTCTCTCTCTCTCTTCTTTGTGAGGTAAAATTTGTAAACTTTCATGTTTTTTAATCTCTCTCTTTCTCTACTATATTTTAAAATTATGTTGTAATTAATTATTTAAGTCTTTCTTTGTAAGGTAAAATGTAAATTATATGTTAATTGTAAATTTTCATGTTTTTTAAATTACATTGTAATTAATTATTTAAGTCTCTCTCTCTCTCTCTCTCTCTCTCTCTCTCTCTCTCTCTCTCTCTCTCTCATTTTTAAATTATGTCATTATTAATTATTTAAGTCTTTCTTTGTAAGGTAAAATGTACATTATATGTTGTAAATTTTTCATGTTTTTTAAATTATGTTGTAATTAATTATTTAAGTCTTTCTTTGTAAGGTAAACTGTAAATCATATGTTAATTTTTAATTTTCATGGTTTTATATATACGCATATTAAATCCATGGATGATTTTAACATTGATGAGCTCTTGGGTCAACAAGCACCACCACCACCCCCTCACCTCCACATCCACCTGAGGAGTGGAGAGACCATATTAAGAGAAATGTATAGGCCATTATGAGAGACATAAATACTATTATGCATGATCCTTATCCATCTCCCTAGCTACTATGCCTTGCAGATAGCATGCAAGGCATGTAGTAGATTCTATACACACATTAGACTCTGAGCTTGATAGTTTTCAGTCATGGAGGGAGTCCATGTGTGCTTATTATACTAACGACCTCTCTTATAAAGAGGTCAATGATTTAAAATTACAAAAATGATATGAAATGTTATTTTTGAACCCTAAAATGGGTGAGGAGATACTTGGCAAAAAGCCACGTATTTCTATTAGATGGTGTCGGCACCCTATTATAGATAAGAATTTTTGGGAGTGGTGGTGGATTTTATTTGACCATCCACCACATGCTAATCATGAGGTCCCCCTATATTGTTTGAAAAAATTATGGGCTGAATTTAAATTGGGTAGGAAACCCAATTACTTTGACATGAAAGCATTCTAGGGGGTTGGTCGGGGTATGTCACAAGATAGGCAAGGGGAAAAATTGAGTGATAGAACTATAAATTATGTGCATAATGAGCCTCTTGTTCCTCTTCCTACTCCAGTAGTTCCTGCACCTGTCCATAATCAAGCAGTGCAGTCTGCTCTTGGTTCAGTGAGTGCCCTTTCAGGCAATTTGTAGGAGCACTTGACCCAAGTGAGGGTTGCCCCTAGCATAGCACATGTTTGCATGAGTTGTGGGGATATATTTAGGGATTCCAAGAGTGATCCTAATGCTACCCATGGTGAATATGATGATGTTAATGGTGGCACACATGGTGATGTTGGAGATGAGATCACATAACATGTTGATTTTCTCTATGCAAATGATGATCATCCTGTAGAGGTAAATTTAATTATAATTTATAGTGTAATATTAAAATTTATATTTATACAAATATGAACCTAACATGTGGATTTTTTGGTGAATAGAGGAGGGTTGACATTACATCATTCATTAGCCTTAATTATTTGACAACCTCAAGATTTTGGTGCCCCGTTCATGGTATGCACTTTGATCTAGATACATTTAAGTACATTTAAACTTTAATTGATAATGTGTTTGACATATTTTTTGCAATTTTGTAGGGTGCTTCATGTAACACTCAAATTGGAAATTTTCATGCTCTTCCCCACCGGACACTAAGACTCAACCACATATACCTGTAGTATGTTTTTCATTCATTAATTTTAAGTGTTTATATGCTTACTAATTTATGTACAAATTTGATTTGTACTTATTTTTTTGCAATTATAGGCTTTTGGATTGTCTCGCATTGCATCACATTTACGTCCTGACTCATCTTTGACATTAGCTATGTATCACACACCTAATGTACATGCTTTTGTTCCATAAATTTATAGTCAAGTTATATATACTTTATAATTTATGTATATACTATAAGTTTGATTCATGCTTTATATATGTTGTTTAGGTCAAATCTACCATGACTCTTGGCATGGCTACAGGATTAAGCCAAATGTAGTCATCGACATTGTCCTTTGAGGTCATGATTAAAAGTGATTTTTTAATGTCTATTATGTATCTATATCTTTTATACTTGAAATATCAAAATTTTGTAATGTTTTTTTTATAGGACTTGACTGTATCCACTTGTAATGTAGGTGAGAGAGGACTTCCATGTCCTACTAAGAGCATTACTAAGCATGGACACACGGTAAAATTTTAAATGTTCAAATTAATATAAATAATTAGTTTTTAAGTGAATAATGCAAGTCATTTGAATTAAGTTCACACATACATATAGTCTTCTGATGTGATCTTTTAAAAATGTATAGGAGCATAAGGGAACTCAGGAGCAGACACAACATGATGGTGCATCACAGTCACCTTCACATGGAGTGAAGAGGACTCTAGATCAACTCGATGACCAGATTTAGATTATACCTATTACATACATTATTTTCACTTTTTATATGATGGACATTTTATGATGGCATGTGTTATATATGTTATTAGGACTTTTTATCATGTCATTTGGATGTGTTATCAGGACTTCTTGTCATTTTATTTTGACTTTTTGCTAGAGTAAGAATCGCATTACTAGGACTTGTTATCATATATTACTTAGACTTGTTGTTAGAGTAGGACTTTATTGCATGAGTTGATATATATAAATATCATGAGTTGATATGATGAACATTATGATACATATTATTCCAGGACTTGTTATGTACTTTATCTTATTCATAGACTTTTAATCATATTTCATAGTTTTCTCAAACAATGGTTTGAATGTAGATATATGAGCTTATGTAATATGATCTTTTAATATCAATTGTAATTAAATATCAATTATATAATTGATCTTTAATACTGACTATTTATTCATTTAGTTGACAAGAACAATATAGATGTACGTAATATTGACTTTGATTAACTATAAAAAAATAAAAAAATAAAATCTATCTAAGAATGAGATCTATTAATTTGAACTATGAATATGGATGTACAAATAACTTTATCATTATCTATTAGTGAACATAGTACCAATGAATTTAACTTATAATTAAAATAAAATTGGATGAATAAAAGTGAACTCATGAATATGACTATGAATTTAACTTATATTTAAAAACAAAATTGGATGAATAAAAGTGAACTCATGAATACAACTATGAATTTAACTTATATTTAAAATAAAATTGGATGAATAAAAGTGAACTCATGTTGTTTATAAAACCAAAATTGGATGAATACAAGTGTGCATTGAACTGCATAAATAGTTCATGTCTATATTCTTCTAGAGGTCCTGCATCATAAAAATTAATGTTGAAAAGTTAGAAAATATGTATTTAAATGTGAAGTTCATTTAAAGTCAATTTTCATTTATTTCAAATTTATCTCTAAATTATCTATACATATGAAACGTGAAACAAGATATCTACATATAGAACAACATATAAAAATAAGACAAATAACAAAAACTTACATGTATAAATTTGATTCAACCTAATGTACCATCAGCATCCTCTCTTTTTCTCAATGTGTCTATGATTGCCTCATGCTCTTTCATTGAAAGTGTCCATAATATTTTATTATCAGGTCTCCCTTTGTATCTTTCCAATTTGATATTTATTGCCACTACCAAATGGGAATAGTGTATTTAATCTTCTTTTCTGATTAGTAGTCTTCAAAAGTTGGTAAGTCATTCCTTCTTGTTAGGTATTTGTATAGCCATGTACTAACTACCACAACAGACCCAATTGGATAATCAAAACCATCATCATCTACTTGATGACATATCAACTTTTTCTTAGGTTCTACACATCGAGCTAGCCAATACTCATTATGCTCTTCATTATCCTCAAGTAAAACAATAACATACACATGTCCTACAAAATAAAATTAAGTACATGCTCAAATAAAATTTGTTACATTTATAATTCAGATATAATCATACATTATATGACATACATAACTAATATAATTTAAAGTTTTACAATAAATTGAATTAAATTACCAAGTTGTATGAGGTCTAAAACATTATCATAATCTTCTAATGCAAATGCATGATCCAGGTCTCCATTTATTTTATCATCTTGATCTTGTGTCTCACTAGGTGTTAAGAATTTATTTGGACATTCTTCAACCCATTTTGTATTCTCGCATACTTCTCATTCACCTGCAACACAAAATTGACAAAATCATGCAAGCTCCCTAGTCCATATAGTCCAAGTGTTAGAATTAGAAATCCTAAATGAATGTCATTTAGCTGATCCACTGATTGTATCACAATCATATCTTGAAAGGATATTTTTCTCTTCAACTAGCTTAAAAAACGTCAGATTGTAGAGTTCTGACTTGATCCTCTAGAAAAACTTGTTTTACATCATTCAACAATTGCACGTACATCTTTAAATTTTGATTTTTCCTCAAATTTGAGTTACTCTCTGCAAAGGGATCTCTTAACACATGCACATGCACCATAATGTTCTCCCTTCCCATGTCCAGCCTCAAAAAAACTCTAGATATGTTGGATATTTATTTTCTTATATGTCCTACTCAACCAATAAAATATTCTAGCATTCTTGAATTTCCCTGTGCAATTATCTAACCATATTAGATGTTGTGTTATATGAATTTCTCTCTCCCTTAAATTCTCATAAAAGGTTTTCAAGCAATGCTAGACAAAATTTGATGAGTGTAATTTATTATCACTCGTATAGAAATGGTACTCTCTCAATATTTTTTATCCTCTTCTGTACTATCAGGTGCATGCCTATAGACAATATGAAAAAAAAATTGTTACTTGCACTAAATTATAATATTGCAGTTGGATCTTATCTTGTAGTGTAAGTGTGTATTTATTTGCAAATTCAATGACTGAAAGTATACTACCAACCGAAAATGTAATCTTGTATATGTGAAATTTTCCATCAAGCCATCTAGAATTTTGAGAGTGTTTCACATATTTAGGTATGACCTTACTCTTGAAATCATTCATAAGAGCATGAACACTAACTTTTTCGGTTATTAGATCGCACCATTTTCCAACCTTTCCATCCTTCAATGGATACTCAATAGTTTTAAATCTGTGCACATCAGCTAATTGTTGTCCAAAATCAATTGAAATATTTTCATGAAAACATTCATCTAATAATGTAGGATTTTCACATACATCACATACACCATAAACACATTCATTCAAAAGATAAAATTGCTAATTAGGTGGGTTACAAACAAACTTGATATAAAATCCTTTACAGTTTGAGGTGATATTTATACCACATTCCTACAATATTTCATTAGTATGCAAAGTAGAATGTATAGATTGAAAAATATCATAATGATAATGAAATTGAACATGATTTTTGCAACAATGGGTGACTCTTTCCTTGTTAATCCTTACATACCATGGTTTACATTTTTCAAAAGATCTTTGACTAATACTAATAGTTAACACCTTATCATCCACAAATTTTTTACACAATTCAGTTTGAATCATATCCAAAAGGTGTTTTGGATGTGGATCATGAATTTTTGAGTCAACTCTTAATTTAAGAACTTCTTTGGCATTAGGTGATACTCTTGTATTATCGTGCCAAAAAACTTCAATCAAAGTTTTGACTTCACCAAGAAGTCTCATGTCAAACCTTGGGAGTCTACCACTAAAGGTCCATAAATGGTTTTTCGGATCACTTTCAAAGTTAACTCTTCTCTTTATAAACGAACTTGGGAGTCACTAGTGTTTACCCAACCATTCAGAGCTATTGGAAGAGATGGTTCAATGCTATGACCAACGGTTTGAAAGATACGCAATGTTGTCCATTTCAACTAAGGAACACTTTGAGTTTTGACATCGACCAAGAATGTGTCACCAAATATAAACGAACTTAAATCTCAAAAAATTGAGATAGGTTATTGTAGATCTTGGCAACATGGTCTCATAGAACCTAATGGCTCGATGCTACCTCACATGAGCTCCAAGATATGACCCCGTAAAGATCATTGATTTCATACTAAAGGAACCTTGAGGGACACTTTGGCTTGGAGTCATCGGTGGTGTTCGAGCGACTGTGTGTGCCAACTGAGGTTTCCATTAGCATTTACCCAGCCATTCAAAGTTGTTGGAATAGATGGTTTGAAGCTATGACAACGGTTTGAAAGATACGCAATGTTGTCTGTTTCAACTAAGGAACACTTTGAGTTTTGACATTAATGGAGACTGTGTTGCCAAATATAAATGAACTTGAATCTCTGAAAAATGAGATAGGTTATTGTAGACCTCGGCAACATAGTCTTGTAACACCTAATGGTTTGATGCTACCTTGCATGAGCTCCAAGATATGACCCCATAATGATCATTGATTTCATGTTGAAGGGACCTTGAGGGACACTTCAGCCCAGAGTCGGCGGCGGCATTCGAGTGGCTCTTTGTGCCAAACAAGGTTGCCACTAGCATTTACCCAGCTATTCAGAGTTTTTGGAATAGATGGTTTGATGCTATGACTGATGGTTTGAAAAATACGCAATGTTGTTCATTTCAACTGAGGAACACTTCATGTTTTGACATTAATCGAGAATGTTTTTCCAAATATAAATGAACTTGAATCTCTAAAAATTGAGATAGGTTATTGTAGGCCTCAAAAACATGGTCTCGTAGCACCTAATGACTTGATCCTACCTTGCACGAGCTTTGAGATATGATCCTATAAAGATCTTTGATTTCATGCTGAAGGGACCTTGAGAAATACTTCAGCTCAGAGTCATCGCCAGCTATTGAGTGATTGCATGTGCCAAACAAGGTTTCCACTAGTGTTTACCCAGCCATTCGGAGCTGTTGGAACTGACAATTCGATGCTACGACTAACGGTTTGAAAGATATGCAATGTTGTCCATTTTAATTGAGGAACACTTCAAGTTTTGACATCGTCCGAGAATGTGTCACCAAATATAAATGAACTTGAATCTCTGAAAACTGAGATAGATTATTGTAGGCCTCAGCAACATGGTCCCGTAGCACCTAATGGCTTGATTCTACCTCGCATGAGCTCTGAGATATGACCTCGTAAAGATCATTGATTTCATGCTAAAGGGACCTTGAGGGACACTTCGGTCTGGAGTCATTGGTGGCATTCGATCAATTGCGTATGCCAAATGAGGTTTCTACTAGCATTTACCTAGCCATTTAGAGCTATTGGAATAGATGGTTTGATGCTACAACCAACGATTTGAAAGATACACAATGTTGTCCATTTCAACTGAGGAACACTTTGAGTTTTGACATTGACCGAGAATGTGTTGCCAAATATAAACAAACTTGAATCTCTAAAAATTGAGATAGGTTATTGTAGGCCTTGGCAACATGGTTTTGTAGCACTTGACAGCTCAATGCTACCTCACATGAGCTCTAAGATATGACCCTATAAAGATCATTGATTTCATGCTGAAGGGACCTTGAGGGACACTTCACCCTGGAGTCATCAGCGGTGTTTGAGTGACTCTATGTGCCAAATGAGGTTTCCACTAGCGTTTACCCAACCATTCAGAGCTATTGGAACATCCGATTTGATGCTACGATTGATGGTTTGAAAGATACGCAATGTTGTCCATTTCAACTAAGGAACACTTCGAGTTTTGACATCAACTATGAATGTGTCACCAAATATAAATGAACTTGAATATCTAAAAACTAAGATAGGTTATTGTAGGCCTCGGCAACATGGTCATGTATCACTTAATAGCTTGATGATACCTTGCACAAGCTCTGAGATATGACCCCGTAAAGATCATTGATTTCATGTTGAAGGGACCTTGAGGGACACTTCGACCTGGAGTTGTCGGTGGTATTCGAGTGACTATGTGTGCCAAAAGAGGTTGCCTCTAGCATTTACCTGGTCATTTGAAGTTGTTGGAATAGATGGTTAAATGCTACGACCGACAGTTTGAAAGATATGCAATGTTGTCCATTTCAACTTAGGAACACTTCGAGTTTTGACATCGACTGAGAATGTGTTTCCAAATATAAACAAACTTGAATCTCTAAAAATTGAGATAGGTTATTGTAGGCCTCGGCAACATGGTCTTGTAACATCTGATGGCTTGATGCTACCTCACACGAGATCTGAGATATGACCCCATAAAGATCATTGATTTCATGTTGAAGGGACCTTGAGGGACACTTTGGCCTGAAGTCATCGGTGGCGCTCGAGCAAATATGTGTGCCAAATGAGGTTGCCACTAGCATTTACCTAGCCATTCAGAGCTGTTGGAATAGATGGTTCAATGCTACAACTGGTGGTTTGAAAGATACGCAATGTATTCCATTTCAACTGAGGAACACTTTGAGTTTTGACATTGACCGAGAATGTGTCGCCAAATATAAACGAACTTGAATCTCTAAAAATTGAGACAATTTATTGTAGGCCTCGGCAACACAGTCCTGTAGAACTTAACAACTTGATGCTACCTTGCATGAGATCTGAGATATGACCCTGTAAAGATTGTCAATTTCATGTTGAAGGGACCTTGAGGGACACTTCATCTCTGAGTACAGTCTAAGACCAGTGAATTAAAATATTTGCATAAAACATGATTTGGATCAGTCTATGATGTAAGGACTTTGCCTTAATTGTTATTTATCTTTCCATGCATTCATTTCATTATTTTTATTGTATTTAAGATAGAGGAAATTACTGGTATTCTTGACAATGACTGGATTTGGGGTCACATTCAATGATTGGGATTGAGGTCTCCTTATGAGGATTAACTCTCCCACCCCATGTGATCATTAGTGGGAGAGTTTTGAATGTGTATTATATCCTTGTAATATAATGTTTGGTTCAGGAATATGATGGATAATGTTGGAGAGATCACTGAATGAAGGAGTTTGTTGTGTGAGGAAAGCCCTATTTTGGCACCAGTCATTTTGGTGAGTGTAAATCCTTAAGAGTTGATGATTTTATGGTGGATTATGGATTTTGGGATCCATACTGATGTGTCTGATCAACTAGTTTGATCTGGAAGAAGTTGTAAGGTTCCATTTGTGTAGGCCCTAGTTGTTTGGGAAGTTTGAGAGAAAAAAGGTTGATTTATGACTAATGAAGGCTACTATCCTAAATGGTGCAGGAGCATTAAGGTCAAAGGCAGGAACCAAGGAGTTCACCAGGGTCACTGATAGATCCTTGGGTGGAGTTGAAGACAACATGGCCTTCAAGAGTCAATGGACAATGTAATAAACCAATAATGGTCATGCAATGATATCTTGATCATATACTAATCATATTATAATGAGATCAAGGATGTAAGCCTGAATGGAATTTATAAGGATAAAGTGTACCTAGGAGTTAGTAAATACATTTTTGTGTTTATTATTTCCATTTCCATGCATTTGAATCATTATTCTATTTGCTAAGAAGGTGACGGAATAGACTGGGCATTGAAGGCACAGTCAACATTTGGATTTATAACCAACATAATGAAGTGACTCTCCCACCCCTATGGCAACTGTAATTGGTAGAAGAGGTATAATAATGTAATATATATTTGTAATGGAATGTTCTTAAATAGGGAAATAGAGTAATGGCATTGAAAGATCACTGATTGTTGAAGTTTACTATATGAACTAGTGCCCTGATTTGGCACCAGTTATTATGGGAGTCAATACACTTAAGGGTGGAGGTTTTTGGTTGTCTAAAGTCAAAGCACTCTATTTGACCCTTGAGTGAGTTCCAAGACACTTGTAGAATCCTTAAGTTGAGTTGGTTCCTTAAGGCTCTTCCATGGCCTTCCAAGTATTATGTGCCCGCAAGTCATTGGCATAACATCATAAAGTTTGTTTTATTAATAATGAGAAATATTTTTACAAATCAGCTCATTAGGAGCACTGGGAGGAAAAAGCTAAGCAGAGAAAACCTCTGATATTGCCCCCAAAAATTAGAAGAGAAAGGTTGTCATTAAATCTTACAAACTTTCTGTTATACATATGCGGTAATGCATGAGCAATTTATAGTCCACCCAATTTACAGTGCTATATAAATATACATGTTATATGCACATGTATTCAAATGGATTTGACATTACAATATTTTGTATCTCCATTTAGTCCAATTAACCAATTGGATTTTCCCTACCCTTGATTGTCTCAAGTATTGCCTCATGGTCTGACTCACGAACCTTCCAAAGAGTTTTATTATGTGGTCTTCCCCCATATCTGATCAAGTGGAGATTTTATGCAATGAAAAGGTTCGAATAATGAAGAATCTTTCTATGTGTCTCCCAATCCTTGAACAACCACAACCTAGGGTTCTTCGTAGCATATCGCCTAAGCCATGTACCAGTGACAACCACTGCTCCTATAAGGTATTCTAATTCTTCACCATCGATAACCGAGTGATCCAATTTCTTTTTTGTCTCAACACAATGACACAAATAATAATTTGTCCCTTCTTCATTGTCTTTAGGAGTAATAATAGAAAAAATATGGCATGTAATGATATAAACATAATGAGGATATTAGTTTACTAAATATTTATGATAAAGTACTAAATTTGAGATTGATTGTACGTGAAAAATTTACCTGGTTATACTAGATCAGATAAGCGATCAAATTCAATGGATGATTCCATTTCTTTTAGTTGTAGTGATTCGTGGGGATGATAGGAGGTAAGTGGGCTCAAAATACATCTGTACCATTCGTCAACCCATTCCTTTAACTCACACCCATCCCAATCTTCATCTACACATGATGAACAAAAGCACACCATATGTCGTGTGTGGATACTCTATAAACCTGCATTACAACTTCTAAAAGAGTGTAGCTCACTTGATCCTATCAGTGTACAACAATCCTCATATGGTGCAATGTTAGTTTCATCCATCAACCAAAAAAATCTATGAACCATAGACTCACCTTCATTACCTGGACCCATTGTAGCATTACACCACTAGACAATACATCTCGCATCTGAAAATGTTGCTTGCTCTTTGTACTTTAATTCTTCACGTGCTAAGGCTCTTTTAATACATGCACATGCACCATTGTGCTCTCCCTTTCCATGACCAACCTCTGTGAAATTTTACATATATTGAATTCCAGTAAACTTATGCATCCTGCACAACTAATAAAATATCCGATAATTCTTGAACTGTGATGCACAATTATCTGACCATATGATATGTCGATAATATATTATGTCCTTGTTAGCCAAATGACCATAAAATAGTTGAAAGAAACTATGTACAAACTCTATAGAATGTGAGTGATCATCATTGATATAAAAATGATACTCCCTTAATATCTTCATGTTCTCCTCTATACTGTCAGGTGAATGCATGAATGCTATATGAACAAATATAGCAACTTGTTGAGAGCTGTAATACTTTGCTTGCACCTCATTTTGTGGTTGTAGTGTGTAGTTCTCTGTAAATTCCACAACTAAAACAATGATACCAAGTAGGAATGTGTCCTTGCACAACTTGAATTGCATATCCAACCATCACGCTCTATGTGTATGCCTTGCATACTCATAAATAATTTTTTGACGAAAAATGTCCATGAACTGATACACTGAAATTTTTTCAATTACTAAATCACATCTTTTAGCCTCTTTTCCATCTTTTAGATTGTATGTCATGGTCTTATATTTTCCAAATTCCACTATTTCATTATTGATTGCATGCATACTCTCCATATGTTGACAAATTGGCAAATGTCACAAACCTCCGCAATCTATGCATGTACCATTCAAGCTTGAGAGCTTGTAAAATTATTGACCATCCACTCTTTCACATAAAATGGTAGATATTAACTCCCTTGAAGATCTAGGTGGGACATTTATGTTACAATCCTACAAAATATTGTTAGAGTGCAAATCGACACATATTCTTATAAACTTCAAAATGGTTAGAAAATTCAATATGTACCCTACAACAACAAGTTGTGCTTGTGTGATTTATCTTCACATAAAAAGGTTTACACATTTCAAAATATCTCTGACTAATTTTAATTTGAGGATACATATGCGTAAATTTTGAAAATAATTATGTTTGAGTTGAATCCAAAAAATGCTTTGGATGTGGAACACGAATTCGACTACCAATCCTCCTTCTTAAAACATCTCTTTGATTAGGAGATACTCATGTGTTATTCTTCCCAAAATATTCAATCAAGGATTCAAAGCTTCAACAATTGCTTTATCTTTTCATGGTATTCTACTGGAAAATGCTCATAACTCATTTCTATTTGGATCTTCCACTCTTTGACGCCTTCTCAGGGCTCTCATTAGAGACTTTCTACTTATTTTCAATGTTTTTCTTGTCTTTCTAATGAGTCAAGATTTCTTCATTTAAGTGCTTACTATTGTTGATGTAAGTACACATCATGTGATAGTACTATTTTTCATGCGTGATGTAGAACCCACACTCTCATATGCAGTCATTAGATTCTTTAGAATAGATTTTTTACTTGACACATCCATCGTTCTTATCCCAAGAATCTTCATGATGGGCCTAAATTTTAGATTTCTCATCATTTCAACAAATAGTTGACATCTTCTTGTCATGTTTAAATTCTCAAAAAAATGATCTACAAATATGATTAGTATTTCTTTGACAAGTACGCTTGGGAATCTTGTCTGGCATTGCTTGCAAAATGTTAGTATCAACATCAATCAAATATTTTGGCTTTCTATAAATAATTCTAGGAGCATCAAAAACATTATGTGTGAATTGCATACCATCTTGAGTGCCTTCAACATGACATGATGTTGTGTCTACACCTTGGGATGTAGATAATGGTGTGCCTTCAACATGATACAATTGTGTACCTCCACTTTGGGATGTAGACAATGGTGTACCTTCAACATGATACAAGAGGGTGCGTACACCTTGGGATGTAGACAATGGTGTGCCTTTAACATGATACAAGGGTGTGCCCACATCTTCGGAAGTAGACAATGGTGTACCTTCAACATGATACAATGGTGTGCCTCCAACATTAGATGATGATGTATCTTCAACTTGGGAACTCATAGATGATGTGCCTGCATTTTCATAATTCAATTATCTTGTTACACACAAGTTTCTCATTCGTTGTCTTTTTGTTTCCAGTTCCAATTCTCTCTTAATTTGTATTGATGTTTCATGTTCCTCATCCAAATAAAAATCTTCTTCTATGGTATCAAATTTATTTTGTTCACAAAGTTGTCTCATTCTTTCCCTTTTATTCTCTTTGTCTCTTTCATGCTCTTCTGGTGTTAAAGTCTTTGCTCATTTCCTCGGCATGATGATGATTTTTACATATGAATTAATTACAATAAATTTATTAAAATTATATCAAATAATGTATTCAACATGTCTATATCATAACAATTATAAACTAAAAGACTCTTTATTCACATTTCACATGTAAAATATTAAAAAACTTACCTCAATCGATAAATTTCGGTGAAGAATGCTTGACTTTCACAATTCGATGTTAATTTTTAAATAAAAAGATGGTGCAAATTGATAGAATATACTTCTTTGTCACCTTCAAGACCACGAAAAGTGAATATTTGTCAGATAAAATGCAGAAACCAGACAGTATACAGAAAAAGTGGGCCTCTTTCATGAGATCTTTAACATATAAGACTGTTATAAAAAACCACAAAAGTGTAGTCCATATTCTTACATAGCGCGTGCTATAGCGCGTGCACCCTATGCAAAATTAGAAAGAGAGAGAGAGAGAGGTGCACGCACATGCACACACTCTCTCTCTCTCTCTCTCTCTCTCTCTCTCTCTCTCTCTCTCTCTCTCCTTCTATCCTCACTATTGAAATCTATGACTTAAATAGGGTGCACGCCCTATAGTGTGCATGCCCTATGGAAGTCATAGATTTCAATAGTGTGCATGCCCTATTGGGTGCTCACGCTTTGTAAGGCATTGGAATTTACCAATCCTAAGCTTTGGATTTGCCTTGGAGATCCAACCAAAAGACTTGGAGGATTCAAATAGGCCTGAGACGTGTTTTCTAGCAAACATACAAAAAAATGACATATTTTTTGTGTGTGCTCCTCATCAAGTTTACTCATGGTTCAATAATGTAAAAATATTGCAAATCTCTCTGTTAGATATCTAAGCATATAATTTATTTTGAATTATGATTATGTTAAGTTTTTCATCTCTAATTTCTTTTGTGTGTATGTCCGTTTTTTGTAAAAAACCAACGTGTAGTATTTTGGGCATAGATTTTGGCTCATTCATTGAATTTTGCAACAAGTTACATTTTTAGAAACTAGACTCCATTCTACACACTTTTTTAAAAAATAATAATTTTCCATTAGTTTTAAATGATTTCTAGGGGGAGCACACATAAATTTCACATTTCAGGATGTGTGCACTTTGTAAATTCATCAAAAATTATACATTCATCAAAAAATTAGCAAAAAATCTAGGATAAACTACGTGGTGTTAGCTAACTTCTCGCTTGAATGATTAAAAAAATTCAAAAAAAAAGTTAACATTTTAAGGGGAGCACACCAGATGCTATGTTATATTTTTTCACAAAAAATAGGACCACTTTTTGTGCTCCCCCTTTTTTGAGGGCCTTAATCTAGACCATTTTCAAAATAAATTAGTAGTTTAGGAGCTAGATTCAGAGTATTACAACTCTTGGTCTTGTCGCATCTTAAAATTTTGAGTCTAACTATCTTCAATTTCTTGTTGAAGTTCAGAGTTTGTTGATTTTAGGAAAAAAGTGGCATCTTATACCTCCTTTTTGGTCCCCCATCTTTGTGCACTTACCCATATTGTCTAGCACATCACTTTTAATATGAAATTGTTCATTCATTTCATTATCATTCAAAGGGGTTTCTTTCTCAATTGATATTTCTATGTCTACATCCACATTATTGATTTCAATTTGAATTAGGGTTTGAATTTCACTTTAAATCGAGGTTTGACTTTTAATTCCTTTATCATTATGATTAACATTACTAATTTTTGGATTTTCATGTGCAATAAAATTTGTTACTCTATTTTCAGGAATAAAATCTGTAGGATTTGAGCAAAACAAATCCACAAAATCCAAAGATCACCTACATACAAAAACTTGTTACAAGAAAGTAGAGACAAGAAGAGGGCAAGGGTTTGACTCAAAAATATGAAGAAGAAAATATCCTCAATTAATGAATGAATTAAATGTACAATGGATCATCCTTATAAAGGAGATTGAAAGCATTGAAAAAGAAAACCCTAATGCATGTAATAATTAGTTTAACTATTACATGACTAATGCATGCAAGTTTATATTTAAAAAAACTAATGCATGTGCATTTAACTAAAGAAAAATGAGTTGACATCTTAAGAAGGGAGTAAAGTTAATTAAGATAATTAATACTTTACTCTAACACCCCCTCTTAAGATGAGCAACAATGCAGCTACAAACAATGCAAAAAGAAAGCAAAGGAAACTACAATGTTGAAAGCATAAAAATAGGTCCCGGCAACATGACCTGATGAGGTACCCAACACAACTAAATCTCTATAAAATGGAGAAATAGAGAAAACCTAGTGGGAAAAAACCCTACTCCAAAAAGAGATGGAAAAATGAAAAAAAAAGAAATGGCTCAAGAGACTCTCTCAAAACCATAAGTACAACCAACCCCCCCCCATGAGAGAGGGATGAGACACCAAAGCCCCCCTAGAATAATGGAACCCCTATGGAAATGATTGAACCAATGGAACTCCAATGTGGAAGAAACAAAGGCATGGAACAAGGAAACCCCTGAATGAGAGGTGAAACTGGAAGGCCTAACTGATGCTCAAATGAGAAAACACGAGGATCCTGAAAGGGAATCCCCAATGTAGGTGGTGTGACAAGTGTGCTAACACTGTCATGAAAGAGGAGATGAACATCCTCTGTATAATCCTTGACAAGTGCACCTGGAGGCTCAATGAATGGAGCTAGAGGGTTAGGTAGTGCTGAAGAAGAATCCTGTTGAAGAGAAAAGACCTCAATAGGATGTGGTGTGGCAATCATAGCAGTGATCTTAGGAACAATACAAAATTTCAAGCGACTTGACTACACCACATGAGGCTCTCACGAAAGAGGAGAGTTGTGCTCTGACAATGGAGATGGTGGACCAAAGTGTGAGAAGGTGTAGAGACAGGTGGAATGATCAACTGTCCCTTTAGCAACAATGCCTCCTGTCACACTATCCCGAATGAAGACTGAATCTCCAATGAACTCAACTGTCTTCCCTGATCTACTTTGTGTAATCTGATAAATCGAGAGAAGTTTTATAGACAAAGATGGAACATACAATAAATCATTGGATAGTCCATCCTGAATGCCTACTGAACCTTTCCCGCAGACTGTCAGGACAGTGTTATTCCCTGTGAGAATATGAGGAATGGGAGAAGCCTCAACATTAGAGAAGACCCCTTGAGAAGATGCCATATGGTGAGAAGCACCTGAATCTAGTATCCAAGGGACCTAGAAGGGGATGCAATGGATGCTCGTAATGCATGACCGTATCTAAAATCCTATCCAGATGTCGAAGATGTGGAAGAAGACTGAAAAGCAGACCCCTGTGAGGTAGAAGAGGATGGAGAGGAAACATTGCTCTTCTGAAGAAGAGCTTGCAAATCTGCAATCTATTTCTCATAGCCATCAAATCTCTTCTGAAAATAATGTGACTCATCATGAGGTCCCTTCTAACAATAGGAACATGTAGGTCTCTCAGTCTTCTATTTCTCCTTCTTAGAAGAAGATGGTGGGCCAGTAGAGTGTTGAGAAGAGGAATCTGATATCTACTTCAGCTTCAGCTTCTACTTCTGCTTTTCTTTGGATGGTTGGGCAACCAATGCTTAGTTCTTTGATCCTATTAGAGATTCCAACTGAGTAAGCTTGGCCTTCTCTCTATTCAAATGATCACAAAACACCTCAAAAGTGGGCATGGTGAATGTAGCTCCCAAAGCATCCATGGTAGAATGAAAGGTAGAAGAGAAGATCTAAAAGTTTCCCCTAAGCTTAGACAGAATCAAATAAATGAACTCTTTATCAATCTTTTGCTTTCCACATCTGTGTAACAAAGATCTCTGCTATTTAAACTTCATCAAAAAGTCCTCAATAGAGGGAAAAGAATCAGGTACAAGAGAGGTAAGCTCTACCTCAATTTGAAGTGCTCTGAACTCATTGATGGTACCAAATAATGTCTCAAATTTATCCCACATTTGTAGAGGGGTAGTGCACCCATCAAGATGAAACTACAAGCTGTTTGATACCTATAAAGCAATCAACCCCATAGCCTCATCCATCTTGTTTTGATGCTACATGATCTCAAAGGGCCTCTGTAATATTGGTTGCACTGCATCTAGACAAGACCAGAGCCCTTTTGAATGGAGAAGTCATGTCATTAGGGTTTTCCATGTGTGATAATTATGTGGGGTTAGAAGTTTTAGACAAGAAGAGGTCTCGGCCATATTTTTTAGAAGGGGTTTTTGTTTTGATAAATATATGGTTTAAGTGATAGAAACAAGAAAATAACACCCCCCCCACAATTCAAATATCGAACCCCTAAGCCTAGAATGATATGCTTTATCAAGAGAAAAGAAAAAAAGCTTCAGATCTAAATCTTGTGTACCTTGAAATTTTTTTGATGAAAATAGGTAGAAATCTAGATGGTTCTCGAGAAGAGATTTATGGCGATTCTTTTGGATCGAAAAATGGAGCTAATTTGAGCAAATTAGCCCCCCCGGAATGTAAGAAATAAAATATGACTTTGACAGCAAAAAATACAAGCTAGATGACAAAAAAACCCAAATTAACCACCATGAGAGTGTCAGGCTTGGAACCAGCTTTTCGACGATATCTCATTTGCCCGATTTCGACACTGTATGCTCAACTTATGAGCAAAATACCAACTGGTGTGCTAGAGAGCCCAAAAATGATGTAAATGAGGATGATGCATGCTGACGTCAAAAAATGATGGGCTTAAATTTGACGGCCAAATGGCTATCACCGCCCAAAAAGATTTTATTTTTTTCAAAATCACATGTACGCCTTGGGATCCATGCCAAATCTTTTCAAATTTTTTGCCTCGATTTGCATACCAATTTTTTTTGTCTTGATTTGTGTGTCAGGTAGCAAAATGTTTGCCTCATTTTACATGTCAATCTATACAAATTTTGCCTCAAAAAGCATGTAGATCCATACAATTTCTACCTTGTGAAGCGTGTCAAGCTTATGATACCCAAAAAAAGGCCCAAAATGCAAAGTTGTCCAAATTGGATGTGCCTTATATTGAAATAGGGGTTTTTAGGTGCTGTGAGCTCAATGGTGAGGTCTGTTTGAGCTCAAAGTGCACCAAAATTTAGAGACCCCCTAATTTCAATAAAAAATAACCAAAAAAGCCCTAATTTGAATCCTTCAAATGCAAACAAGCTGTAGCAGATTAGGCTCTGATACCATGTAGGATTTGAACAATACAAATCCACAAAACCTGAAGATCACCTGCATACAAAAATCTGTTACAAGGAAGTAGAGACAAGAAGAGGGCAAGGGTTTGACTCAAAAATATGAAGAAGAAAATATCCTCAATTAATGAATGAATTAAATGTACAATGGATCATCCTTATAAAGGAGATCGAAAGTCTTGAAAAGGCAAACCCTAGTGCATGTAATAATTAGTTTAACTATTACATGACTAATGCATGCAAGTTTATATTTAAAAAAACTAATGCATGTGCGTTTAACTAAAGCAAAATGAGTTGACATCTTAAGAAGGGAGTAAAGTTAATTAAGATAATTAATACTTTACTCTAACAAAATCTAAATCATTTATATTGTATCATTTGGCTGTGAAGACATACTTGTATCTAATACTAGATTAGATGCACCTAAATTTTCTTCCATTGTATTTTATTCTTCAACCTCTACATCTATCATGGTTTCTTCACTATTCTCCACTTCTAAAATAATTGTTGAACTTGATGCTCCAACATTATTCAGTTTTTGAATTCTTTCTGATTGTCATTTTTCCTCATTCTCTTTATTTGTTGCAACCTCCTTAGTTTTTAGAACCTTTTGTAGCCTCTTTTTGTGTTGCTTTGATCTTATGTTTGCACCAAAATTTGAATTCAAAAGATTATCTTCATGTCAGATCCAAAACAAGACGAAAAAATAATTGATACTTGTTAATCATTAAGGTCAGGCCCAAAGTCCTATTTTATTTTTTGCAATGGCTCTTTAAGAAATAGGCACCCGTTATTTAAATAAAATGGGTGCTCGTTTCTAAATTGGGTGTATGTTTCAATTTCAACGGTCCAAATAGAAATGAGCACCCATTTTTTGAATTTCAAAAAATGGGTGCCTGTTTTTTAAAATTGAGTGGGAACCGTACCACTTCCTTGGTTTTTGGTTCGGGACAAGCTTGGTGGGACCAAGCCTATGCTTGGGCCTACAAAAATATGGCTAAGGCATTGGAATATAAAATTTCTACCTTGTCATAAGTTTTTGGACGCCTTCCCAAATGAGTTTTTTGACGAAATAAAAACCCATTTTAGTTCTTAATGTAGAGATTCTAAAAATATAAATTTCATAGTGATATGAGAGATTTTAGTATTTTTACAATATTTATTAAGCCAATGTGGTACCTCAACTTGAAATACCAAGGTTAACTAAAATTTTAATAACTTTTTTATTTTATGTTTTTTAAAAATGAATTATATGGCATCAATATACATAGAATTTCCTTCAAGACAAAAAAAAATGAAAAAAAGTGAAGTTATTAATAAATTATGGTGGTCATACATCAGAGGTTTCAAAAATATACTTTATAGTCAAATAAAAATTAATTAAAAAAAATATTCAATAAAAAAAAGGAAAAAAATTATCATCAATCTTCGGTGTTTTAGGTACCTTTCCCCAGAAGGATTCATAAAAATTCATTTATTTACTTCAAAAAAGGGTGGTCGTACACACATACATTTTGAAAAATTGGTTTTTAAACATGCATACTAAAATTTAATTTATACCATATGGGTATTGAAATAAATTACATATTTGTAAAGTAGACTCTGCGCACTACATTTTATATTACTCAAGTTTTACGAGATTCAATCTTTAAGTGCTTCAAATTTTGACATCAATTGATAAAAATTTTGAAAAATGGTGAAAACACTTCTACTTTTTGCCCAAAAGTGGGACTCAACTTCTTGTAGCCACCCACAAACAACAAGAACTCCCAACCCAAGGCTTACACACAAGGTCACTAAATGGCCCCAAGAATAGGGTGAAGGAGGACCAACTACTTAGGAGGAGATTATCATAAACAAAAAATAGCAAATTCCTTCACAAGGCTTAAACAACCACTCCATATCTCTACAATGCAAAATCAACTATCCTTATGGCCCCTGTAATACCCCTCTAACCCTAATATAAGTTTTGTGTTTTTGAAAGAATTAAGATCCTTCGATGTTTTCTTATAGCTTAAGTTGTACACGATACTTGTTTGATCTATTCCTATAGTTGTTTATAATAATTTCATAAGCTAGTACTCAATGATTCTAATATCAGACATACTATCTAAAGGTATCACTTTTGCATGTATTTATCTCCATGTATGTATTGAGTACCTACAAGACCTTTATGAACATAGTTAGGATGTTATATGATATGTACTTGATAGATATATATAAGTGGTTATTTATATTTTCTTCTATTAAGGTTACTTTGGATGAATCTTGTATCTCACTTGATGATTTGATTATGTTGATTTATTATTAGTATTGATAAGAGACTAACACAATGCTTGAGATTCTAACCTTCGTTATGATGATGCTACATGCTTTGAGTGTATATATATACATGATGTGTTTTCATGATTCAGGACGAAGTCGTAGTTACTCACATAGCTGAGGTCCACACGATGTATCGATCCTGGTCATCTATCTGTAATATTTTCTTTTATACGTATATCCGTGCATATGTATTTCTTCTTTGTGATGCAGGCTTGCAGGTACCGGGCATCGACTTCACCTAGTTTCACAGGTCTGAGCATGCCCTCAAATCCTCGATGGTTGTTGTTATGGAGATAGTACTAAGGCCCCTACATGAGTCTTCCTTTGTCATTATTCCAATTTGGGAATATTAGGGTTCCTTCTTTGTCAGTCAACCTTTGGGTCAAAAACCCAGATCCAACGCACCCGGTTGGGCATGGTTGTAGTTAGTGCCTTGTGGCCACTTGAATCCATTTGGTTGTATGATTTGTTTACTCATTTTATTTATTTCTCCTTCTTGGTATGATTCTTAGTTAATCTTTCTATGTTGTGTTTCAGGAGTTTGGCTTGACTTTCTTTGTTGACTTTGGTTGACCTTGTTTGATCTTATAGTTTTCTCAATATGTTTCATAGTTGATTTTTATGGCCTCTTTCGATGATTAGATTTATTTTGAGGCATGTGATTTTATTCTACCTCAGTGTTATATCCTATAGTAATTATAAATAGGTAATAATATTGTGATCTATTACTTCATAATCTTATAGATTATAGTGTTTGGTATTTGGCATGTATCTATATAAATATAAATATATATATATATATATATATGGAAATATATATATGGGTGCACACATATATGTATTTATATATATATAATTTATATGTGATTATATGTTAATTATTGTAGATATTGTTGATGGTGTATATTTCGGGATTAATGTAAAGTATAATATTATTAATAATTAAATATTAAATAATGCGAGGTATATTATTCTCAATCGTTAATTATTAATAATGAGGATAGGTTATATATATAGATATTGATGTAATTAATGATGGCATATGCATATATGTTAGGATAATATTACATGTGTGTATGAATGAATACAAATAATCTTTTATTGTATATTTGAGTAATATAGTTGTATGATATTAAGTTATTTTATAATACCCTTTAGTTAAGAGTTAGTTGGGAATTGGTTACTTTTCCTCTCAACCTTTGGAAATCTATTTATATGCACTACTTTCTCATTTGAAGGGAGGGGATTTTGGGGCTGAAGCATTGAGGAGAGGATGGCCTTACTTTTCATGGAGATTTTGGAGAGAAAACTTGGAGATGTGAAGGAGAGTTTGTAAGCATATGTCTTTAAGAATTTTTGGTTATCTTTGCTTTTGGGAGAGAGACATTTTTGTGAGAATTTCAGTAGTTGAGAGAGGGATTCTTTTCTGTAGAATTATTTCTTTCTTTCATGGAGATTTCTAAAAGTGGATAGGGTTTGAAGGATGCATCTCAAGTTTGGATTTGTCTTCTCTTTTGTTTCCTTCCTTCTTCGATTCAACCTTCGTAGGACATGAGGTATGGATTGAATATTTTAGTTTCTTGATGTATCTGATAGATTATAGATCTATTTATATATTATCATTATTTATTATATCTGTACTTTTCATTTGTATGGTTATTTTAAAGTTTTGAGTTTTTGTTTGTAAGAATTGGCATGTGTTTTCCTAGGGTTTTTAGCAACCCATTTTTGGAGATCTATTATTATAACAATTTAAATTGCATCTATGGTTTTACTAAATTGATTTTCTAGAAGTAAAATTCATAGATCTAAAATGGGTATCTCTCTGATTTTATTTTTAGGGTCGAATTAATGCCTTATTTTTGACATTTTGGTAGACTATGCCTGTCCATTCTTGATTCCAAATTTTCTGTCAAATGTATTCGTATGCTACAGGCTGATATGATTATATAAAAGTCTAAATTTGATATCAAAGATTCTCTTAATTCTTATCTTTCATTTCCAATTGGTTTGGTGAATTTTAATTATGTTTTGTGAAAATTACAACCGTTTTAGTGAAGGCAGGTCTGAACCCTAACCAGAATTTTCTGTTTTAAACCAGAAGTCATAACTTTCTTTCCCACTGTTGGATCTTCCTAAAAATAAAATTGAGAGTCCATAATTATGTTATCTAAATCTCCACTGAAGAGATTTCCTTTATTTTATGTTTTGTGGAAGATATGGATGACTGTTCTATGATGACTATTCTTTGCATTTAATCCTTGCTTGAAATAATTCAATTTAAGAACATCATTAAGTTTTAAGGTTTCGTATGGTTACCAGAGGCTATTAGAATTTGTTTTTGGTTAATTGGATCTATGTATACTCTGAATATATTTATAATATCACTTGGATGTCTTCTTATATGTTTGGAACATTCTGAATGCCATATTGGGTTTAGGGTTGTCAAGTGGACTAGGGACAACATATGTTTTCCTAAACTCAATCAAATGTTGTTATGGAATTGATATGAATTCTTGATGATGAATCTATTATGTTCTTATAATTTTTATATGTATGTTAGGGAACCTAAGTACACTAGGTGAGTGGCTCATAGTGAGGGGTCGGGGCCCTAAGTGGCTAGTACTAGGATAACCTACTATGAGTTATTTAATCAAGTGATAACCTAAATAAATGAATTGGGAATGGGAGATTATTGGAATGGGAAATTACACATTAATCAATATTAATTGTGCCTCGCCCATGCCTTTAGTGCTAGTAAAGACTAAGGATGGGAGTGGGAGAAGGTACCTATGCGTAGGTACAACTGAATGACCTTGTCTGTACGAGAGGCATTCGGTTCCGCATGTGCCTACTTGGGGGCCGGGGCCAAGAGTGGCTAGTACCAGGACAACCCAAGGGGTGAGGGCTATGCGATGACACTCACCTAGCTTGTAGCTTAGAGTCTCTATCAAATTTGATCATGCCTCTGGTATTCTTTGTGGTCTTTTTGTCTTTTCCTTTTTGTTGTGACTTTGGGGAACTTTTATCACCACCTTAAGAATTTTCTAGTTGTTACCTCTTGTATGGGCCTTTGGTTCTATCTCCTAGCTTGGGGGAGTGGGCCTATTGGTTCCACGTGGTTGGGTGGTTAATATTTATATCGAGGTATTGTTCGTGATTCTCTGGATGATCCTAGCACATATTCCTTTCCAGATCTGCAGTTGAAGATTTCTTATTGGATATTTTAATATGTTGAGATGTACTTATGTATTTGAATTCATGTAATTTTTAATCTCCTAAAAGGAGTCTTGTATTATTGATGTAATCTCAATTCAAAGCAATGCATAAGGGAATGGGTAGTTCTAGGTAAAAGAAAGGGAAAATAATGTGGAATATTAGACATGTTACTAGCATTAAAAGAAAGTGTTTATGTTATTTCTCCTATCCTCTTATGTTTTCCATATGTAAAGGAAATAATCTTAAATATAGTTATATATAATGATGTATCACAAAAATAATGTATTCTCTCTTGATGAAAGGATCCAAGGAAATTATTGAGAAATGATAGGTTAGTGATTGGAATTATTAACAATGAATGGTTATGAAACAATGCAATAAAATAGTAACTTGATTATAATGTTAATACTTGGTTCATGTTAATGAAATACCTAGGATAATGCCTACCTTAATGAATATTAATCTCTTACCTAAATTATTAGAGAAAAGTGATATAAAGGATAGTAGATGTAGATGAAATCAATATGAATTTATGGAATGAGTTGATAAAAGGAATAATGATGTTGGATGATTAACCTATGTTTAATAAAAGAAATAAGTTAGGGACATTTAACTTGGTGCATTAAAATTAATGTAGATCTTTTAAGCTCATGATTCTGTGAATATCTTATGCATGTAAATGGTTTATATGATGTTGCTTAGGTAGCGACGTTAGGGAACCCGGGAGGACTTAAGTTGTATAAATCTTACATTCAAGTAGTAGAAAATTATTTCTTCTTTTAGAAATATGAAGTGTAATGATGAATATTATTCTAGTTAAAATAAATAAATAAATTAAAAAAAAAATTCACTACTTTCATTTTATAGAGGTTTTATGTCTTGTCCTCTTGGGTTGCCTGGCGGGGCGTTACAGCCCCCATGGCTACATGACAAATCTCCCCTTATGACCCCCAAATAAACAAAACAATGGAAACATGGACCCCATAATCCATGCCTTATCCCTCTCCTCCATGAGGAGAGACTCTACACTCCTAAGTTGTCCTAAATCCCTTCACCCCAAGGCTACTCTTCCCTCCCAAGGGTGAGTTTGGCCTTGAACTCCCATTAACAACAAGTATGAAAACAAGAAAAGAAACATGGAGAACAACCACATACATACCACAATTTCTTCCAACTTCAAATTTACATTATCATAAAGAAAAAGCATACAACAAGAGAGGTTTGCAACCAACCTTAAATCCAAGCTATGACAATGGAAAGTTGTTATTTTTCTCTATCTAGTCCAATTCTTCATGCATTTATTCGATCCAAGATTCATCTCTACATGCATCATCAATAGTCTTTGGTTCTACTTATGAAATCAAACAATGTTCATTCCTAACCCGATCTTGTCATCATGCCCTTATTTGCATTGCCAATAATTTGATTTTTAGGATGATTTCTCTGAACATACCTTGGTGTCTTTGGAGTTTCAATAGGATCAATCAAGCATACTTCAATTCCATTGTCAATCTCAAGGGTTTTCTTTTCCTCTTGATGTGCAGTAACCTCCTTATTTTTTGACAGTCATACATTCTTTCCTGAATCTGAAATCTCTCATCAACTTTTACATTAGCACTTTCAACCATCTTCCTCAATCTTAGATTGAAACACTTATATGGCTTTTTTTTAGTAAAATAACCAAGGAAAATTCCTTAATCACTTCTAGCATCAAACTTTCCTATCTCATCTTCCCTTTAGATATAACACTTGCTACCAAATATTCTGAAGTATTTTACAATAGGAGCATGACCAAACCAAATTTCATAGGGTGTCTTATTAGTACCTTCTTTGATTTGAACTCTTTTCAAAGTGTAGACTGCAATATTGGCAACTTCTCTCCAATGCATATGTGACACATTCCCTTCAAGAAACATAGTCATGGAAGCATCTAATATAGTTTTATTTCTTTGCTCTACAATCCTATTCTACTATGGTGCCCTAGGGGTAGATGTTTGTTTGTATATCCAATGCTCTTTACAGTAAGCATCAAACACATCTGATGTAAATTCTCCTCCTCTATTTGACCTCAAACACTTTATCTTTAGACCAGATTTATTCTCAACTTTTTCTTTGTAAATCTTGAATTTGTCAAATGCTTTAGACTTCTCTTTAAGAAATGCAACCCACATCATCCTAGAATAGTCATCAACTAAGAGTATAAAATACCTTTCACCATAGTAATATCTTGTTCTTGTAGGACCATAGAGATTTGTATGTACCAGATCCAACTTCTCCCTTGTTGAATAAGATTTTCTCTGAAAACTACTCTTAGTTTGTTTTCCCATCACACACTCTCTACACATGGTGTTAGAAGGCTTCAAATTTTTTGGAAGATCTCTGACTGCATTGATATTATTGGCCTTCACATTGTTATAAAAATTTATATGACTAAACCTCCTATGCCATAACCAATTGTCATCTATCTTCACAACAAAACAAGTAGCCTCTATAGTATTTAATTCAAACACATTACCTTTTGAATTTTTACCTGATATGATCAAGTTTCCAAACTGACCTCTAATAGTGCGCTTTCCATCCTTGAATTGCAAGTGATTTCCCTTATCAACAAGTTGTCCAAAACTCAACAAGTTATGCTTAAGTCCGTCAACAAGAAAGACATCACCAATGTTAGCTTTACCATCAAGAGAAATTGAACCTACTCCAATGATCAACTTAGGAGTGTTATCACCAAATCTTACTACACCATCATAACTAGTTAGCTGAACAAATTTATATTTATCATTGATCATATGATGTGAATAACCACTATAAATGATCCATTCTAATTTTTAACATGTGAAACTAATTAGTCTCTTTCTTCATGAATAGGCTCATCATCTTTAAGAGAAATAAATCCTATTTCTTCATAATCCACAACATCATCATCAAACACACCTTCACTAGCATAGTAACATTCCTTATCCTTGGAATAATCGAGCCTAACAAACTTAGGCTTATGCTTAGGAGCTCTTGTAGGAAATCTAAATGCAAAATGACCAATCTTGATACATGAAAAACACTTTAGGGGTAGCTATCCTTCAAACTTATGTTTTCCTCTCTTTTCTCTTCTTGCAATTAGGGCCACAAATTCATCTAGTTTCATTTATTCTTCCTACATTTCTTCCCAATCAGAATCATAATCTCCAAGCTCTATATGTCTATTACTTCTATTGGTGTTTACAAGACTTGATAATGTCCTTTTGTCATTATGCACAGTCACCTTAAATGCAGATTCTACCTTAGGTAATGTATCCTCTAGTTCTGCAACCTCAAAGGTGGTGAATTTAGCAATCAACACCTCTCTACTAAAGTTCTTTATCAGTGGAATGATTTATTCAATTTATTTTACTTTAGTCTTATATGCATGTGTCAAGGATCTAAGAATCTTAGATATCACTTCTTGTTCAATATATGTTCCTCTTGAGTTTCAGATTCCTGTAACAACCTTTGTAACCCTTTGTACATATGCTCTAACATTCTCATCATCTTGCATTCTTATAATCTCTATTTTAGTCTTCTAATTCTACAATTTCTCCTTCTTAGTGTATTAATATCCTTCATATAGTGCCTCTAGCCTTGTCCAAATCTTATGTGCAGAATCAAGGTCCTTGACTTCTTTGAATTCAGCCTTAGGAAGTGCATTGATCAATGCTTCTCTTGCAACCATAATATGAGAGAACAATTTCTTTTCATCCTCATTAGCACCTCCTAATTCATCTTCAATCTTGATCTTCCCATCCCTCTTTGTAATCATCCAATAGTTGACTCCCAAACATAGCAAATGAGTTCTCATCTTGTTCTTCCAACTGTCAAAGTTTTTAGCATCAAGCTTTGGACTCTCCTTCCTATAGTAAGCCATCTTTAGGATCACCTAAAGATATTAAGATTTCTCTTAGAGCTAAAGCTATTAAGCTTTCTCTTAGAGGACCATAAAATCAAATACCAATTGTTAGGAATAACACAACTGAGAGGGGGGTGAATTAGTTGTGTGCCAAATATTTAAACTTTAAACTTACAAACAAATTAATTAATGCAAATTTAAACACTTCAATAATAACACCATAACACAAGTATTTGTTGTCAAGGAAAACCCTATTAAGGGAAAAACCCTGATGGGAATGATGCCCACAAATAATGCACTAGAAATATAATATCCCTGTTAGGATATCTAGCCCTATTAGGAGCTGATTATTACATCTAGTACAAATTCCCTATTAAAAGACATGACTTGGTAGGAGTCCCTTCAACCCTGTTAGGAGTTGAATAAAATGAAGAGCTCACTACCCTAGCATATTGCCTGAATGTGAAGGTTAAACCCACCTTCTAATTTATTATCCAAAGAGAAGTATGAAAGCATACTTATAAAAATGAATTAACTGATAGAAACTTTCTTTTCCTATACAGTTCCAATGAAGTGCATTACAAGCATAATCACTTCTTTACATCCCACAAAACTCACATCCACATGCTCACAATCTCCCATACTTCAATCAACTACAACAATGAATGACTTTTCTTTATACAATTTACAATAAGCAATTAGGTCATCATGTTAAGACTTCTGCAATGTACAAAAAATTACATAGACCCTTGCTAAGATACACACGGTGCCTTAAACAAGTAAATAAAAAATACAAATCATCATTTACATACCAAGATCCATAATCCACACTCACCATCCACTAAACACATTGTGTCCTTTGGTTGGCCCCAAATAGATCTTCGCAAGTCCACACACCACAACTAACATCACCACGATTCTAGTGACCCAAGGATATCATAGAATGTTCTCCCATGTGTCTTTTTTCATGCCTTAAGCTCTCATACCATAAATTGTGCTCACATCCAAGTTATCCCAAAAACTCACAGACCATCTTTATCATAATCCTATTTCATTGTTATGTAACCAGTCTTCACCAAAACAAATATAACTCATGCAAAAAATAATATGAAATCCAGTGACCTTAGATATATAAGGTGTACATACTTCCCTCTACACAACTTCATGCTTGTATATACTAAAACACCATACACAACTGTTAGTCTTGCATGTACTTGTGATAACCAGTCTTTCTAAAACTTCTAATGCATCCAACTGAAACATATGTTGACATCAATGACAAAACATGAATGTCAACACTTCAAACAACAACAATTCCAACATGGCTACATTCCAAAACTCCCCTTATGACCCCCAAATAAACAAAACAATGGCAACATGGACCCCATAATCGATGCCTTATCCCACTCCTCCATGAGGAGAGACTCTACAATTCTAAATCATTCTAAATACCTTCACCTCAAGGCTACTCTTCCCTCCCAAGGGTGATTTTGGCCTTGAACTCCCATTAACAACAAGAATGCAAATAAGAAAAAAACATGGAGAACAACCACATACACACCACAATTTGTTCCAACTTCAAATTTACATTATCATAAAGAAAAATTATACAATAAGAGAGGTTTGCAAATAACATTAAATTAGAGCTATGGAAATGGAAAGTTGTTGAAGAGCTTCCCTTGAGTCCTAAATCCTTAGCCAAATTTTACCTCAACTCAAGATTTAAACTTCTAAGTGTCTCCAAAATTGGAGAGTATGTGAACAACCACTAAACTTTGGAGATCCCATTAAAAAGGCTCTCCACACATCTCCTAACCCTCTTGGGAGAAGATAGGAGTTCCCATTGATTGGTCTTCCCAACCTCTTACAAGCTTACTAAAAATGAAATTAGGAAAATGTGACTTTTACAAGGAAGAGGGTACCTTTCCAAAATGGAATGAAGATTGACCTCTCAAACAAATCCCTCAAAAGTTGATTTTCGTCCATCTTGAAAAACTAACTTTTGAGGTGACCCTACACTCAAATGAAAGTGGTCACATGCCTAAAAATTCCCCTTACCCATAGGTATATAATGTAGGCCTTCAAAAAGGACCTAAAATTAACCCTAGGAGTTAGTTTGACCCTCCAAAAACCCACCTAACATTTGCATACGGGTTTCTCTTGATTTGACCCTACCTAAGGGGCTCTAAACAAGTGGTTCACATGGTGATCCTACATGGTACTACCCTAGGTTTAGGTTGCAATACACTCATCCTCAAATGTACATGTATGTTACAAATCTAATGTGGGAAGGTGAGATACTGAGAGGGGGGTGAATTAGATATCTATTATTAATTCCACTTTGACATAAATTCAACTTACTTATCATAAACATAAAATTCAATACTGAAATAGATCTAACAATCTAATCTTCATCCATGAAATTGAAACATAACACAAAGATTTTGGTTACCCAGAAACCCTTGAAAGGTAAAACTGGGCTGGGGATGACACCCACAAATCTTCACTACTACAGTATTAAAGTTTGCCTGTTAGGGATACAAAATTTGATCATAGACTGATGATCTACCCTATGAGGGGTCTGCCTTGTTAAGAGCTTACAAAATTATACAATCTTCCTTGGTTAAAGGATTTAAAACTTACAACAAAGTAAGCACTTGGTTAAGAGATTTACATAGGCTTGTGAGGACCACTCTGTTAAGAGATTTACCCTGATTCACCTGCTAAAATGTTTCAATACCTGATCCTTTGGTTTGCACTATGATTATTGATAATAGATCATCTCCTTCCAATACTTTTTTGATCTCCTCAATCAAATATATCTTTGTTTTGCCCTTCATTGCTTTTCTTGGTCACTTTGACTGATCTCTGCCTATATCAAAATACTTCTCTATTCTATATATGAGATCCCCTTCATTCCATTTATATACATTCATACTACATTTTAGGGTTTAATATCTCATCTTATATAGACAATAAATCAACCTCCTACATCGAGATCAATGATCTAGATTTTCTACTTATGTCACTTAAGCATTCCCTAAATCTGATTGGCTACATAGATTACATAGGGATTAATGATTACAAATATAAGGCATAATCACCTCCATGATTTCCTCAACAAACATTAAATATTTCATAGATGTTGACCAAAATGGTTTACCTAAGTGTTTGTGCCATTATAAACACATGTCAAATCTGGCTTGCACGGCATATGAAGTCTCTGACACTCGGCATTAATTGTTCTTCATATTCTGGTGCTTGGCACTGATACGTCCATATAACTAGGCATAGACTGCTTGACTATTACTGAAATACTCGGTGACCTGTAACTTGCTTGGCAGTAACTACTGCTTGGTAAATGTACAAGTTTATCCATGACTTGGCCTTTACAAGATGGCTTGGTCGCAGTGATGACCGACCGACATTGCCTAGAAAATGACTAAGTGCTAGACACTAATGGACAACAAAACTTAGGGATCAACACATGTCATTGCCACATATACACATTACAAGTGTCATGTGACACCATAAAAATGCACATCACAACTTACACATGGCATATCCATTTAGGTATTTACATAATTACAAATTAAAAATTACAATTTGAACAAGCATACAAGCATTCACATTTATGAAACAAAGCACATTACATATGAGGTATTGTCTCTTCATTGGATGCAATCTTGGCTTCACTATCACACATAGGTTTGGCCCTAGTTCTCTGAATAATTTTCATGGTCATTTTCTTGCACATCTCAATTTGAACACCAATAGTTCACAAGATCACATGCATATAAAATATATGAAAATAAACATCATTCAGGTATTTACCAATTACTTAACATCTTCACATAACCAATTCACAATTCAACATACTAGAAATAATTTAACAACTTTCCACACATTTCCCACATGAAATTATATTCACAGATAAATAACATTTAAGCACCTAACATTTAACTTACAATAAGATCACATCTCATCATAATATGAATTCAATTGCCATTTTCCAAATCAATTCACATAAAAAATATACTCAATTGCATTATCCTAATAATCATGTAAGTCATTTAATCATAGTGCAATCATAAATGTATCATAAAATCATCAACATGAGTATGGAAAGCAACATAAAATAAAGTGCATCACAATACAATATGATCAAATCTCCATCATATAGTGTATAAATCCATAATGCGTCAACATAATGTATTAAATAGTAAGTCTATCATGAAGATCAATGAAATGCTATGATAGGCTCATGGTAGGGCCTCACATAAACCATGTCACGAATCTTGAAGGGGGGCGTAGGGGTTTAGTCCAACATAGACTATATATTGTAATAGGCATGCCTCATAATTGATTCACTTGAGGAGTTCCAACTGCTCCATACATATCATGAAGGCAATAAGATGACATATTATTTTGACAACCTGGGAGGTGATGGCATTGATTTAGATACGACACATTCAAATTTTGATATGCTCTCGCATCCTAATCTAAATAATTTGGTACTTAATGATGCAAGTGTTAATATGATTTAGAACAACAGAGAGGGGGGGGGGGTGAATCAGTTGTTCTCAGGTCTAGATGTATAAAACAAACTTCAAAAACTTTTCCTTAAATCAGATCTAACAACCAAAATGAACTCGGTCATCACTGATTCAATAATAGAAACATATAACATTGCAGTCCACTACTCAGCTGTATCTAACTTGTAAAACACATAAATGTCTAAACCAAAACATTCACACAAGCATTGACACTAGGATTTATAGTGGAAACCCAATCTGGAAAAAACCACTTTGTAACATGCTACTATTATTTTCACTCTTATGAAGTGAGCTCGGTTAAAAGCCAACCCTGTCAAAGGTTACACTACACATTGTTAGGTGTGACCTAGTTAAATGATTTGAATCACCCTGTTAAAAGTGAGCCTTGTTATAGGACTTACATACATTCCATTAAAATGCAACCTTGTTCAAAGGATTTAAACATATGACTGTTAGGTCAACCTCTGTTAAAAGGATTTTGACTGTTACAATGGTTAGAAAGTAGCAGTAGTATTGATTTGAAAAACATACAACTCACTTTGCAAATATCAGATCCAATTCCATACACAAATGCTGGTTTACTGACTTTGAAACTTTGCCATCTCCATCTCTGATCTGCTCGAAACTTTTCTTCAAGCAATCACCACACTTATCCTTCAGCCTTTTCTGCTTATACAGTCAATAACATCTATTGATCTTCCAGCATCCTCTATTCACCCATGCACACACATACCTAATGCTCAGGTTCCCTTAATACTTCCTCAATTAGGTTAACTCATATTTTTCTACTCAATCTCCTTTGTAGATCTTAGGGTTAGGTCAGATTCATTGAATCTACCCGCTTTATGTTCTTCGACTCCTTTTTTAGAAACATCTCAAATCTCTTAAAGATTTATAATAAAACATTTTTCAGTTGATTAAATGCTTTCAAACAATCAATAAATAAAGTCAACATGTTTTACATAATCCAAGAATTCAACAATGTCGGCTCCAAATTTGAATTCTCTTCAAATATAAAAATATTGATGCTCAGTCAATACTATGATCAACTACTCGGTCTTCATGTAGAAAGCTCGGTCATTACTAAAAATGTTTCCTTGGCTTAAACTATCTTCCTTGGCAATTAACTGATGTTCAATCGACACTAGAATTTTCCTTGGCATGCACTAACTTGGTCAACACTAACATCACTTGGCTTGAACATGATTTCTCTATTTTTGCTCAGTCAAGCCTACCAGTTTAGTCTTCAATCTTACTAATATAAACAATACATTGTCTCATCATTATACAACATAGTCAAGTACACTCTGTAGTATCAAGATAACCCAACCTTTCCTTAGGTGCTATTGTTACCAACCTTGCATATCCCCTTAGGAACACTCAAATAGATATAGTACTTTCCTAAGTAGCAACAGTCTTATCGATTAAGATTTGACATCAATGACAACACAACAATTGCTTCAATTGCAGTTTCCAACAATCTCCCTCTTTGGCATTGATGGCAACACCATATGATATCACCTGAATAACACATGGGTTACCAACCAATCCAAAACTTATCTATCCATCAGAAAAAAATAAAATTAATATCCTTAGCTTCATTTTGATTCAGAATCTATAAGCCTCACTTCTGTGACCGTCAGAAATATCCATATCTCCCTCTATCCTGATCCTTCATTTCAGTTCACCATCTCCTTACTTTTCCTTTCAGTGTCATGTGTTATCATATCATCTCAGTTCATCTCCCTCTTTGACAAAAATGCCAAAGCAGCAACTAAAACATACATCCATCAGATGTAGATATTATCTATGCAGTTCAGTGTTTCTCCCTCTGTCATCTTACTTATGACTAATTCCTTGTCTTTGCTCTTCTTCACAACTCTAGGCCAGTCCTAAAGTGTGACAATTTTCTACATCAATCTATCAAATATTCTGTTGTAGCATATTTGATGCAGTGCTCCTAGCTTAACTAAGTAGCCTCAGTTAGGGGAAGGACCCCTAATTGACTTCTCAAATACTCATGTGCTTCTTTAGTTAAAGCTTTAGTGAATATGTCTACTAATTATTCCTTTGTATTCACATATTCCATTCGGACTTCTTTGTCTTGTACCAATTCTCTCAAGTAGTGATACTTGATTTCTATGTGATTGGTCTTAGTATGCATCACTAGATTCTTAGAAATGTTGATAGCACTTGTGTTGTCACAGAAAATAACAATAGGTTCAGTGATTTCTTCTTTCATGCCTACCAACAATTGTTTTATCCATACCAAATTTGAACAGTTTACTGCAACAGCAACATACTCGGCTTCAGCAATAGATTGGGAAATGCAATTTTGTTTCTTGCTCATCCAGGAGACTAATCTTTGTCCAAGAAAGAAAGCTCCACCACTAGTACTCTTTCTTTCATCTACATTTCCTTCCCAATCAGCATCTGTATATACTCTTAGTTCAAATTTTTCATCCTTCTTGTAATATAGCCCATAGTCAACAGTCCCTTTCAAGTATCTCATAATTCTTTTTACTACCATCATGTGTGTTTCATTAGGATTGGCAAAGAATCTTGCCACAATCCCAACAACTAGTGCAATATCTGGTCTACTATGTACAACATACTACAATTTTCCAATCATGGATCTGTACAAAGTCTGATTCACTTCTGCAACATCATCATTCTTAGATAACTTTTGTCCAGTAGCCATAGGAGTACTTACTGGTCTAGAATCTTCCATCCCAAAAGTTTTTAGTATTTCATTAACATACTTAGATTGTGTAATGAAAATTCCTTTCTTCATCTGATATACTTGTAAACCAACAAAGAATTTGATCTCGCCAAACATGTTCATTTCAAATTCAGTTTGCATTTCATTTGAAAATCTTTTACACAAAGCATCTTGTCCACCAAAAATAATATCATCCACAAATTTTTTTTCCAATAGGATACCTTTACCTTCTTCATCTTTCATGTACAGATTGCTTGTGTCATTTGTTCTTGAAAATCCAATCTGTATCAAGTAGTTATGAAATCTCTCATACCATGCTCTGGGAGCTTGTTTTAATCCATATAGTGCTTTGTTCAATTTGCATACCATGTGTCTCCTGTTTGGATCAATAAAACCTTCTGGTTGTTCTATGTAAACTTCTTCTTCTAGTATACCATTTAAGAATGCAGACTTGACATCCATTTGATAAACCTTGAAATCTTTATAAGCAGCATATGCAAGTAGAGTTCTTACTCCTTCCAATCTAGCTACAAGGGCAAATGTCTCCCCATAATCTATTCCTTCTTCTTGTGTGTAGCCTTTGCATACCAGCCTAGCTTTGTTCCTAGTTATTTCACCTTTTTCATTCAACTTATTCTAGAACACCCACTTTGTTCCTATAACATTTTTGTTTTCAGGTCTCGGCACCAGACTTCAAGTATCATTCTTCTCTATCTGGTCTATTTCTTCATTCATTGCTTGTATCCAGTCTTCATTGTCTAATGCCTCTCTAGTTGACTTAGGTTAAAATTCACACAATAAACATGTTGGATCCATTGTCTTACTTCTGGTCAGAATTCTAGTATGTTTGTCTCCAATTATCTGTTCGGGCTTGTGATGTCTTCTTACATATTTTTCCAAAATAGGTTCAGCTCTTCTCTCCTCTATTTCATCAGGTTCCCCAACAAGATTTTCATATTCATCTTCTGAATGCTTGGCAACCTCTTCCTAATACTCGGTAGCATTATCTTGTCACTCGGCATGTTCTTTTTCTCTTTTGGCACTGTTTTCCTGATGCTCGGCAACCTCTTCCTGTCCCTCGACATTGCTTACCTGAGACTTGACATCAGGTGCAAGTTTGTTACTTGCCTCTTCTTCTTCTTCTTCTTCTTCAATATATATATACAAAAAATCTATAATCTTCTAGTTCTCTTTTGCTATCAACTTCATTTCTTTCTACATACTCTCATCAACTTTTACATTCACACTTTCCACAATTTTGTTAGTGTTAGAGTTCAAACACTTATAAGCTTTAATTTTTATGGAATACCCTAGGAATATACCTTCATCACTTTTAGCATCAAACTTTCCATTCATATTGTCTTTTAATATGTAGCACTTGCTTCCAAAGATTCTAAAGTATTTAACACTTGGTGCATGCCCATACCATAATTCATAGGGTGTCAGATTTGTACCTTTCTTGATCTGTACCCAATTAAGAGTGTAGACAACTGTACTTATAGCTTCTTTCCAATATTTCTATGCCACATTCTTTTCAATCAACAATGTCCTTGCACAATCCAAGATAGACATGTTTCTTCTCTCTGCTATACCATTTTGTGGAGGTGTTCTAGGTGCAGACATCTATCTTTTAATTCCTCTTTCATTGCAAAATAGATTGAATTCATTTGATGTAAATTCTCCACCTCGGTCAGATCTAAGACATTTCAAGTTCCTACTTGTCTCCTTCTCAACCTTAGCCAAATACCACTTAAAGAATTGAAAAGTGTCAAATTTTTCTTTTAGAAACATTACATGCATCATCCTGGTATGATCATCAACAAACAAGATAAAATATCTAGCACCACAGTAACTTTGTATACCCATAGGTCCACAAAGGTTAGTATGAACCAAATCTAAAATGTTATCAGAAGTAAAGGATTTGCTCTTAAAACTTGACTTTGTCATTTTTCCTAACTGGCATTCCTTGTACATCACATTCTTAGGTTTCTTCAATCTAGGTAAACCTCTTACTTTCTTCTTCTTACTTATTTCTACCAGATTATCAAAGTTAACATGACATAGCCTCTTATGCCATAACCAAATGTCATCAAGTTGTGCAACCATACATGCTTCTTCAGATAGGTTAAGATAGAACAAATTACCTTTAGTCTGTTGTCCACTTCCAATTAGTTCACCAATAGCATCAAATATTTTAGCTTTCTTGTGATGAAATTCCACTCAGTAACCAGTGATGTTGAGCTGAGCAACACTTAGTAGATTATAATTTAGACCTTCAACCCAATATGCATTTTCACAAGAGATCTTATCAGTCAGTTTCACAAACATTTTCCTCTAACAGGACATGGTGCATCATTACCAAATTTTACACTTTTACCTCTATAATGATGTAAGGTCTCAAACTTACTCTTGTCACCAGTCATGTGATGTGAACAACCACTATCAATAATCCATTTTTCATTCTTGTTCACATAGGAGATCAATGTAGTTTTCTCATCCTCATCATATTCATCTTTCATTGCAACATAGACTACCTCAATTTCAAAATCATCACTATCAGTGTCAGTTTCTTCTTCAGCAATGTAAAAAGATTTCTTACCTTTTCCTTTGTAGTCTTTGTACCTTCAATAGCTTCTATCATCTCTTCTATCTTTGTGTTTGCCTTTTCTTTCTTCATCTTTATCATTCCTATCAAGACATCTAGTAGCTATATGACCAACTTTGTTACATGCAAAACATGTAATAGGGAGTTTACCTTTATATCTTCCTTTTCCCCTTCTCATTCTTCTAGCCATAAGAGCTTCTAGATCTTCGAGTTCTTCATCAGAAGTGTCACAGTCACTTTCACTTTCATTGATGCATCTTTCTTTTTCTTTCTTTGGCTTGTTCAGAACTAGTTGTGACTTAAAAGCAAATTCAACATTACCAATACTACCAACAGTGAAGTTATCATAGTTAGAGAGTTCAAAAGCAGTCAGCTTGCCAACCAAACTTTCCAAAGTAAGCACATTTGTAGAGTTACATCTAGATTCCTGAATAGAAGAGATCTTAATAGCATATATAGGACACAGAGTTCTTAGTACTTTACCAATTATAGTTTCATCCTCAATAGTCCCACTTGCTCCTCTAATAGCATTCACAACTTCTTTTATTCTACCACAATATTGTGCAATGTTCTCACCTTCTTGCATTCTCATTTCATCAAACTTACCTCTGAGACTCTTAGCCTTAGCTTTTAGTACATTTATGTCACCACCATAGATCTTTGCAAGAGTGTCCCACATCTCCTTAGCACTTGTGCAATTCTTAATGTCCTCAAATTCTGGATAGCTTAAGGAAGATGCAATTTCTAACATTGTCTGATTATGTTCTTGTTTAGCTCTCATTTCTTCGGTAGTCAAAGGTGTGATAGGTGAGACATAGTCATTCTCAATGTAGTACTTTGCAGAATCACCAATACCGGCCAAATGCAACTTCATCAAACTTTGACATGTAGGGAAATTTTCCTTATTCAGCTTTGGTACCTCCTTCTTATACATCCTGATCATTTGCTTCAAGCCCCTTTAAACTTGATTTCTGTAAACACCAATAATAAGCAACACAACTCTGATACCAATTGTTAATATGATTTAGAACAACAGGGAGGGGGGGTGAATCAGTTGTTCTCAGGTCCAAATGTATAAAAAAAACTTTAAAATTTTTTCCTTAAATTAGATCTAACAACCAAAACCAACTCGGTCATCACTGATTCAATAATAGAAACATATAACATTGTAGTCCACTACCTAGCTATATCTAACTTGTAAAACATAGAAATGTCTAAACCAAAACAGTCACAAAAATATTGGTACTAGGATTTATAGTGGAAACCCAATCTGGGAAAAACCACTTTGTAACATGCTACTATTATTTTCACTCTTCTGAAGTGAGCTCAGTTAAAAGCCAACCTTGTCGAAGGTTACAATATACACTGTTAGGTGTGACCCGGTTAAAGGATTTCAATCACCCTATTAAAAGTGAGCCTTGTTATAGGACAACCTTGTTCAAAGGATTTAAACATATGACTGTTAGGTCAACCTCTATTAAAAGGATTTTGACTATTATAATGGTTAGAAAGTAGCAACAGTATTGATCTAAAAAACATACAACTCACTTTGTAAATATCAGATCCAATTATGTACACAAATGCTGGTTTACTAACTTTGAAACTTTGCCATCTCCATCTCTAATCTGCTTAGAACTTTTCTTCAAGCAATCACCACACTTCTCCTTCAGCCTTTTCTGCTTATACAATCAATAACATCTACTGATCTTCCAGCATCCTCTATTCACCCATGCACACACATACCTAATGCTCAGGTTCCCTTAATACTTCCTTAATTAGGTTAACTCATCTTTTGCCGCTCAATCTCCTTCATAGATCTTAGGGTTAGGTAAGATTCATTGAATCTACCCACTTTATGTTCTTCGGCTCCTTTTCTAGAAACATCTCAAATCTCTTAAAGATTTATAATAAAACATTTTTCAGTGCATTAAATGCTTTCAAACAATCAATAAATAAAGTCAACACATTTTACATGATCCAATAATTCAACAATGTCGGCTCCAAATCTGAATTCTCTTCAAATATAAAAATACTGATGCTTGATCAATACTGTGATCAACTACTTGGTCTTCATGTAGAAAGCTCGGTCATTACTAAAAATATTTCCTTGGCTTAAATTGCCCTCCTCGATAATTAACTGATGTTCGGTCGACACTAGAATTTTGCTTGGCATACACTGACTTGTCGACACTAACATCACTCGGCTTGAACATGATTTCTCTATTTTTTCTCGATCAAGCCTACCAGTTTAGTCTTCAATCTTACTAAGATAAAAAATACATTATCTCATCATTGTACAACATAGTCAAGTACACTCTGTAGTATTAAGATAACTCAACCTTTCCTTAGGTGCTATTGTTACCAACCTTGCCTATCCCCTTAGCAACACTCAAATAGATATAGTACTTTCCTAAGTAGCAACAGTCTTATTAGTTAAGATTCGACATCAATGACAACACAACAATTGCTTCAATTGCAGTTTCCAACAGCAAGTGGGTCAATGAGTACACATTTATCATTAATTTTAGTGAGACTAAATTTTAACTCAAAGTGACTCTTGATGATGTTATCACATGTGTTTACCGAATGTGATAATCTACAACTTCACAAGGAGCTAGATTGTGTGAGGGATATGGAAATGAAAGTTCACTTCATCCTACATGCACGACCATACATGTGGAGAAAGAAAAATATATCATCACCAAAAAGAAGGATGTAGGAGAATTAACATGTTTTTTATTGTTGTGGGATAACATAATTATCCTAGCTCTTGGGAGAAAGATATTTATAGAGAATTCCTTATAGCTAAATTAACACTCAGCTTTTTGGGTTATATATTCACTAATACTTCCAAATTCTGTCATAACTACTCAGTTAGCATAATGAGTTAGGATTTTTTTGTCATTGGAGGAGGGAAAAATTAGGGAGTGTTTTGTGTGTTTTCATTGCAGATGATATCACATGAGTACATGCTGAGAAACTAGAGAATCAAGATTAAGGTTGTAGATTGGGACCAGAACAACAGCTTACAGGGAAGATAACTGATGAAGTCCTTAACCAATTATTCAACATTCATCACCTTCATTTTTGCCATGTTTTTCAAAGAATCATTGGTGATGAAGCTTTGAATCATCGGTCTCAAAGGATTTTATTTCCTTATCAAATAATTTCAATTTTTTTGTCAAATTCAATGAATTTGTTTCAATCGTGTTATCCTCTGAAAATGATAGTACAAAGGATTATTAGGCCACGCATGATTGATGAACCCAAACTTCTATGATCGGTTTAGAAATATGACTTCTGGAAAGGATACACATACATTGGGGGTTTATTTCCCAAGAAATATTTGCTAAATGGTCATGCTTAAATGGTCATCTATGAAGGGACTAAAAGGACACCGGAATAACAAAATTTAAAGCATATGAAAACAACCTTATAAAATAATTGTCGAGTGCTAGGATAGGGAATGGTTCTCCAAATTCACGAGAAAAAAAATTATCTTCTCATCCTCCTTGAATATGATCTGACATTTGATGAAAGATGTCTTCAAAATGCTAATTCAATTCCAGACCTCAACATTTTAGTTGGTAATATTGCAATAGGGGAGGGTATTCCAGAAAGAGCAAGTGCAAATCAATCACTAGCAAGGGAAGGTTATGTTAGTAAGGAAACTCAATAAGTGGCTCATGAAAATAATGAAGAACAAGGATCTGGTTGGGAGGCCCGTGCAAATTATGTAGAACAAGGAACTAGTTGAGAGGCTTGTGCAAATAATGTAGAACAACGAATGGGTTGGTATGATGTTGGTTTTAATGTTGATACTCAACCAATGGCCATGGAGGAATAGCTCAGTAAATATCAAATCAAATTTTGCTTGTATTTAGTAATGATGCATATACAATTTGGGGTTTTTTGTATGTGATATTTTTGTTCAATCCAAATGATGGCATCTACATGTCAAAATTTTGATGTAATTTGTTAGGGGTTGGTCATGTTTAGGAGTATAAGCTTTAGGGTTTTTAGTTTGGTATTTTCATAGTTGATATTTAAAGGATGTAATTTGATTAATAAGAACCTTTATTTTGTACATCATATATATTAAAATATTAATACATATATAATACTGACACTCACTTTTTGCTTTTAAAAAAAAACATGTTTTAAGTGAATAAAAGAAAGGAAAAACTATATATATAATTGTCAACCAACAAAGAAAAGTACCTGGAATTAAAAGCAATAGTTCACTTTTATTTGATAGAATTTGTATTAAAATTTGTTTAATATATTAGAAATAACCCTCCCTATAATTTAAAAGAAAGTGCCTCAGAGTTTGAATTTTAGCATCTAAAATAAATCTATTCAAAAATTATATTTAACAAAACTTTAAATGCTTTAACTTGGCACTATATTTAAAACCCTCCACTTTTATGGAAACGGATATGTAGGGATCAAGATGCACTCTATTGACCAAATTTTTAATTAATTAAAAACTAAAAATAATTGTTTTTTAATTTATTATTTTTATTTTTTAATTAATTAAAAATTTGGGTCAATAGTGCATCCTTATCCCTGCATAGTAATTGTGGACAAACAAGATATTGATCAAATATTTTCTATTCAAAAATATTAAACTGGATAAAAGCATAAAAGCGAATATTTTCATAAAGTAGTTTTCTAAAATTTTATTGACTGAAAATTTTATTGTGTATAAGATGAATAAAGACACTAATAATTAGAAATTTATGCTTTCCAATAGCAAAAGAATTTTAATATGGTAATTACTTGAAGAATCCAAGGATTTTTTGCCCCTTTTTTACCTATCACATTTGTAGATGCTACACAAAAGTTGTAGTAAAATAACTTTTATATCCAAGGTGAAGTAGAAGTTTCAAGGCCCAAAATAGATCAATACATTGGCTCCTTTGGTATGAAAAAATATAGATAGGGCAAGAGGTGAAGTCTGGCAAATTAGGTGAATAATAGCTACAAACAATATTCTACACACCTAGGGAAAGAGCATTGCATGCATGAATTTGTAATTCTATCTAGATAAAATCTCCAATGCTACTACTTACATTCCCCCTCTCATAATCCAATAGTTTGGTTGTATTGTGAATGGTTTTTTACCACTTTGCAACTGAAGATACAAAATGGGTTCGTCAGGTACTCATCCAATTAATGATGGTGTACTAGAAAAAAATTAGCAAAATATGTAGCTTACAGTTAAAAATAATCACATGCATGATTGTATAACTTGCTAGGGCTTGAGTCGAGGAACATCACCTCTTAACATTTTGCATGATTATTATACATGTTATTTAAAGTGTCATATGATAAATTAGTGTTATAGTGAACAAGATGATATAGATTACCAAACTTGTGATTACTTTTAGGGATGAGCTTAGCTATTATTATAAAATGTTATTGTGAAGTGAAGACATTTCTAATCTTTTAGAATAGAAGCTCTAGGGATGTCATTCTTTTTTATTACAGATGCATGATTTTCACCTTTTTGCAACAAAAGTTACTAAATGGGCTCCACAAATTCTCCTGGATTGGAAATGTATTAATTTCATTCATGATAATTGAATGTTGTTAATTGGTGTTTTGTGAAGTGGTGGATATCTATACCAAATTTTATTGGTTTTTCCCTATTCAATTTTTTTTCCTGATTAAATCAATCAATTGAAAAAAAACTTCCTTTTGGCATGTTGATTAATTTCCTAGAAAGGTTTTTTCTACTATTTCATGAATAATGAATACTTCAATTCTTTTTCCAAATGATTTTAAAAAGTTCTCATAGATATCTCGATTCTTGAACCTAAACATCATCTTTGAGATACATTGAGTTTCTTTTTGTCTCTACATTAGTGTCCTAGATGAATATTTTATTTATCTACTCTAACGAGGAGTATAAGCTTTAGGTATGCCATTATTTTTTACTACAAGATGCATGACTTTTTACAAATTTCTAGTTGAAGATACTAAATATGCTCTAAAGCTATTCAAATTGTGAAGGTATTAAGATTTTGACTTAGCCAAGAGTTTGATTAACAATAATAAAAAAAGCTTTTCTAAATGATTAAAATACCTCTTAGACATTTCCAAATTTTAGAATCTTAACATCACTTTTGAGATACATTGAGTTGTTTTTGGTCTCTGAAAAATATCCCCATGAAAATAATCTTTTGCAACACCGATTTTCATTCCTCTCATTGAAATATCTTTATCATGTCAAGCCACAAAAATAAAAAATAATGGAGAAAAAATGATGAGCTATTTATGATCATCAATCAACAATAGAGAATTTGTTTTAGGAAATTATTCAATTTCAGATTCTTTATAGCTGCAATTTAGGATTGGACATTTTTATATTGTATGTAGGATCTTGAATGTCATGGGTATTTGATTGAATTTAATACATTCCATTAATAGTATTTTCTATTTTTAATTGACCAGTAGTGTATTTGACTCCAAATTTTGATGAATGTTTGTTAACATATCAACAAGCTATTGTCAGAATACCCATGAAACACTCATACAAATTTCGTCACTAAAATTTCATTGCTTTTACAACCAACCTAAATATGTCGAAACAACAATCCAAAATCGTCAGACTATACCACGGAAAATGGAACTGGTATTTGTCAATTTTTTGATGAATTTTTCATTGAAAAATGGATGAAAACTTCATCAAAAAATTGACAAAAACATTGTCACTTGTACATAAACTTCATCGCAAGTTTTAATGGTTTGTAAGATTAGATTTATCGAAATTGCAATGAAACCCTATAGTTATTTTTAAAAAATTGCGAGAAAAGGCTTGATGAATGATTTAATTCCTCTACTTTTCCTTTGAAGGTACAATTCAACAATGTAGTCACATACAACCATCAATAGGTCCATCCATATGAGAACATGCAATGTTGTGCTTGGAGCATAGGCATAGTTTCCAAACAACTTGTTGCACATGGATACCTTTTAGGCCTTGCAAATATTAGCATTATTATATTGTTCAATTAGTACATGCAATGGGGAAAGTTAAATACATGTGCACATATATCAGGTTACAAGTACAAATATTGCTAGCAGAAAGAAGAGAGATAATACATAGTAAAATACACCTTTCACAATCAGATCAATACAACATGAGGAACCTAATGGAAATGCATGAATGATGAAAAACTAAGGCATATTGAGTTTTAGATTTTTGAAATACCTGAGTAATGTAATACCTTGAATTTTTTCCAATTGATCTGATTTACAATTCTTTATGTCTAACTTGCACAATTGCCATTGATGGTAAGGATTGGCTTCACTTGGTTCCCAAATTTTTTAATGTACAAAACACAAACCATACTAGAAATATATATTTGAATTACATAGAAAATACCCACTATGGAGAAAAGAAGTGAATGTTCATAAAAGATACTATGTCTATGCCAAAGTAGATCACATAAATTACCTACCATAAATCATACAATGCATTGAGAACAAAAAGTGGGGTTTCTATATATGGTAATAAACATTATGGAAAGAAGCATTTCCAAGTTATTCCATCATTGTATAGTTAGTAATAATGCATAATTATAGTATATATATTCAATGAATAAGGCATACCGAAATAATTTTAATCACAATTTTTTTTTTCAGAAGTTTAAAACTTCATTACTAATATCAGGCCAATATCAAGAAATTTTACCAACTCCTACCTTGTCTGGATTCATTATTGATGTATAGTTACAGGGTAAGTTCTTGACAAAACCCCGTGATACATAAGTCAAATTCAACAACAACACCATGATTTCAAAAAATGATAGCAAAAGAAAGCATATATAGAATATAATTCCAAAGTAAAAATTGATCATGTAAGATAACTGTGAATATAATGCCGAAGTAAAACCGAGTCAATTGTACACCTTACAACCCATCATAGTTTTGTCACTTAATATTATGGCTGGGATTGCAATAGATCTTTACAAATAAGAGAATATATACTCTATTGTTCATATATTTTACCTTGAAGTTACAAATATCAACCTTTATGGGTTGTGATTTTGACCTTGCAAGTAGCAATGGTAATCCAAACTTGATAGGGTAGATTTTTTTATTGTTCAGTGCATACAACAACAAATTAACATAGATAAAAAAAAAACTACATGTTTGGATTTATTCATTCCTTTCAAAAAATAAATCTTCCATAATAGATTGCCAAATCCTTTGGCCTTTGTAATAGAGCTTGTAGATCTGGTACATTGAGTGAAAATTAAGCTTTGGACCTTCAAATCCTACACCAATTTAGAAAATCTCGTAGAGATAATAACAAAATGAATAAAGTTCTTAAATCATAACAAAAATTATGTTTAAAATAAAGGAACAACCACACAGTAATAGTTATAATCTAAAATTTGAATATCAAATACTAAGGTTTCAAGAAGGGCGTAGGTTGTCATTTTCTACTATCTTCAGGTGGCCAAAATATCATGAAAACAAAGCACCCAATATAAAGATAAGCTATAGGATCACATAGCTGTAAGCATCACAAATATAATACTGGAGTGTATCATAGTTGTGGAGCTAAGAACATGAAAAGTTGTTTCAATATTAGAGCACATAAGTGCATAATAGAGCATCTAAAGTGTTTCAAATCATGCTAGAAAAAGAACAATGACCATAGCATATAGTGTTTCTTCAGGTATTTTACAACAATGATACATTTTGGGAGATGCTACAGAAAGCTACAAGTATGGAATTCAGGAGACATAAATAAAGTACAAATTTGATTTTTCCACATCGAGCACTAGGTACAATATAAAGCCAAGAAAATGATAACAAGATACATAACATATGTAGCTTGCAAAAAGTAGATGATTATGGTCATTATCACCCAATGTTCAAGTAGAAATGAGAGAGAAAGATCATTGACAACATGCAGATGTAAAATGTAGAGAAAAGACGTATTCATGACACTAACAAAACACGATATGCAACTACAACCAAACACCAACAAAAAACAAAGATCATCATGAATATGTTAAAGATAGAAGATAGCATCATGGTAAAGGCTATATTAGTTCACTATATTAATAGAACTCAACCATGCAAGATTGAAGATTTATTAAAAGATATAAAAGAACATCTTGTTTGAGTGTAACTTGCAAAGAGAATAAAATAGTGATTAAGATAGTAGACAAATCAAATATTTTTTGAATTGCTTGAAATGCCCACAATGTTGAAAAGATCTCCAAATGAGAAGAGAAAGCATCAAATATCACAGTTGAACATCATCAATACTTTCTGTATAAAGTATTGTTGGCTCAAAGTACATCATGGAAGCAACATAGGATAAATGAAAGCCATTTCAAATATGTAAGGAGGTTTCAGGTATTCTTGTCTTTTGCATATTAATCAGTTCATGTAGTTCATTATTTCCAAATAAGCCACAATAGAGATACATGACCATGGCAAGAATATCAGGATTCAAGCCAACCATCCAAAGGGCACAATAGTTTCTTGTGGCTCAAATCCTCATAAAGTTATAGGAAAAATTCAATGCATGAAAGATTTTAAGTTTTTTTATAACAGAAATGTCCATTTTTTAGTAGAATACTCACAGTTTGCCAGAAATAGACTAAATCCTCATTCTTTTCCTTGACGGTGGTAGAGAGTTTTCAAAGTACTAGTGAAATACACAAATCTATCATGAAATGATACTACAGGTCCACATAAACAAATTGTTCTCAAAGATGAAAGTAGGACTAAGGTTATACTATATAGTATATATTTACATGAACTCTATTTGTTCAATAAATTGGTGAAGGTGAAATTTCTTGGCAAAGTATAACCTAAATCCTTTAAGAACTAGATCTTGGAGAAGTACCATTAAAAAGAAGGGATTAATGAATCAACAAAGAGGTCCCTAAGAGAAATCATAAAAAAAATCACGAGATGATGCCAATAGGATAAAGTGATATACTTATGAATGTTCTAACCTTAAAATATTGAAAGATCAGCACACAAATTAACAGGTGGCAAGACACTAACCTACTCATTTCAATACATTGTTAGCAACTCTAGGAAATGATTATTCTCTCTCTCTCTCTCAAGATTAAGCAACCTATTCACCCTAAAACTACTATAAAAATTGTATTATCTCTAAACATCATGTGACTTAATATAAATAATTTGAATTCTACTATGATAATTTTATTTCATAAAGCAATGTCTCTATGATGATCATAAACACCATTCTACACTACTTTCCTTCAAATAAGTTATTCATTAAACATCCTAAGCTTACAAAATACTACAAAAAATAAGACAAATATGACCACCTCAACAACAAAATCCCCATGAGTTTTAATATAATACTGCTTAAGGTATAAGAGAGAAAATAAAATTTTAATGCAAGAGTTTTTGTAAATTTCTAAAAACTTTTTGAATTTTTTATTATTATAACACTAACCAATGATATCAACATTATAATCATGTCATTCTAAAACCACTTTTATAAGCATTTGTTTTAACTACTAGATATTTCATCCAACAAACATAAGACAAAATTTTAATATCTAAAGAACCTTATCTTAATTATAACATTCATTGGTATCATTGTAGTCATGTGAATTTTCTTGTCAATAATGTGCTTAAATTCAATAAGGAAACTAACATAAAAGTAATTTAATTATAGTAAATATACTAGATGCAACAATACAAGTTTGGTATATCTAGTCAATCATAATATAAATTGAAAGTGTAATCTTTAAAAGAGTCATCTTGTTAGTGTCATTTCTTAATAGAGATAAATCCAAAACCACCAAAATATGTTGAGTCAATGCTGAAGCACAAATAAGTTTACTAAAACTATCAATGATAGTTGTAACATATTATGACATGCATTACAAACATTAATTATTCATTTAGACTACACGATGAACAATCAGAATGGGGCAACAACCAAACATGAAGTAAAAGAATATACATGACATAATAAAACCATACACAAGATGGGTTTTGAATCCTATGACAACTACATGCACATGCAAAATGATTTCCTTATGATTACAATTTCCATGCAACATGAAACATATGGATGGCCCAGGTCAAAAAATATAGATGGAAGATCTAAAATGGTGTTATCCCACTGCCAAGAAAATTGATCAAGAAAGAGAATAGGAACAAGTATGACTATAAGTATACTTTCAGAAGGCACTAGTATAGTTCATTAGATTCCCAGTCGAAGATGAATTTTTTTCGAGGTATTTTAAGCTATAGTTATAGAAATATTGGAAAACCCTTGCAAAAAAGATCTTGAACAAATAAAAGATGCCAAATTTCATGGAAAATGTCAGCCAATCAATAAGAAAGTGTAGAAGCCTGGAGAAGAATAGAAATCCATAGCGATATGATACATGAAGGAGCTCGTAGGTTTTTTTAAACTAATACATACCCTGTTGAAATACAAATATTTTGTGTGAAATTTGTAAAAGTCTTCAATGAAATGTCTAAGAAAACCTTCGTAACCTCTCAGAGATCTACAACAAAACTCCATGTATGTGGCAGAACCCTAGCAGTAGCGACCAAAAGAGGTTTCCAAAAGGATGAAAGTCAAATGAAGAGAAAATGCAAAGTATAGGGTTTTTGGCCCTAATACCATCGTTTAAGGCTTTTCGCCTTTCATATTTATTTTATTTAAAAAAATTTCCAAGGCAAATACCCATGGTTTTTTTTTTTAACAAAAATTTATGCCCGACGTTTGCTGAAATTACAACAAAAAATGTTCTTGAAAATTACAACGAAAATTGAAAAGTGTCACAATTTCGATGAACATTAGGTAGAAATTTTAATTGTTTTTTTTTTAACATTTTACATTAGATACACAGGGACCTGAAGATACAATTAATTATTGGACTTTCGTTAGAAAGTTTCCTCGTATTTTGTAATCAAATGAGTTAGTGGATGGAATGTTATTCTTGAAAGGTCATATTGAACATAATGATAGTTTTTATACTAGACTCAAATGTTGGTCATTTTAATGACCTCCCAGTAGTGACTTTAAATTTATTGAATTTTTCTACCATAATGCTCATCTATAGATTTTCAGGGACTAATTGTGCAAGTAGAATATTATTTTTTTTACAGGGAAAACTTAGAATATATCTAGAAAATTAGCTTCTTTCCAATTTGGCTATCAGCTTTAAGTTAGATCCTAAAATTTAATATTATTACACAACAATTCTAAATATTTTTTATTGTGTCAACATTCTAATGTTTGAAAATATTTTAATAGATTTTACATGGTATTGTGAAGTACAGTTCATCAACATTACTATTGTACTTATTTTTTCTCAAGCTTAATCCATTTATGCTCGAGGATCAAAACTATACTAGTGTTACTATCAACAAAAAGTATTTCTGCATTTTTTGTTTTTTCATTTGATAGCATAAAAGTTAGCAAGGACTATGCAAGGATTATGATGCATTATTGATCAATTTTTTAATTAATTAAAAACTAAAAATAATTGATTTAAATAATTTTTAACACTTTTGTTTGCACAATGTTAGATTTGTTAATTAAATTTTTAAAAAATATATTATTATTATAAATTTTTAATTAATTGAAAATTTTGGTCAAGAGGGTGCATCCTGATCCTTACATAGACATTTTCCCTCCCCTCCCAAAAAAAAATTAATAACTAAATTAATGCAAATTAACAATAAACAAAAATTAATCTCTTCTCATAATTTAACTATTTTGGTAAGAAGATGAGTAGTCTAGCTTTTAAGGCTCTCGAATGACATTTGTGACTTTTTATGATCTCTTTCTCCTTTTAATGATAAATAATTTAATGCAAACTAACAATAAGCATAAATTAAGCTCTAACAATCAACAAAATTTAAGCTACCCTTAATTAACTATTTTAGTAAGATGATGAGTAATCAACCTTTTCAGTCTCCTGAGAACCCATTTGTGACATTTTAAGATTTCTTACTCTTTTTAATGAAGTCCTTCTTGAACATTGTAGGCACTGTAAAGAGTCATATGAAAGTTAAATTTGATAAAAATAAACATCATGTTCCCATCAACTTAAGGCATCTCAAATAAAATAATTAAAAAGAACATGAGTTAAATTGAACCTACCTAAAAAAAATTACTATTTTCATTTTTTTCTTTCAGTTGTGTTATGCATGATCTCCCAAAATAATGTCCACATGGAAGACAACTTGATTTCATAGTTAATATTATAAACATTCTCACATACACAATATTAAAAAAAAAATTGAGACATTTGAATCTATAACATGTTGGTATTAAAGAACACTGAGAGGGGGCGAATTAGTGTTCTAAAACTTTTACTTCTACCGATATTTTTATTTAACCAAAAATAGAAAGCAATGAAAAGTAAACAATTGAAACACAAAGAAAACATCCACAAACTCATTACACCATGATTTTTGCATGGAAACCCGATTAAGGGAAAAACCATGGTGGGGATGGAACCCACAATTATCTTTGTAGAAATAAATATTTTAACCTTGTTAAGGGAAATATTACAAAATGGAATGCACTTGCATTCATGCCCACTACCTAGAACTCATTGCTCAAATTACAATGTATAGAGGCTCATTGCCATACAAAAGATTTGGACTACAATCCAAAATGGTGAACTGAGAAATAGCATCAACTACGTCTATACTATTCCATTCAAGTACAATACATATACATCAACCTAACCTCTGATATTAGGTTCTTCTCATACATAGAATATTAGTATATCATCTCTAACTTTCACATAATATCCTCTATCCAATCGCTCCCCTAAATCATCACAAAAACTTGAGCTTATATATCCAGTAGAAAATTATAATGAGTTAACTTGTCACCTCCAAGAACAAAACATGTAACATGTAGAACCTCGATCAAAACAATATTCAAATCTTCATAAAAACCTTAACCAAAGCACATATGCCATCTATCATGTCAGATCTACCAATAATTACACTCAAACCAATTAGATCATTGATCTATTAGGATCGGTGATCCATCCAACATGTAAGTTTCATTGTTCCTTATACTTCTCTATATACCCAATACTTAGATCATTATAACTCAAGCAAATAATATCATAAACAAGTGCGATCATGGAATGCCATAGAGTATATCCTATAGAATCTTCCCATACTGATCATGTATATTGTCCCTTGTTCTTATATACTTAGCCAAATATTCATTGTGACCTTCTATAAAACCAAAATCTATCTAGTGACCAAGAGATTCATATGTAGTTTCCATCAATGAGAACATAAAATCTATCCATATCAGTGTCTCTTGTCAAAAATCTCCCACTTTGGCATTGATGGCAAGACTTAGTGAAAAATGACTAAGTGTCCAAGCAAAATGCCAGTCTCCAAAAGATCTCCTCCTTACCAAATAATTGTGCCTCCCCTAAGCTAAATAACTCATTTTTCACTCCTTATCTCTCCCTCTTTGACATCAATAGAAAAGGTTGGGATCTCCCTCAAAATTCATCTACCAAAATCCTATATCATTTGCTTATGTACATAAGTGCAAAGTATACTTACAAAAGTTTTAAAATATCTAAGAAATTGCTTCTCAGAGCTACAAATTCTATGTCCCAACTCTTCTTAATGGTTTCAACTATCTAAAAATTCTCACCAATGGTGTAGGTCAACTTCTTTGCTTCTCCTAAGTTAGGTGCATAAGAGAATTCATAGGTTGCAACTTCTTCCTTTACTCCTCCCAACAGAATATTGAGTTTTGGAATAATCAGGTTCATCAGCTCTCTGGTCCTTCCCTTTACTTTGTCCCTTTCAGTGAGAAGAGTTCAAATTTTACAATTATTTTTGTTACTTGTGTTGATTGAACTGATGCCAACTCCTTCATTGGATCAAATCCCTGTGATATTTCAAATAGTTTCTCCTCACTCTCCTTAAGGATTTTGTTAATATTTGCTACATGCTTAGGATAATCAACACAAGATTTATAAAATTTTCCTCCTAATGATAATGCATCTTTCAATTTCTAAATAGCAACTCCCAATGAGGTCTTATCCTTGGTAATCATAATATTTAACTAATTGAATCTTCTGACAGTAAATTCATTGTGAACTTTGATTATTGTAGATTTATCTAGGGTTTCAAAATGAGTGTCAACTACATCCAATGAACCTTCTAGTTGACTTGATGTAGGGTCATTTGGATCAAATTATGGTTTGGCATGATCTTACCTAGAACATCTATTGCCCTAGATAAAGTCTATTTACCTTCTCATTAGTATTCAAATTTCTCTCTCTTGCTTTGGCATGAGAAACCATAGCAAGTCCCATCAATTGATCTTTACTGAGAACGCCCAATTCAATTGGACCTTGTATAATTTGCATATCATGATTTCCTTTCCCAAGAATGTCATCACTGCATCCATTTTGTCTCTTGCCTCCTCAACTAGATCACTTTTCACTTCCTCATCTCTCATCTCTGGAATCCCTGTTGATCTATCAAGAATTTGTTCATCCATTGCACTCACCTCATCTACCTTTTAATCATCAACATCCAATGTTACTATGCCACCTTCTCTTTTGTCTAATTCCTCATGTGTTACTTTAGTCCTATCATCTGTATTATTTTTTGTTGTCTCTGTTACTTCCTTATACTCATCTTCTTTCATAGTTGCCTTATAATTTATTACTCCAGGTATATCTTCCTCATCATCCTTTGTTGTAGAGAGAGTGATAGGTACACCACAAATAAAGAAATTAAGTTCAACATCCATTGTCAGAAATCCTATATGCATAGTAGATTCATGTGTTTCTTTCTTATGCTCATGTGGTGGTCCTTCATACCAATTCTCCAACAATATTTTATTGATCACCTCTTCACTCTCTTCTACAACTTCATCAATCTTACCACTCATAATCAAATTTACCCTTGTTTTGGTTAGTAATTCCTTCTTAGCTTCTTCAAGGATTATCTTCAACTTATCTATTGCAATAACTGAACAGAATCTATTTATGACTCCCTCTCTAATTCTTTTGTCTTCTTCCAATGCAGTCAATCTTCTTTTCTTAAGCTTGACAAATAGATCATCATGAATTTCCCCTTTGATCTCAACAAGTGCTCTGTTTAATTTATTTAGATATTCTATTGTTCCTTCTTCTAATTTCCTCTTTCCTTCCTCATCATATCTATGATAATATTTGTTTAACTGAACTAAAATTCCATGTATAGTTAATTGCTTCAACACATCATCCACAATAAATTGTGGCTTACTAGTAACAATTGTTAGATTCCCACAATAATAACATACCAATACATTCATGAGTTTTATGTAAATTATAGTTTGATTTACATCCAATTTATAGATCCTTGGACCATGGAATGTAGGGGTAAGATAGATTATGTATGATTATGGCTTGAGAAAATTGAGGGCACGAGGTGGGTACGAGTGTCATATTTGGAATTAAGGTCAAGGGGGGTTCCAAGATTCAAAGAGAATCAAGTGTGAGGAATGTGCCTTGGACAAAGTGGATGGTGAGGATCACAAAATATTTGAAGGGATGAGAAGATTATTCCCACGCCTCAAGTACTCCAAGTGTAAAAATGGCTTGACATGTACATAAACCCTTGATTAATGATGACTATATATGGATAAATGATTAGAGTCTTCATTGAATTTGTCTTTTTTTTGTCAATAAAAATGCACAAAATAGACAAATTAATTAAACTTGGTATATATATAATTTTTTTTTAGAGGGTGAGATGAACTCAAAAAAATAATTCTATTAATTTATTAAGGTAAATTATAGAAGAAGTATGATTAATGGATTAAATGTTAGGAATAGAGTGGGTGAATGGTGAATTTATCATTTTTTTAGATTTTGGGTATAACACTCTTTATAAAATGTAGTGCGTCAGATAAAATTTTTAATGTAATTGGTGATGCTGGTGTGACATGTCCTACAGTAACATGTGGGTTAGGGAAGACTAAACTTGTGACATGGTAAATTTATCAATTTAAAATTAACATATTATTTAATTAATTTTAGAAGGAAAATCAAATAATTCATCAAACTTAAATGATTATTAGTTCCTACCATAGGCAGTTAACTATTGGAATCATTAGATGCCAAAAAAAAATCAATTGGACCAATCAGATTTAAAGATTTTGAATGACTATTTTATTTTCTAAAGTTTGAATATTTTTATTAAATTAAGAAATTTAAATAATGCTTTTTATTTATATTTCTATTGGCTATCCTCAAAAAAGGCAATGAGAAAAATCAAATATTAAAACTGTAATTAGCAATAAATTAATAAATTAAAAACTGACATGATCGTTCATTTGCCTGTTATGTGATTTAATGGAAATTTAGTGCCTATGTACAGGATCATTAAATGAAGTTATTTATGCTACAGCTCTCGTCTACTTTTTTATCTTTCCCTTGAGAGTCTGTTTGAAACATTAAGTTTGCTCAGCAATTAGAGGGAAAAATAGAAGGGCTTCCATTTCAGCAATTTCGTTGCAGGGCAAAGAGTAGATTTTTGCTGAAACAGCTTTCATAGGTAAGGATTTTAATGAATCGTTGCTTAAGCTATTCTTTTAATTTTTTTCCTTCAGTGTATATTTTTTTAAATCTTAAATCTGTGATTTTTTGGCTGCCTGCAGTGCCTGTAGTACCGAACACAAGAAGGGCTTCTATTTCGGCATTCGATTTTAATCATTCCTTGCTTAAGCTGTTTTGGTTTTCTTTTTTGCCCAAATATTTTTTGTTGGCGCCAAGCACCCCTAAATTTGACAGAAACCTTTGAAATGGGTAAAATAATGATTTGATATTCATTATTTCTATCCTAAATTGTCCTTGAATTCCATCACTAGTATGACAACAAATTCCTCTTTGCATTCCAATTATGAGGAAAAACACCCAATTCTCCTGCAGAAAAAATGAGTATCTATGAAAACTAATGCACAGAAAAAATAGCTGATTATTAAATATCTTATTGAAATTTGAAAAAAATAGAGCCTGATTTTAAATGAGTTGTGCCATGCAATATGCATGAAAGCACGATTCCAGATTTGAAAGGTTTATTCCATGCCAAGAATATGTTGGGTTTTTTGCCAAATCTAACATCCACACGATATAAATATTACTTGCAAGGCTTTGTTTCTGAAAATAATTTTTGTAAATGTATTTATAATTTTTGGAGAAGTTACAGCATTAGTAGTAAAACGTTGAAAGGTGTAGAGGCTGCAATGTATCGTTCCAGCCCATTAAAAATTTCAGTCCAAATTCATTTTATGATCTTACTTTAATGTACAACCTGGACTACCATTACCTTGTTTTCTTTTTTATTTATAGATTTCCGTTCAGCTACCCAAACATGAATTTGGATGATGCCTTTCACCAAAACAATGAGATTGCTAAAAATGATGGTTTTAAAAAAATTAAACAACGTGTCTAATGTTCCACTTTTTTTTTTTTCATTGGTTCATATTTGTGTCGGGTTTTTTTTTTTTAAATTCTAAAATTCAATAAAATTGTCATATGGACCAATGAAAAATGAGGACAAGGAAACATTTAAGCTAGATTTCTAATGTTTTTTAATGTTTTCTAAAAGCTTTCTTAATATTTCTCGAACCTTCCTATCAGTTATTGCTAAAACTATCTTTATGAATATTTTTTAAAGCTCTTGCTTGACCGTCATGACTTCACTACTATTTATACAAGCTTCTGTTGAATCTAACAATCTAAAGTTTTATCCATATAATTTTTTTCTTACCTATAACAATCTACTAAGGATTTATCCACAATTTTTTTTTACCTATTATTTCTTAAATTCTATGGAAAAAATCCTGGCTGCTAAGTTTTAGTTCTGCCCTCAATCTTGATTTCTTATGTTTACACGCTATGTCAAACTATGAATATGAGATAGTACAAACACTTAATTTAGATATAGAACCTGATGTATTTGTGAATAGATAAAAGAATGAAATAAATGCAGCTAAATCTGATTGCACTTTCACATTCAGTAGTACATGGCCTCTGATTTAAAAGCTTTTGGAGATTGTTAACATCAATATTACAAGAGGGTTTTCCTCTAAAATTAGCCAATGTGTATTTTCCACTAGAGACATTGACAAAACATTTTTGTTCTTATTTTTAGATTTACTTTGATAAGCAATGTCTATTTTTGCCTTGAATCTTTCAACACATCTAAAGGAATTCGGGTCTTTATTATTTGTCTAAGCTCACACTAAAAAATTGTTTTCTAATAAATCTTATAAGAAAACAATTTTGACATGCCTTTACTCATTAAACTGATATTAAATAATATATGTGATTTATTTTTATATTCAATTTTTAATTTATTTATGATATGATTCTTAGTTTTCTATGATTATAGATTGACTATATTTCATTGTATTTTGGCAAAATATTTGCACTTGAAGTCAATAAACTAGATTCAATAAGTTTTATTTGATTTTTGTTACAACTTTCATGGTCATTGAGCTAATAAATTATCTTCTACCACGCTTTTTCATATTGAATTTAAGCTATCAAATAATTTAATATTACAAACAACACAAATAGCTAGCTGGAACAACAAAAGATTACAATTCAAATTTTCTTTAAAACACCATGCAAAAGCTACTAAACTAAAATTCTAGATAGAAACAACACTACAAATAAGAGTAATTAGATTATATGATATTTTCATCTACTTTAAAATTTTCTCATATTAAAATTCAACCTTAAATTTTTTCATAGTATATTTTAATTTTTAATATTTTAGTTAAGGCTCACAATTAAATTTTTTAATTTAAATAAAAATATTTTTAAAATTTATTTGTAAAATAATTTTAGTGTTAATATTATCAATAAAATTTGACAAATATAAATATTTGTTTATTTTTTTAAAATTTTAAAATAATCAAGAATTCACTTTTTACTTTATTAACAAGTTTTATTTTATTTCTAACTTTTCACATTTGATTTACTTTGTCAAGTCCAAATTTAAACATTAAGATTCTTAATATAATTTGTTTTATAATTATTTCATTCAAGGGTTTCAATATATATATATAATATTTTAAAAAGTTATTACTTATAATTTTAAAATTCAAAATAATAGAGTAAAATAGTGTTGCTTTGGCTGCAGCATATTTTCATCTTCCATCTTTTGTTATATTAAAACTCTTCGAACAATTTTGTTATGTTAAAACTCTTCAAACAAAACACTTTTGCTTATGGCTATAATGTTGCTTTAGGATCAATTATAATGATCTTAGTTCTTAGTTCATAATATAATAGCTCCATTTTCAACATGTCATCTCTTAAAACCATATATGATATCAATTAATCTAGGAACATCTTATCACTCTCACCACTTAATGCAACAATAGCTTCCATTGTCCACAATACAATCGAACTTTCTACCACCACCAAACCATAAATCAAAAGAATCCATGCACTTAAAGAATACTCTCATTCCACTACATACTATCCCAAAAAGCAACAATACAGAAATTTTGATGCTTGCATCCCTTGTTTATAGAGAAAATGTTAAGTGGTGAGATGACATGATAATGTGTTTATTTGAAGTGTCTACAAGTGTTTGAGTGTAAAACTGACTAGTAAGTATTTAAGTCATTTATAATTAATGATTGACAATTACTATAATATTAAACAATTTATATAATTTGATGGCCACTAATCTTCATTCCAATTATAATTTCAAAAATCAACAGCGGTTTGTGTGTGTGCCGACTCCCAACAGTAGCGTCACCGAGGGCGAGGCATTTCAGAGAAGCAGAGGAGACGGCAGAGGCTTCAGGCGATCTTCCAGCAGTAAAGGTATGCATATATTCTACACAGGCAAGCAATTGTTTTGCAATGTATTATTAATCCTACCCCCGCTTTTGCCGCTACCCCAGCCACCGTGCCTCTGTACCCGTCTTTTGTACACGCTTGTTTTGGGAAAAGGTCTCTCCGTGGAGTAGAGATGAGGAATTCAGAACTGTATGCTGTGTCCCCATAGCAAGAGATTCCTGGCCCTCTCTGCAAGTAGCAAGCTACGCATTGTCTTCAGGATCGTGGATATTCACTGAGCTTGATAAAGAAAGCCCTTTGTTCAACCTCGTTAATCCAGATTGGAGGGTTTCCAGTAGTCGAAACAAAAAACTTCTCACCGCTACTTTATAATCCTGCTGTTAGGAACGCTCTCGGAACTATGGATGTGATCCCACAGAGTGCGCAATCGACCCAATTTGTATGACATTACATCCAAAAATTCAAAAATGCAGAAGAATGGAATGCTTCCAATAGTTTTGCAGCACAAGACACATAGTTTTACTGGCAATTAGCAGCAGAAGGGCTGTCTGATTTTCCAGTATTTTCTGTTGAGAAAACTAGTTCAAAACAATTATCAATTTGCTATGCTTCTGCTGTTCAAGGAACCCCATTCGATGGGGCCATTGCCTAATTTTGAGCCCCTAGCCCTAAAATGTGCGTGAAGACCTCCTGGTACTCATAGTAATTTAATTTATAAAGTTCTAAAGCCAAGTAAACTTCAAAATTTTCATCCATTTTACTCCAGTCTGTAATGAAATTCTGTTTATAGGAATGTTAATGAGAGTGAACTTACAAAGTGTCTCTATTGATTTAAATTGTAGTCTTAACGCATTTTAATTCCTTCAGCAACAATCTATTAGAAAATGGGTCTGGTTTGTCAATTCACCGGTGTTCACCTGAAGTCAAGCTAGGATTTTCTGAAGTTGATGTCATGAAGAAAGTTAATAGTTTGTGCTTTACAGTAAGGTGAATTTCAGAATGAGCGTCTGATTTTATCTTGTCTCCTCCATACCGTCTAAAGATATATAGCCCTTTAAATTGTTATAAATTGCCCTTTTCTTTCATTTGCAATCTGATTTTCTATCATGCTTGAAACCTTCTTTTAAATTAAAGTTTAATTTATATAAATATATCAGGGTCCACGAATAGGAAAAAATAGCAATGCACAAGTGACAAATCTCACAAATCTATACATTCTATCTGGCAGTAGCATACAATCCAGGAGGGTCTAGTGATTGAATCTTGTGTATTCCATAGGGGAAGCACATGATTGCATCTGAAGGGGAATGGGGGATGTTTTCCTAATATGGACAATACATGAGGTGAATGGAAAAACCTAAGATACCGGTGCGTCCTCTTGAAGCCTGGATGCGGGAGCGGGTGCTGACAGGTGCCGGTGCCGGTCCGGGTGCCCTGTGGGTGCCACCCACAGGCACCCAGGTGCGGACGGATGCCTGCAACCAGGCATCCGTCCACACCTGGGTGCCTGTGGGTGGCACCCGGGTGGCACCCACACACCCGGGCGCATACGGGAGCAGTGAATTACCCGCAGTGAGTAGCAGTGAATCATCTGTAGTTGATTAAAGTCAAAACAGGGAATGCTTGGGCTGTCAAGTGTGGGAGAGAAGAAAAATGGAATACCTCCCATTCAACTTTCGCATTCTTCTGCCACCAAGAGATGGAGATAGACCGTTCATTGATCAAATCGCAGATGAAGACTTGGGTTTAGTTTTTAACATGCAATACGCCATTTGCAGGAGATATGTGAGATGTATCATCGGGGAAGAGGTATTCTCACCAATGGCTCGAAGGATTATTTTTCCCAATCATCTTCCATCAATCATTATTTCGAACTCACTAGATTTAATTCAATCCTTCACTGATATTGACGATCTTGTTGAGAAATGCACTAGACAGGGTATTGTATCTCATGATGCCCAGCTTCCAGCATCCCAGAGATATAGATATAGGGCCCGCTCCTGTCCGGTTCTCGCTCCTGGCCCGGCCCTTACTTCGTCACTCACTCGATAAACCCGTTTATTATGTTGCAAAAGATTCATATTTAATAATATTGATTATTAATATTAATTAATAATATGATTATTATTATTTTATTATCATTAAATAATATTACTAAGATAAATATTATATTAATGTTATTATTACTTAATATTAATAATTATTGATATTATTATTGAGTAATATTATTTAAGATTAATATTCTATTAACATTATTATTAATAATAATAATTAATAATTATTTATATTATATATAACAATTACTCATAAGAACTCATATATTTATTATTAAAATAATATTCAAATCGAGTTAACTCATTTGCATTGTCAATTACGGCTCATGACAGAGAGACTCTTTCTTGCACTTCTTTGCATATATCATATATTAGATTATATTATATACACACACATGTATCCAAACGCACCCGCACCCTCTAAAAAAAGAATTCACGCATCCCGCACCCACATCCCGAATCCGCACCCGAATCGGCAACTTAGGGAAAAACAATTGTCTTGTGGGCTTTCCATAAGGTGGTTGAAGCACCAAAATGATGTCACTTACCAGTGACCTATAAATTTACCTTTACCTCTGTGATACTTTTCCTTATAGTAAGAATATATTTGGGTTAACTCACATGGCTAACTCTATTTAAGCAATACAGAGGTTGTCAGGAAAACTGATGGCTTCTAAATTTTCCACTAGGTCTGAAACTTCAAAAAGTAGCTGTCAAACAGAAATTCTGTAAGTTACTAAAGAAAGAAGCCATTGATGTTTTCTTGTATAGAAATTTTCAGGCATTTTGTATGTTGTTTGTTTGTGATAAGTGTGCTGGACTTGTAATGTACCTTAGTCCTTGCTCAAAACCTCAGAGTACTCACCCAACTTGCAAGTTGGAAAGCAAAATAAATTGATTGCCCCTTTACTCGCTGTTAATACTGTGCAAGTTGGAATTGCACATTTGCTGCAAGTACTCACTGATTTTGTGAGTTGGGCTCACTGGACATAACATAAACACGAGACCTGAAAAAATATGTAAAAAATGCTGAAATTTGGCCTGTAAAAACCATCTGACCATCCCACTTTTCCTCATACAATGTTTACATTCTCCTTTGGTAAACAACAAGCAACTTATGGCAAGAGGTGGTCTTGCTGTTCTATAGCTTCTGTAGTTTGTTGTGTGCATCCTGCAACTGTGGTTGAAGAGGTGATTTTGCTGTCCTGCATCTGTTATAGGTTGCTGGTTACTTCCTGTGGCTGCTGCAGGAAGCGTTTTTTGTTGTTTGCAGTTGCTTTAGGTTGCTGGTTGCTTTTTGCAGAAGCTGCATTTAGGTTTTTTGCGGTCATAGAGGTATGAGAATTTGTAGATTATTGGAGCACTCAAATCATCTCTAGGATTTGTACATGGAAGAGAAAATTGTAAATTGTTGTAAGTTACACCGATATGTAATTTTTAATGATGATTTTCAATTTATCATTAATACATTTCATGTTTATCATATTGTGTTATTTTTGTATTCAAATCTAACATAAAACATTTCACCAACATTGTAGAGTCTCATTTGATATGTTTCATAGTTGTATTATGCGTGGAATTGGTATATGCTAGCAATGGTGATATACATATATACATATATATCTATACACACACACACACATACACACATATATATATTTTCCAATGCATACCCATATTTTAGCGAGGTTTGGTTCCATCTCCTCTATGATGTTATGGCACTCACAATTTTTAGCTTCATCTTCTCAATGATGTTATGGTATTCACAAATTGTCTTCTGAATTGTCTTCTCATTTCTTTTAGGGCCCGTTTGGTGCATGGAATACGGAATGCTGGATATAGTCAATCCTAGAATATGCTGCAATTCCAGAAGATAGATATCCTCAAAATGATTTCCGGAATATGTGTTGGAACCATTTGGTTTACCCGGAAGATGACTGAGAAGATGTATTTTCCATGTTTGGGTGCCACAATCTGGAATTGGAATATTTCTTGAAAAACAAATCTCAAAAAATCTGAACAACACTAACAACACTCGCTGTAATTTTTATACATAAACTTCCAACACTAGCTGAATTTTTTTAAAAGACCCCCTCCATAGGACCTTACAACTTAAGCAAAATGGGACAAATTTGTTCTGGTGTGGGTGGAAAATGTGCAACCCACCTACAGGAAAAAGAAAAGTAAATTGATAGGAATGAAACTGCTAATCTACAAACATCATACCTGACAGTCCGATGGACTAGCTTATTAATTGGACGGTCTACAAACAGGCTCTATACCCACCCTCTTTAAGGACGCATGCCTAGAGAACAAAAACAAACTTGGAGAAACATGAATAGAGAAAATAGGGGAGATTCTGAACAAAATTAAAAGGAAAAAATCTCACTTTGGAAAAGAAAAGAATTAGGAAAATCAAACTGCATGTCACATGGCATCTTCCTCCACATTGTCCCTCTGTTTTTTCCTTAAATAAAAAAATAGAGCCAAATAGGGCCCATCCAGCTGCAGTCCTAAGCTACCAAGAAATAAGTTCAACATTTAAAACCCTAACGCACCCTAGAGATGGGCTACTAAAGCCTTGATAGCCATGGTAATCCTGAGAGTTTCAGGAGTGAAAAAAGCATTTGAAGGTTGCAGTTATTTGATGTTTACATTACCCTTCAACGAGACCATTTGCCATTGTTGGGCTGAAACAAGCTACGACCAGATGCAAACGAAAACAAGCTATGACCAGATGCAGACGAAGGATTAGCAGATGGAAACGAAGGAACACCAGATAAATGCGCGGCTGCAGAGAAGCAGAGAGGAAGCTCCCACAAAAAACGGTAGAGGAAACAGATTGCGAACGGTGATGAGAGCCAACAGTGAAAATGCGCTGCGGACGTCAAAAAAACAATTTACCTTGCATGCGGACCCGACGGATTTTTAAAATAGGCATTTGAAAAGTGGAATTTGGTAGTCAAATTCCAATTCCACCTTTTCAAGTGGAAGATGAAATGCTTATTTTGTGGGTCAAAATGGAATTTCAAAATTCCAATTCCTGATTTTTGGGATGGACACAAACATGGAATTGATTTATCCGAAAATCTAATTCCGGAATATGAGCTCATATTCCATGCACCAAACAGGCCCTTACTCAAGTTGTCAAAAAGGAACACTCTTTCTATCTCTGTTATTGAATTTAATTTCATCTGGTTGAAGTCAAAATCAGAGGTGCAATTTCCATGTGAGAATCAATGATAACGGGTTGGAATTGGCATTAATGATGGTCCATCCTTCTGCAGCTTTAATATCTACAGTTCAAAACGTGGATTCCATGACTTTCAAGTGAAATCACGTGTACCGACTGTTTTCCCTCTCGGGTCAACAAGAATAGTTGCATAAACACACATTAACTGATAAACATGAACACAGGAAAGTATTGCAATTCGGTAAACATAAAGTACTCAGAAAACCAAATCATGTCATTCACACTCAAAGCAATGTGTACATATAACCTCCGAAGAGACACCACCGAAACGTCACGTCGTAACGGTTCACACTCTCGGTACTAACTGCCGAGATTAACATAAGTTTATTACACAACACCCGTACATACAAAATATACCGACAACATCATCCCCCCCAAAAAACAAGTCGGCTCCGACGACTTTTACAAAATATAACATAGACAAAAATGAGCCTACTACAAACTACTCAGGAGGGGGCGTAGGAAGCGTCCCTGATGATGATGGCGCGGCTGTGGCTGTGCCGGAAGTGACTTTAGCCCGCAACTCGTACACTTGAGTTGTCCGAAGTTGTAAACCCTGTTCTGCCCTCATCTTAAGCTCCATAGCCGTCCGAACCATGCTAGCTGCCTCGAGCACTGCCTTCTCCTTCGCATCCACAGTCTCCAAAGCAGAACCAAGGCGAGTCTCAAGAAGAGCCCGCTCGGCACGCTCCGTCTCCAATGCAGCCCGTAAAGTGTCCAACTCCGACACCATAGTACTCCGCTCAGCCACCCAAGACTCCCTCTCCTGAACCACTGCAGTCTCCAAAGCTGTAAGACGGGAAGCTGCCTCCTCCCGAGCTGTCTCTGCTGCCAATCCCGTAGCCTGATGTATTGAGGAAGCATGCTCTAACCGCCTGAGAGTGAAATACTCCTCTCGAAAGGCCTGTTCTAACTCTCGGATAAGACCGTGAATCCGGCTCTCGCCCACCGTCGCACTAAGAGCCCAATCCTCCAACATCGTAAGAGACTCCTGAGTAGGCCATCCCCTAGCCTCAAAGCACTATGCAAATGCCTGTGGACAGCCAACCCGCACAAAGGTCAAGAGGCGCTCCAACTCCTCAGCAACCCCCTCCTGAGCCTGAAGCTCTGCTGAGGCTATGACCCGCTGGGCTCCAGCAGCTACTGCGGCTACATCCGCCAAGTACTGCTCCAACACTTTCTGCGCAGACTCCCTCGCTGGCACCGCCCTCCGTGACCCTGGCAGGGCTGGTGGCTCCTCACTAGCCTCAGCTTGCGGTCTCTGTCCCTCCATAGGAACTGGTCTCTCGGATATCTCTCTCTCCTGGGCTACTGGCTCTTCTCTTGGTGGCGACATCACTGCATCCAGGTCAATAACTTCTGAAGGCCTCTCTAACACTACTCTGGCAGGGGAAAGTGAAATGGGAGCTGCCACTGCTATCGGGGGTAATGTGAACTGCTCCAACCATGACAGCACTGAAGAGTCCTCATCCCCCGTCGGCAACGCTCGAGCCGGCTCCTCCAATACCCCTGGCCCAACTTGCACAATGGCCTCAGTACCAACAACATCCAATGTAACCTGCTCTCGCGGTTGTGTCTGCTCCTGCTCTAAACCTCCAACACCATCTTTGCTAGTCTGTCCTGGGTCGGTTGGCTGAGCTGTAGGTGGCTCGGAAGCCTGACCCGCCGGGTGTAGCACAACAGGGGGACGGAGCTCTCCAAACCGTGGCATGGGTACAGCCTCCAATGTGGTACCGAACGGTACAGAGGTCCCCACTGCAACAGTCGCCGAGGGTACTGGTGGCGTGAATAGTACAAGAGGTGGTGCACTCTCAAACGGTGGAGTTGGAGCAAATGCACTTTCAGATGGTACCTCTGTATCGAGAGTGTCAGAGTCTCCCACTGCAACACTCTCGCTGCCTTCCTCCTCCTCCTCCAAGTCTTCACTCGACTCCTCTTGGCCACTGTCCACATTCTCCCCTTCCGACTCTGAGAGGACTTGGCGCTTCCTCTTTGACCCTGTCTGTACTCCGCCAGCATCCAAGTGACGCCAATGAAAGATAAGAGGCTCTCCCGTAGCAATATCAACTGGCTGTGGCCTTAGCTTCTCTGCTAGAATCTGCTCTCGGGCAGCATTCAAGAACAACCCGATGGCAATATGGGGCATGTAAAATGTCCGATGCTGTAGAGTCATGAACTCATACAGCCTCTCCGCCATAACTGAAGCCCAATCGTACACCGTCCCATTACGGATCCCGTTCATGAAAATGAGATGTGTAAGGGCAATGTCGGAGGCCCTACTAGCCCCGGTCAACCTGCTCTTCACGATGTCCATCAAACACCGCCACTCTCCAGGAGCCACAAATGATTTCTTGATTCCCCGATTCTTTGAAGAAGCGCCAGCCAATGACTCCAACTCACTCTGAGACAGGTTTCTGGAAACCAGCTTAATGTACTTTTCCTTTTCTTCGCGGGACAGTTTCCTGGGCTTTAAATCTATTTTCTTCCCGTGCATGCCAGGTATGCCAAAAACCCTCGATATCTCCTGGGCAGAAAATGAAATCTGTATCTCAGTGCCACAATACTTCAGAGTGCTACGCCGGCTATCCCGATCGAATGTATCAATCATGCCTCGGAGAGGTCCCTCATACTCTCTAATGGAAGGCAAAGGCATCTGAATTGCCCAGTGTACTCCTGCTCTTCGAAGCTGTCCCTTCAAAAAATGTGCGTCTGGAGTGTTATCCCACCATGTTCGGCACTCCACTCCACTCAAACCCTCGAATGTCACAGTCTTCCAAGTAATCTCTTCCTTTTGTGCTTGTGGCTGCTGTACGTGTGGACGGTGCTTTCTGGCAGTATCCATGCTACCAGCAATGCGGACTCTAGACTGTGAAACCCTCGGTCCTCTGTTGCTACTGGCTGGTTTTGAAACCTGTAATTTCTGTCTCCAAGTACTATGCTGTCGTGATCCCATACTACTGTGCAGTGTCCAACAATAACGGTCTTAACCGTTTTGTTTTGTTTTTTTAAAATTCCTCCTCTTACAGTACAAATCAACTTCCTTCAGCCAATGCAAATATGTAGCGGCTCCGGGTCTCATCAACTGGTCACACTCTCCAAGGGTTGATAACTAAACCGACTGGGGGTCTAGGGGGCAACGCCCCCAGCGGGGTCGAGGGGCAGCGCCCCCGCGGGGTCCTGGGGCAGAGCCCCAGGCGCGCTCCCTGTCTAATTAAACACCCTATTTTTGTGAATTTCGTCTGCTCCCATGCTCTTTTCCGCAAACCGCTTATGTTTCCCTTACTTCCTGCTCATGCCCTTCCCTTCGGTACCATTCGTTCTTCAATATGAGCTGCTTTGTTTTGTCGTCATTTTTTTTTTTTTTTTTAATACCATATGAATTTCTTCCTTCATGCTTTCCCTTAACACATCCCAATGCTGTACTGAATCCTCAGACCTCCTCCAACTGTGCCGTACAAATGCCCTTATGTTATGCGTCAGCTACCATATGACTTGGTACTCATACTTTGCAATTTGATGACCGTACACTATGCCTCCTTCCCGTGCTGTGTCTGGATGCGGTACGGTCAGTACAATCCGTACACTGATCCACTGTTCGGTGCTTTGCTTGCAGTCCTCGCCTTGTACGGTTCCGTACAACACCTTTATTTCTTTTGTTTCAGCTTGTATGTCGTCACTTTTCCGTACGGTGTCGTACAATACTTGTAAATGTATCGACCACAATAATGCTTCAGTACGGTACCATACTTCCCTGTCGCCGTGTCTTTTTTTTAATCGTACGGCGTCGTACGATGCTTTATAGATCCGTACGGTGCCGTACGGGGCTTTATAGATCCGTACGGTGCCGTACGATATTGCCTTTTTTTTTTTTTTTTTTTTTTTTTTTCTCTTTTTCTTTTATTTTTTTTTTCCTTTTTCTTTTTTTTCTTTTTTTTTTTAAATTTTATTATTTTATTTTTTTTTTCTTTTTTTTTTTATTTTTTTATTTTTTTTTCTAAGTACTTGGTCCTCGCAGTGATGTCATCGGCCGTTCGTGATACACCTTCAATTTCGAGCCGTTCACCGCGTCCGGAATTTCCCGTCCGTCGAGGGTCCACAACTTTACGGACCCGTTTGCGGCCACCTCCCGAACCTTGTAAGGGCCTATCCATTTCACTTTGAACTTTCCAGGCTTGATTTCATTTCGGCCGTTGTATTTTAGAACCAATTGGCCTGGTGTAAATTGCATTCGTCGGATATGCTTATCGTGCCAGACCTTCCTCCGTTGCTGCGTCGCTTCAGTGGCCCATTGTGCCAAAGCCCGTTTTTCGTCCAACTTATTTAAGAGATAGAGTCGTTCCCTCAGACTCTCCATATCTCCCAATTTATTCTCAATTGCAATCCGCAGGCTAGGAACCATGAATTCTACCGGTACCACGGCCTCCTGTCCGTACATGAGTTGGAACGGTGTCTGCCCAGTGGTCACCTTGTAAGATGTTCGATAGGCCCATAGTACCGAGGGTAGCCTTTCTTCCCAATCCTCGCCCTCAACGCCGCAGGATTTGTAAATGACTCCAATCAGGATCTTATTAGTCGCCTCTGCCTGACCATTCGCTCGAGGGTAGTACGGGCTCGAGAGTGTGAAAAATTTTGAACTCTGTCGTCAGTAGCTTGATCACATGGTTGACAAAATGTCCACCTCTATCACTCGTCAACTGCAGTGGAATGCCGTACTGCGTTATTATCTGCTCATAAATAAACTTCGCTGTACTTAGAGCAGAGTTATCCGTTAGTGCTCGTGCTTCCACCCACTTGGTCAGATACTCTGTTGCCACAACAATGTACCGACAGCGTCGAGCGCGACTGGGCTTCAAAGGCCCCACAAAATCCAGTCCCCACCGTTCAAACAATTCCTGTGCATGAGAGGGGTTAAGTGGCATGTAGTCTCGTTTGAGAGGTCTCCCTGCCCGCTGGCATGTGTCACAGCCGACGACCCACTCCCTGGCATCGTTGTACACCGTCGGCCACCATAAGCCTGCCAACAAGACTTTTCTGGCGGTGGTGTCGGGGCCCATATGCCCTCCGGCAGGTCCCTCATGAGCTTCCTTCAACACTCTCGGAACCTCTTCCTCCATTACGCAACGCCTCAATATTTGATCTGGACCCATTTTGTACAGCAGTCCATTGATAAGCTGGAAGGTTCTGCTCCTCAGAACCAATTTTCTACGCTCTCCGGGGAGCATTCCTTCTGGAAATCGAGCCGTGGACAGGTACTCACCGATACTTGTGTACCACTTCAGTAGTACGGCGATGTGAAACAGGTGAGTATTTGGAAAGTCATCGTTTATTCCTACTGGAGGCTCGCCGGACTTAATTCTGGACAATTGGTCCGCAATCACATGACTACGTCCTGGCCGTACAACAATTCTGAAGGTGAATTCTTGAAGGAGCAGCAACCACCTGCTCACCCTTCCCTGAATGATGGGCTTGTTAACCAGGTACATCAAAGCCTGGTGGTCCACGAAGAAAGTAAACGGCGTCGCCAATAGGTAGTGCCGAAACTTCTGAACCGAGTAGGCCATTCCGAGGGCCTCTCGCTCTGTAGTGCTGTAGTTCCTCTCCGCCCTCGAGAGTAACCGACTTGCAAAATAGATTGGGTGATCCAGCCCATGTTCGCCTTCTTGTGCCAGGGTGGCCCCGATGGCGTAATTTGACGCATCCACATGAACATGGAACTCTCTGTCCCAGTTCGGAAATGCCAAGATGGGGGCTGCCAACAGTCTCATTTTTAAGTCCTCGAATGCCTCCCCTTGCTCCTTCGCCCAGAGGAACGGCTCCCCTTTCTTCATAAGTTTATCCATCGGGTATGAAATCCGGGAAAAATTCTTTATGAACCGTCGGTAGTATCCGATATGGCCCAAGAATGACTTGACACCGGTTACGTCACTGGGAGCCTCCATTTCAATTATCACCCGGACCTTGTCGGGGTCCGTCTTCAACCCTTCCTTACAAACGATGTGTCCGAGCAGCTTCCCCTGCGGTACCATGAAATGACACTTCTTCGGGTTGAGTGCCAGACGTGCCTTCCGGCATCGCTCCATGCACTCTCCGAGTGCTACAACGTGTTTGTCTTGGCTACTGAAAATGGACCAGTCATCCAGAAATGCTTTAAAATTCCCTCTCGACATCTTGTCAAAGATGTGCAGGATGATTCTCTGAAAAGTTGCAGGTGCATTACACAGGCCGAAGGGCATCCGGTTGTAAGCGTACACACCATCTTCCACTACAAAGGTGGTTTTTAGCTTGTCCTCCTCTGCAATGTATATCTGGTTATATCCTGAAAACCCGTCCATGAAGGAATAGATCTCATGGCCTGCCACCTCCTCGAGTATGCTGTCTGTGAAGGGTATCGGGAAGGGATCCTTAATGGTCACCGCATTGAGACACCTAAAGTCTACGCAGATGCGGATTTGGTTAGCCTCTTTCTTCTGAGATATCACGATTGGTGACACCCACTCACTTGTGTCTACTCGGAAAATTATCCCCGCGTCTAGCATCCGCGCAATCTCGGTCTCCACCCTTGCAGCATAGTTTTTGTTCATCCTGTACGGCCTCTTCCGCACAGGTTGGGCTCCAGGAACCAAAGGGATGCGGTGCACGCAGAGCTCCGGAGGTACGCCCTTCAGGTCTTTATAATTCCAGGCAAACACGTCCTTATACTCTGTGAATATTTTGAAGGCTGCCGTTTTTAACACGGGATCCCAGTCATCTCCCACCAGGATAGTCTTGGGATTCTGCTCGTCCCCGAGATTTATTGTTTCCAGTTTTGCCTCTTTGTATTGGATATGTTCTCCCTCCGAGAACACGTGGGCCGGACTTACTCTCATCTGGGCTTCCCCCTCTGTATATTCTGTGTACTCCGGAGGGAACTCGTTTGTGTTTTCTTCCGTAGGGAACTCATTCCCGATCTCCAGTATATTGCACGATGGCTGAAATACCTCGTAGTCACGCATTTGCCAGTGAAAGAGACCATCTAGTGAATCCGTATCTCCTTCTATCTCAAGTACCCCTTCATCGTTCGGTTCCATAGTTTCTTCCTCTCCGTCCATCCCGCCACTATCGGAGTCTGAGTCGGACGCCATTTCCTCTCCAACCATTTGTGTGGCGAGGTCTACCACAAATTTCCTCCCCCCTTTCTCGAATGCGAGGGTGTTCTTCTTCCAGTTGTGATTGGCTCGGGCTGTCACCAACCACCCTCTACCCAATATAGCGTCATACCCCTTTTGCTTGAGAGGGATTACGACGAAGTCTAAGGTGAAAGGCTGGGTTCCGATAGTCACCTGCTGTGCCATCAGCATACCGAGTGGTTTAATACCGTGCTGGTCGGCCCCTAACAGATTGAAGGTTGGTGGCCACAGCGTCGGTTTCCCCAAACTCTTCCAAGTTTCCTCCGGAAGGACATTGACGCCCGACCCTCCGTCAACGATGGTGTTCGTGAGGATTTTACCCAGGATACCCATTTCTACTACTGCCGGGTTCCGTCCATGGTTTATTGATAACGTCATCGGGTCGGCTGCACAGCCGCCTGGGATCTCCGTTCGTTCCACCGTCGTAGGTGGCGTGTTAGGCCCTAGGAATAGAGCTGTTTTTAGGTGTGGCATGGTCTCCAACAGGTCCTTGACCTTCACGGGTATTTCCATTTGCAGTATCTGCCGTAGTATACTTTGCTCCGCCAATTCTCGGTGAGAAGTGCCGGCGTCGGCAGGTTCCTTCCGGTCCTGTATCTCTTTTTCGATCTCGGCCCTCGCTTGCAGTACCCTCTGTTTCTCCGTCGGAGGGTGTGGGTACGTGGCCTTTTTGGCTTGGGCACGGGTGACTGTCAGGACCTTCTCAGTACCTCTACATTCCAACTCCAGGATGTTACAGCCGAGCTTCGGACAATTAGCGTCCTCATGGTCGCCCGGTCCGCACCACCGACACAACTTCTGCGGAGTCGCGGGCTCCGTCTGACAATCACGAGCATAGTGACCCCACTGATTACAACTCCGACATTGTATCATGGGTCTTCCCTTAGCATCATATTGGATCCGGGGCTTATTCTCATTGTTGCCTCGGCCTCCCCGGCGGTTATTTTTATATCCGCCAGATGATGCAGCATTCTGTTGTCCACCCGTACCAGACGTGGAAGGTTGCTCCTGTGCATAGAGTACTTGTTGGCCTCTTGCCCTCAAGTTATAGGGACATTCTTTAAGGGGATGTCCTGCGATTTGGCAGATATCACAAAAAGCTTTTTTCGGACAAGACCCTTTTGTGTGGCCTGCCTCCTTGCAGTCCGTACACCACACTGTATCTTCTTCGGCTTTGCTAGCACTTCCTTTGGCGGCTTTAAGTTCTCGCATCATCCTCTCAAGGTCTTTTTGCAATGCGAGCACTTTCTTGCTCGACCCGTCCTCACTACTTTCCGTCTCTGAATCATCATCAGAAGATGACCTTGTCTTCTTCGAGGTCTTACATTCGCTCTCGAGATCCATTGCTCGGTTATATGCATTACTATACGAAGTAGGCGGTACTATCTTCATTTTCTTTCGGAGGGATGTTTTGAGTCCCTCCACGAACCATCTCTTTTTCAATTCATCCGCTGGGGCTGACTCCATTTTTCCAATGAGTTCTTTGAGTCGTCGGCCGTACGCACGGACAGACTCATTCTTGGCTTGCTTCGTGTTGTAGATCTCCGCCAATATTTCATTATCATCCCGTAACAATTGGAACTCTGTCTGGAAGGCCTTTTTGACATCATCCCATGTCGTGAGCCTTGTCTTGTCAACGTCCGAGTACCAATCAATGGCACCCTCTCGCAGTGTTGCAGGGAACTGATGGATCCATTCGTTCTCGTCAGTTACCCCGTGTGCAGTCCATATCGTTTCACACGTTCGACAGTGCCGAACTGGATCCTCCTTGGATTGCCCCGTAAATTTCGGTAACTTCTGCTTATTCACTGCCATGGTTGGCCGCGGTGGAGGCGGTGCACCGATACCACTCGTGCCCACACCTCCCTGAGTGCTGTGGGTAGTCTGGACTTGTGGTACTTGTCCTTGCGGTAGTTGCTGGGCTGGTGGTACTTGCCCTTCTCCTGGCACCGTACCGTGTGGGGTTCTCGGTTCCAACGGAGGGTCTGCTGGTGTGCTCGTGCCACCCTCTGCAGTATCACCGTCTCCACCGGTTTGGTTCTCCGCGCTTGGTGTACGGAGACCCACCTCAAACCGTACTCTCTCCTCTTGGAGAAAGGCTCTTCTTGCCCGTGTCTCCTCAAGTAACTCTTCCCGACTCCGTACTCTCCGTTCCGGAGAAGTGAACTCTTCTTCGGCTTCTGCACCCTTCGTACCACTTCCGAGGTCCCCTTCGGGCAACCCTCTGGCAAGCTGGTCTTTGGCAAGTTGCCTGAGCCTACATCGACGTTCACGTTGCTGCGCGGATATCAAAGCCTTCTGTGCGGCTTCCCCTTCGTCATCTATCACTTTCTTATTTCGATCTTTATTTAAATTATTGGGCATCAAGACAAACTATACACATTGCTCAATCAAAAAGAACACTTATTTTTTATTAATTCATGTTGCTTTACAACATTCTCAATTGAACTACAATGGAATTTTTGTGTTCCGTTCCCCTTTGTTTCAAACTTCAACAACTTTACTGTTTGTCATTTCCTTCCTCCCGACGGCGACGAAGATGCTCTCGGGCGTGGAATGCACGGAGGATCTCCTGGCGGCGGTCCTCTCGGTCAATTTCCTCTTGCCGAATACGTCGTGCGAGTGCTGCTTGTGCCAACAACCGTGGAAGTTGGTTCAACAACCGATTCGCTGCAGGGTTCGCCCCAATCGCGTCCCACACTACGCCTGCAGGGACGTCTCCGTTCGTTACCTCCCTTCGGACGTGAGTTTCAAGAGCTACTTGAAACAAAATTCGGAAGTCACGTGCCAGATTATCCTCTCCGTCGTACAACTCGGTACGGGCTTCCTCGGCTTCTGGGTTTATCGCACTAACGGGTAAGCCCATTATGCCTACTCGCCATCCGGGTATGTCTAGGCAGCGGCGCCAGATGTTTTCCCTCTCGGGTCAACAAGAATAGTTGCATAAACACACATTAACTGATAAACATGAACACAGGAAAGTATTGCAATTCGGTAAACATAAAGTACTTAGAAAACCAAATCATGTCATTCACACTCAAAGCAATGTGTACATATAACCTCCGAAGAGACACCACCGAAACGTCACGTCGTAACGGTTCACACTCTCGGTACTAACTGCCGAGATTAACATAAGTTTATTACACAACACCCGTACATACAAAATATACCGACAACACCGACAAACCCAATTATTCAGTTCAAAACGTGGATTCCATGACTTTCAAGTGAAATCATGTGTACCGATAAACCCAAACACTGTCAATTTGAGTTGAACATGGTCTTATTCAATGTTTCCTTTTCAAAGAGTTATTTTAAGTATGATTCTTTTCAACAATTAAATGTCTATTTTGATTAAAAATTAAAATAAATGTTTATTGCTTTTTGGTGCAGATGAGGTGTGAAGTTGTTTTTGGTTATTTGACCATGCACGATTGAATACCTGACTGAGCCATTTGTATGGTTGACAAACTATAAAAAGCTATCCATCACATTTTATGAGTAGTTTGTGCTTACAATAACACCATTAGTGTATGTTATAGTTCATTGACTGTATTTCTATCTGAGTTCATATATGGATATGAATGGGTGAATCTTGTTTGCAATGATTTTTGCCTTGAGTTTTTCTTGAACATTTTCTTGTGAGAATATGGTTTTGGAATTCTTGTCTTTCTATACAACTACACACATACTTTGAAGTACTACTGTTTCAAAACGTGTTTACAGGGAAACAATAATGTAAACTTGTAGATCTGGTTGCCACCCACATGAGGGTTTTGGTTCAGCTTGGCTTGTTAAATAGATAGACAATGGCAGGCAGAACTACTAATAACATTTCCAATCAGGAGATTTTGATCTTTGCAATTCATAGAAAACTGTTCGTAATCAGATAGACATATATTTGAATGCTTGAATAAAAAATACTCCTCTTAGCTGTATTCTTCCTTGTAAACTTATGTTTTAAAACAAATTATCTGCGATCTTAGCTCTTGTTTTAAGAAATAAAATTGACCAATGTTATTGAGGACTGTCCACAACTGTGTATTATATTTATGGGTTAATTTTTTTTATTACTAAGTTTAAATTATTATGCCCATTTTGGTACAGGCTGGAAGAATGCTAGCAAAGGTGACGGAGTTAGGCTTAGGCTTTCCGACTGTCAGTGTCATTCCCTTTAAAATATTTTAAGCCTCCTCAAGCTAACATTTTGTGCATATACTGCAACTGTTCCAGTCCACCAGATCACATTTTCCTGAGGCATTGTGCCAAACAATTCATGTGCCTCGTCTATGCTTCCATATTTTACATACATATCTACCTAGTTAAAGTGGATGGTAAAAGATGCTATCATAGATGTTTGGCATTGATTTTTCAATATGTTGGAAATTAAGGACTTTGTCAAAATGAATGTTTCAAAGTTTCTAGAATGATTCTTTTGATAGTCCCCTTCTGAGCCAGGAGTGTTGATCTCTTGTCATTATCAAGACCCAAAACTACCTTCTTCCTGCTTCTAAAATCTAATCTATGCAATCCTTTTGGCTTTGCATTTTTCCAGTAAGCAGACAACTGAATGCTTTCGTATTCCATCTGACAAGTCTTCACAGATGTACCTCCTCCAAGGCTGCTCCAAAAGAGAAAGTAGATTCAATTCTCATTGCTTAAAGCCTTAATTTGCAATAAAGGGAGGCAACCAGAGGCCAATGTAATTTTGATCTTCCCAACATACACTCATTAGAAAGACCATAACTATAGTGATTTGCTGGTTCAAAAGAGATGCTACAAATTAGAATTTTTTTCAGGTTGTTACAAAGAAATGCTACACCTCTTACTTAATTTGTACACAATCTAACATTAATTGCTATCGGCGTAACCCTTGCACTTTGTTGGTGCAAGTGCTAGTCTAGTAATTCATTGACAAATAACAAATATTTTTTCAGAAGCTTACTAAATACACAACCAAATCAATGACAAAAGCGAATGAGAAGAATCCAATCTGTTAAAGTCACCTAGGAGTTGAATGCGACCAGACCACAAGTCCTAAGATTTGAACACAGTCCACCCTCCTCATCAATTTTACTCAACAAATTAAACTAAACTTTTGACGTTTTGAACATATTTTTGGAAATAGAAAACATATGAGAAAAAATGAATAGTGAAAATTAAGTTTCAAAACATCCGTTTTTAGATTGGGAATTACTCTGTTTGAATTTTCATTTGAAAGTATACACAGACACTTTGGTTCTCTAAGATTGTCGGTTGTAAGTATACACAGACACTTTGGCTCTCTAAGATCATCAGTTGTAAGAGGAAACCAAATTTCTTGCAAGATTTAAAACCTTGAAACCTTGTTGAACTGTTGAGTTTCTCGCAACACAATCTCTTAGGGTTTTGAGTAGTATAATCACAAACCTGTCCAACACATAACCGCCATTCACAATCAGATTCTAACTTTAAGCTTTTGCAGGTGGAAGAGCAAAAGTAGCTATGGGCATGGGAATTTACAAAAGATTATTCACGCCATTAGCCAACAATGTCTGGTCATCATTACTATCATTCCCCAGAAGGGTTGGAGAACCGTGGACGATATTCATGCGAGGATTGAAAGCAAAGCCTTTCAGGTTAGCAGATTTAGTATTTTGATTTGTCAATTGGTTAGAGTTTTTTGTCATTATTTTCATATTTGTGATTTTATTCAATTCCTCCAAAATTTCATTCTACATGTCAAAAAAATCCATCTTGTTTAACTGTTTTGCTTTTCCTTGTAAAACCTTGAATAATATCCTTAACCCAAACTATCTTAGGTGCTATCCAATTTTTAGTATATAAAACAACTATTTCAACATTAATTGATTCCAGGGGGTCCAGTTTCACATGGAAGGGAAACAAATGTGGCAACACTTCTGCTAACAGTAGCTATATGAAGGACATTTAGGAACTATACAACTAGATGATTTTTCCTAGCCAAAAAAGTATGGACAAATGGAAACTTTTCCATGTGAAAACATGCCCAAAGGAAAACTAACGAGAAGGAGAATTCAGTAACCGATTCAAGATGTTTTCAATGGCCCAAAGAGAAAGAAACAACCAACCTCCTGCTTTATTGCTGTCCTGTTGCTCAAAGAGATATGGTGAAAACTATTTGCAAAGACAACTCTTTGGGGTTCAGCCAGATATACTAAAAGGCAAGATAATAGGATTGCAGAAAAAAATGTGCATGCATCCTGAAGCTTCTTGTAATATCTCCCTTTTGGGGATTTCCCAGTTGTTGCCCTAGAATCAAATTCCATTAAAATAAGGATTGTAAGATGGTTAGAGTATAACTTTATCACTTAAAATGCCTTTTTAGAAGATAATTCTTGGTTTAGGTCCTGCAACATCAAAGAAAGGAAACAAGAGCACAAATATACATTCATAGGCTAAATATATTGTTAGCGTGGTATAATCTATCTTATACATTTATAACTTGATAAAAAAAGTTCCAATCTATGATAATCAAACAGTGGGTAGTATTTTCTTTCCTAAAGGTGGATAGGAAAATTACAAAAGGGTGCTCTTGCCCAAGAGCGGAACCTTGTCCCCCTTGGCCCCATGTTTTGTGGGGTTGGTGTACCTAGTGGACCTCACCATTTCTCCTTATTGTAACTTCCTCTACCAATTGTGGATTATCTGTTGCAAGATAGTGCCTTTGTATGATGTAAGCTGTGCCCATTCGACCGCAGGCCTCATCTAGCGCCTTTGTATGATGTAGCCCATGCCCATTCCACCGCAAGCCTTACCCAGTTCCTTTGTATGATGTAACACAGTCCATTCCACCGCAGGCCTTACCTTATCTTGTGAGGTAATAATCTTAATACAGTTGTGGTATAGAAATACATAGTGCCTTATCTCTGTCCTCTATTCTTATAATATGGCAAATTAGGATGGGTTGATGAATATGCCTTACAAAATACAAGTATATATTGTAATTGAAATACTATAAATGCTATATTACAAGATGTAAATAATACAGCATATAGGACCCAGAAGTTGCACCATATAAGATATAAACATTTCAGGGTATTAGATATAAATGTTACTGTGTATCAGACATAATGTTGCTGCACATAAGTGCTACAGCGAATGCACATTACAGATTAAGAGAGATATTATCAGACATATGGGTGCAGCATATAGTTGTATGACAGATATCAGCTTTTACAGAAAGTCTTAATCATTATGGTGTTATGTCAGCTATATTTTGCAGCATAGAAGATATAGGGAGACTAATCACTTGATATGAGTCGAGGCCCTGTATACCTCTGTTTATATTAGCTGTGTATTAACATAAGGGTATTATACGAACCTGTTCACAGCAGTAGAGATCCTTTCTGTGGTGGCATGAGGGTTTTCCCCTGCGTGCTATTTCCTTCGAATACTCCTTTGGCTGCAACAACTATACTGTTAGTCTCCCTATATCTTCTATGCTGCAATGTTTTGCAGCATAGAAGATATAGGGAGACTAATCACTTGATATGAGTTGAGGCCCTGTATACCTCTGTTTATATTAGCTGTGTAATTAATATAAGGGTATTATACGCACCTGTTTGCAGCAGTAGTGATCCTTTCTGGGGTGGCGTGAGGGTTTTCCCCTGCATGCTATTTCCTTTGAATACTCCTTTGACTGCAACAACTATACTGTTGATGTCTTTTTTTCCTCTTTTTCGTTGGTTGAGCATATTCAATCTGTATGCCTTGCTCAGCACTGAGGTATCTCCTTTGTAGTTTGTAGTTGACAGAGTATTTGCAGGAGTCCCATCACGGGAATATCACTTAAGGAAGAATCCACAATCGATGTCATGCCAATCTTCAAGATGTCCTTGTATCTGGTTATTGCCCATGTCCCTTGTCAAGCACCAATCGTTGTTAAAAGCTGATGACCTTCGGCAGCATCACACCGGATACTGACTAATGCAGATTGTATGTATATCTTTGTCACCATGGATGTTGTAATTGATCTCAAAGAGGGTGCCGCTTCTCACGACATCAACAGAGTTATATGACTTCTCTGTGTAATCTCTGTTTGGAATTAGGCAGCTGTGACTGGATGGTTTTCTGTTTGATGATAAAAATCTTTTTCCGCGTTGGTAGATATCTCTCTCTCTATAACTCCTGATGATGATTCATAAATTGTTCTTCCTCCCCACGTGTACCCATGCGTAAGGTGCGTCTTTGGTCGGAGCATTTCAACATTACTTGATTATGTGGAGATTTATGTATTATGATTATATTATGTTTTCAGATTATATTATTATGATATTGATATATATGTTTATTTAATATTTAATATTATATTTATTTTATTATTATTTTATCTTTAGTATTGTTATTCTATTAATTATTATTTAATTTAAATTTTTTATTACTATTATTAATTTTTTATATTTTATTTTTATTATTATTACTATTCATTTATTAACAATATGCTATAGTATTTTATTATGATAAATATTAACTTTAGATTTATATTATCCATTTTTTATTATCTATTTATATTTTATATTTCGATTATTATTTATTTATTATATTGTTTATTATGAAGTCTTATTTACAAAAGGGGATGATGTAATTAAAGTTTCAAATGTGGGGATATGACACTTCCTCTGTATAACAACACTGGCTGCCATCCAATCTATTATCTGGCTCAAAAAAATAACGAGGCACAGAAGATTTCTATGCATCCATGACTTGCTTAGCATTATTAGCTGCCACAGTGGTAGTTTTGGTGAAATTCAGTTGTACAAGTGATGCTTTCCTATCGTGGTACTCTTCAGTTGAGTGATTATTGTTGAAGCCCAGAATAAAGATAGATAGCAAATAAAGAAAAGAAGAACAGAGATAGGCACATAAAGACACAGTGACTTTATCTTGGAAAACCCTTCAACTTGAAGGGAAAAACCCAGCCGCACCAGCAAAATATCTCTTTATTAATAATAGAAGTTCATGTACAATGCTTTCACTTGATATGATACACTACCAAAACAAAAGCACTACTATGACTAGAGAGTCTCAACAGACTTATATTTCCCCTCGCCTAAGCAAGGATATGATACCGTTACAAAGAAGGCTCCCACGGAATTCCAAGGGGTGGCAGTTACGTCTCTTCAATAATATTCCACAACCGAGCTTCCATAAACGGATGACAAGATGAAACGGTGCCAAGACATTCAATTTGCTGCCAAGTCATCATGCACACAATTACATGACATCCACGATGTCAGATATCATATGTAGGGTGTCAGATCAACCACGAAGTTGAGTCAACCATTTCCAGAGGTAATTTATCTCTCTCGCAGCTATATAACATTAACACTCCCTCTTAGCAAGAGAGAGATCATTCATATGTCATAGTGTGTCTCAACCTGACAAGCACAATGAAGCTGCAACAAAACATGTCAATAACAAAATCTCATCACAGATTTTCTTAAAAATTGTTATCTTAGCATGACAACATTCACCATATCTACTTCTAGAGGGTGAAGCAAAACATATAACAACATTCACCATAGCTACTCCTAGAGTGAATAAAAATTACAAAAATAAGTAATGAAGTCACACACATGACTTCCACCATGGCTACTCCCAGAGGGTGGAACAAGGGCTTTCACCTCAAACTTCTCCCAAAGAAGAATGCATTACCACCTTGCCTACTCGCAGAGGGTTTATCAAGGGCTTTCACCTCAAACTTCTCCCAGAGAAGAATGCATTACCACCTTGCCTACTCGCAGAGGGTGGATCAAGGGCTTTCACCTCAAACTTCTCCCAGAGAAGAATGCATTACCACCTTGCCTACTCGCAGAGGGTGGATCAAGGGCTTTCACCTCGAACTTCTCCCAGAGAAGAACGCATTACCAAGGGCTTTCACCTCAAATTTCTCCCTCTCAGAGAAAAATGCATTATGCTCATAATAAGAATGTCTTAGATTCTCTTTCAACAGAGATTCCCTCTCAGCGGGGACAGCTTTGATCACCACAATAGGATAGCTGATTCCAATTTGACCAAACAGGGAGCTTTAGCGGTTACACTGCCACATAAGCATGGAAAGGATTTAGATGCAACCTCCCTCTGAATCCAGATAGTCTCCCTCTGAATATCATTTCCCGTGTTATCAGCACCAGTAGCTGCAACCAGAAGCATCGCAAGTCATGTTTCCCACAGGACTTCCAGTGACTTCAGTTTCACATCCTTTAAGCTCATTTAGAGTACTGCTAGCTCTCATTTCAGTGCTCAGACTGCAGAAATGAAGATTCCTCTCCAGCAGATAAAATAAGAATTACTAATAATTAAACCACTAACAACAAAGCAACCAATCATAACTTTGACGGAAACATTTTCCTTCCCAAAACAAGTGTCATTTGCTAGCGATCATCAAATTCCTTATACTGGGAATGTTCAAACTTATGCCAGCTAATAACAATCAAACATATGTCTTCCCAAATATTTGCGGGCCCCTCTATATTTTAGGGCAAAGCCTAGAATTTCTCAGGGAACTACAGAAGTCGTTTTCAGATATTCAGATTCACAAACTTCTCACATTGAATGTTATACAGCTGAATAAGCTTAAACAAACTATCACTGTCCTGTCAGCAGAATAATTACACAGTGATCACATCTATCATGATTGAGGAGGCACACATTGATCATATGATCTTCAATCAGAATGTCTGAAGAAGATCATCTGCTTGACACAATAATAACATATCAATTCGCACTTTCCTCATAACACCCACAGGGGCTCTCCAATCGATGCTACAACACTGTGTGAATAGATTCCTTGAATTGTAACGACACACAATGAATACTGTATGACACTCCTACCGTCGGTAGAATGCAGAGAGAACAAACAATTTCCACAACTTGTAATGCAACCGCTTATATGTCCATCTTCAAGCAAAACAACACATTCACTTTCCAGTCAGAATACAATGTGTAACTCATACTGTATCTTGTACACCACTCCAGTTCTTCCCACTAACTTATCCTCTTCGCGAATACACTTGCCAGACTCTCACATGACCAGTCATATGGTAATGTGAAGTAAATGTCTTCAAAGAGTATCACTGTAATAGCTTTTCTTTAATTTGATTGGCTATGGCTCGAGATCGAGAGACAAGGTCTCTGCAACATGACGCATAATGGAATGCACGAGCTTGCTCTAATCGTACCTCACTTCACACGCCTGAAAATCTTCCTCAGAGACACGACATATGCTGAGATTGATGCAACCACAAGACTTCTAATATAGATCAATTCTAAAGACGACTGCAGCCACGACAAGAATGTCGAATAATATATCACCCGTAACCATTCCTAAGCTCTTGAAATAAAGCTTGGAATACAAGGAGTCTCCATTTTGCATATGAAGAGGCAAGACTGTTATCAATAAATTGGAAGACATCAATACATGCCATCAAGGAACCATGTCAGATTATAAGAGACACATCACCATCTTTGTCGGTGCCACGTCAAGCAACTTGACAATATTAACGGTGCAAATAATATATAAAAGAAATCTCTTTCATAGATGAACATGCGACGGCATGAACACGATGCTGAAGACTATATACGAAGAAAGCTATAACACATGGCATAATAATGTTAATCGTTGTCATCAATACGATAATGATAGACACGACAATGCCTCCACATATTCACGGTGAATAGCCATAACTTCAATCCCCTTCTTCATTAGGTCGCTTGACACCAGCGACCGCTCCCATCGTAGCTCGAGGATCTGTTCCAGGCCATACTGTCTGCTGCAGAGAAGGAGAAACAAGACTTCTGCCTGGAAAATAAGTGCTAGACAACCCATAGCTCACTGAAGCATCGCTATTACGGTAGAGTGATGAATCACCACCATTCGTGAGAAGTGAACTATTAGGACCAGGGTAGTGCTTGGAAGAATTGAGTCTCTGGCTTGCTAGTTCAGAGGATATATACCGGTCGATTCCAAGAGAGCCAAATTGGCCACCAGCTTCAAGCTGCTTGTTGGGAAGCCTAGACTCTCTGGACGGAAAGCTTGTTGCATCAAACGCCCCGCCACCATTTTCCCTTAAAAATAAAGGGTTATCATAGCCCCTGCTTCCACCGTAGCCGAGCGAGGAGCTTCCTCATCCAACCGGATTATAATGTGATGCGCCATGACTGCAAAATCCAATGCCAGCCTTGCACTTCCCCTTGAGCTCAAAGCTAATAAACCCAACAGTTCCAAAGTGACCTAAATTCCAAAAACCTTAACACTATAATTCCATGCTATAGCCGAAACAAGGTAAACCTCTCCTTGCCTTTGACATGCACTAACATGATAGGAAAAAAAAGCAAAGCTGTGAACGGGTCTCTCTTAAAGCCTTAATCAGGTCCTTCCGCCCTTTACATTAAAACTTAACCCTGGTGTTCCATGTGATAGCTAAGATAAAACCGAAGCCTTACTTGCGTACAATAAAAACACACTTGGACAGTTGCAGATGCCAATGTAATGAAATGTCATAAAATACCAAACTCCCTCATTTGCTGTTATCTAACTTGGCTCTGATACCATGTTGAAGCCCAGAATAAAGATAGATAGCAAATAAAGAAAAGAAGAATAGAGATAGGCACATAAAGACACAGCGACTTTATCCTTGGAAAACCCTTCAACTTGAAGGGAAAAACCCAACCACACCAGCAAAATATCTCTTTATTAATAATATAAGTTCATGTACAATGCTTTCACTTGATATGATACACTTTTAAAACAAAAGCACTACTATGACTAGAGAGTCTCAACAGACTTATATTTCCCCTCGCCTAAACAAGGATATGATACCGTTACAAAGAAGGCTCCCATGGAATGCCAAGGGGTGGCAGTTACGTCTCTTCAATAATATTCCATAACCGAGCTTCCATAAACGGATGACAAGATGAAACGGTGCCGAGACATTCAATTTGCTGCCAAGTCATCATGCACACAATTACATGACATCCACGATGTCAGATATCATATGTAGGGTGCCAGATCAACCACGAAGCTGAGTCAACCATTTCCAGAGGTAATTTATCTCTCTCGCAGCTATATAACATTAACAATTATTAGTGTTGTGAATGGTGCAACACTTGCCATTATTGAATTGTTTCTTTTCCACACCAATCCTTCTTTCATTTGAGTGATTATCAGTGTTGTGAATGGTGCAACACTTACCATTATTGAATTGTTACTTTTGCACACCAATCCTTCTTTTGTGTCTTCTATGGAGGGCCTTTTCCTTTCTTTGAAGTCTGTTGGCTTACACCATTGGTGTTCTTCATTTGTCCTTTGTTGTGAGACTCTGTATTTGTCTTTTCCGTGGCTTTGGCCTCAAATTTGTAGGCTTCTTTAAATGTGGAGATATGGAGGAAATTCATTCCTTATTGAATGTACGGTCTCAAATCTGACCTATACTTGAAAATGGGATTCTTTGTAGTCTCTTTAATGGATAGCATGAAAACTAGGGTGTGAAAGATGTCATGTACTCTTGTGCAAATTGGTTTTTCATTTGATGTTGTTGTGCAAACTTGACACACTGATCCTAGTAATTACTTACCTAGTGGTAGGTCCCTTTAAGAGCTTCAGCAAAAACCCTTGTGGGTGCCCAGATATTGTTAGGTCATGTCCTTGTGGGATGTGTAGTAGTGTTGCCACTATTGTTTGATAAATAAGGAAAATTTCAGAAGGGTGAGGGTAATTTGCTTTATGACAAAGTAGGAGCAGAGAAGATTATGTTAATATTTCAGACTTTATAGGAAATCACAAATTGAAATATAACTACTTTTAAGGGTAAATAAACAAGGATGGAAAATACCCGATATAGAAGCCTTAATTTGACTTGTAGATGGTCTTTAGATTGTACAGATTTGTCCTTCAAATTTGATGGAATATTTCCTTATGATTTGTTCAAAGTTGTCCTTGAAAGAATGCTGAAGATTGTCCTTGATGTATGCTCTAATTTGCACCAATAGTCTGCTCCAAATATTCTGCCCTAGTTCGCTCCAATATTCTGCTCTAATTCGCAGAATATTATACTATACTTCTGCTCTGAAGTGTGTGATAAGACACCTTGATTTAATGGATGAAGTCTGCAATTTCTCCTTTTATTTCTGCTCCTATTATGCGAAATCTTCTGCTGCTTATAGGTCTGCTTGTAGTGCGAATTACCTTAGCATGTTATGTTTTTGATGCCTCTGTAATTCACACTCCAATCAAATATATATATATGCGCAAGGAGGTGTGTCAAAGAGACACAACCTTTCAAACATATGGGGGCCGACCTCAATTAGGCAATTTAATAAACAATTACAAGTTATTCTTTTTCATGCATGAGTTGTCCCTTAATTATTTAACAAGTCGTCCCTTCTTTCCTAATTCTTTCTCAATGCAATATTAATAATATTATCTTCCTTCAAGGCCATAATATCAACAGATTATGCCAGTTATCTAGAGCATTTTCTTTTATTTTTCCTTTGAAATTTTGGATATCTAGATTGAATTGTACCTTATATGGTGCAAAACTGTTGAAAGCTTTGTAATGTCCCTAACTAGAAGGTTGTCAATTTCCAATGTTTAACATACATTAGTATTCATCCAAATCAATTCAATTTAAGAAAACAATGAATAATTCATTATACATTTGGTAGTTAAAATATTTAAGCCCTTTTCCTTTTTTTGTCTCCCAAACTCAATCCTAAGGAGGATGGGGATTTACTTGTTGTAGGGCATTTGACACCAATCTATAAGTAGGCTCCCTCAAGGCTTCAGGACCCAGTCCTTATCCCATCTTGGGATTCACCTGCCTTGTGAGGTTTTACTTTGCCTCTCCCCACACAACACCAACCTATCCTCTTAAGGGGCTATAGTGAGTGATTAAGGAATAGGCTATGAATAAACTAACTTCAAATGAATTATGAATAATGAGGAATGAATATATATATATATATATATATATATATATATATATATGATTCTGGTATTATAAACTATTATTTATGCTACAGCATACACACTAGACTGTATATTGGTCCCTGTGATATCCCCCCAATTTGATACCAGAATTAACAATAATAATATTTTTATAAAATAAAAATATGTTAATTCAATTAATTGATCATCAATATTATTGTCAGTGAATATATCAATTATACATATACATTATTAATGATTAAATTCACAAAGAAGTAATTACAATATTAATTACATTAATTACTAAATAAACAATAGCCATGAATAAATTAATAACATTTAGAGGAATAAATACAACCATACCCGATAACGAGGGTTGACGGTGAAAGACCTATGGTTTGAACAATAAGAAAAAACTCTATTAGATATTACAATCTGATTGTCGATTATGTATTGACTTATCAACATTGAGAAAGAATTAATAAATAACTCCAATTCATAAAGAACTGAATAGCTATGTAAGAATTAATAAATAACTCCAATTCATAAAGAACTGAATAGCTATGTAATCCGCTGTATAACAGGGACTAAACAAAGCAAAGATTATCACTAACAAATGATGCAGGTATGCGATTATCAAAGAGACGGTATTATTGAATGGATGTAATCCTTCACAACCGACTCTTCACACGGGTATAAGATTGTCTTCCCAAACATATATCGAGGGATCATGCAACAAGCATACAACGACTATCATATATCGCAGAAGATCATAATTCATATTGCGGAACATATACCAAAGAGCATTCAATATTCAGATCAATAGCAGTCAAATGCAATATCATACAAACAGATTGTGATCGTAGTATACATATCAAAGAGGATATTATCTCATATGATCTGCTCTTCTGGAGTGAATTGACTCATGGCAAATCAGTGGTATCTGATATAGAAATTATATCAAACACAGTCAGCATATAATATATTTATCAATTCAGATTAGAAGGGGATATAGAATTAGACGTCGAATAATATGAGGAAGGAGGAATCAGAAAATATAAAATATAATTATTATTCTTCAAGGAAGAAGAAAGGAAAGGAATCATTACAATGCTGGTAAGCATTGTGTGACAGCAAATTATGCTGTAGCGTATCTCTGAGTTAAATACTGATTCGCGGACTATTACATTTGAATCTCATTAAAAATAAGGAACTATTATAAGATCATATGAATAAATATATATATATTTAATAAATAGGAAATGTATATATATCCGATAATAATATTGAAATAAGAATTATACATATATTTATTTCAGTTGTGAATATACATGTCTATAATACATATTAATATGGATGAAATCAGAATCATCTCAATATAATATATCTAAATGTTCCCTAACATATTTGAAAATGAACTAATATTTACATCAATAGTATATATATATATATCCCTACTCCGATTTGTCACCTGTGGATTGGAAGGAAGGAATATAAGGATGTCTTCAAGGAGAGCTTGTGTAAATCCCACCAATAGCTTCTGTCCCAAAATAGGGTGGGGGTCAGCGTCCCAATAGTTTGGGCTTGGACCTGTAAACCTTGAGGGAGCCTATTGGGAATGGTCTCTAAGCGTCTCGATCACATCCTAAAGTCTTCCTATCCAATTCAGCAGGGTAATAAGTTGGACATAGGACCATGAATATAGTCATAAGAGGAAATATAAACTCTATTTAAATTGAAATACTGAATAGATCTATATGAATTACAAGCATGATAAGTAGACTTGAGAGATCCAAGGATACAAACTAACAAGGGACATTACAAATGGTATCAGAGCTATGATCCTGCCATCCTGCAGGGTAAATACAAATTATGGAATCATTTCCTTTTTGATAAAAAGGATTGGACTGTAATATACAAATCTTACTATATCAGGAAATGTTGAAGCCTGGAAACATAAATAAGTGATGAATATATTTTCAAATATATTAGAAGTATGGCTAAGATCCTCATATTGTCTTAGTAATTAAGAAAAAAGCTGAAGAAATTCAAGGAATGGCGGTCTAAATCCCAAAAGGATAGTTCCCAAGATAGGGTGGGAATCAGCGACCCTCGAATCCTTGAGGGCAAAAGTCCCAAGGGAGGGCTTGGATCTGTAAACTTTGAGGGAATCTATCAAGTGGTCTCTAAGTGCCTTGGATTATATTCAGACATCCGCTCTCCTTAGAACAAAGTGATATCGGATCAAGACTTAGCAATAAGAAATATAGCATATGAAATTAAACTATTTAATACGAAATATGGGATTTGAAGAGTTGAAATTAAAGGGGATATATATATTATGTGTATACTTTGTGTATGTTTCGTGTCTTCTTTCATCAATGTGCATGCCTTGTGTCTTCAATGTGTATGCTTTGTGTCTTCATGCATTAGTGTGTATGCTTTGTGTCTATTTCGTGTCGTCACATATTCATGCATATATTTTCAAGTATGTACCCTCGGTGTGATTCCACTTGAGAAAGATAAAATTGAAACATACTATCATGCAAATGGGATTTTAACAAATACAATTGACAACAAAAAGGGCCTAAAATCATCTCTAGAAAATAAGAGAAAACTTGTCTTAAGTTGAATTACCAAATGATAGTATCAAATATTGACGAAACATGTAATTGCTTGAGGACAAGCAATTTTGGGGAGGGTAGGACTGTGATATCCCACCAATTTGATACCAGAATTAACAATAATAATATTTTTATAAAATAAAAATATGTTAATTAAACAAATTGATCATCAATATTATTGTCAGTGAATATATCAATTATACATATACATTATTAATGATTAAATTCACAAAGAAGTAATTACAATATTAATTACATTAATTACTAAATAAACAATAGCCATGAATAAATTAATAACATTTAGAGGAATAAATACAACCATACCCGATAACGAGGGTTGACGGTGAAAGACCTATGGTTTGAACAATAAGAAAAAACTCTATTAGATATTACAATCTGATTGTGGATTATGTATTGACTTATCAACATTGAGAAAGAATTAATAAATAACTCCAATTCATAAAGAACCGAATAGCTATGTAATCGGCTGTATAACAGCAACTAAACAAAGCAAAGATTATCACTAACAAATGATGCAGGTATGCGATTATCAAAGAGACGGTATTATTGAATGGATGCAATCCTTCACAACCAACTCTTCACACGGGTATAAGATTGTCTTCCCAAACATATATCGAGGGATCATACAACAAGCATACAACGACTATCATATATCGCAGAAGATCATAATCCATATTGCGGAACATATACCAAAGAGCATTCAATATTCAGATCAATAGCAGTCGAATGCAATATCATACAAACAGATTGTGATCGTAGTATACATATCAAAGAGGATATTATCTCATATGATCTGGTCTTCTGGAGCGAATTGACTCATGGCAAATCAGTGGTATCTAATATAGAAATTATATCTCAAACACAGTCAACATATAATATATTTATCAATTCAGATTAGAAGGGGATATAGAATTAGACATCGAATAATATGAGGAAGGAGGAATCAGAAAATATAAAATATAATTATTATTCTTCAAGGAAGAAGAAAGGAAAGGAATCATTACAATGCTGGTAAGCATTGTGTGACAGCAAATTATGCTGTAGCGTATCTCTGAGTTAAATACTGATTCGCGGACTATTACATTTGAATCTCATTAAGAATAAAGAACTATTATAAGATCATACGAATAAATATATATACATTTAATAAATAGGAAATGTATATATATCCGATAATAATATTGAAACAAGAATTATACATATATTTATTTCAGATGTGAATATACATGTCTATAATACATATTAATATGGATGAAATCAGAATCATCTCAATATAATATATCTAAATGTTCCCTAACATATTTGAAACTGAACTAATATTTACATCAATAGTATATATATATATATATCCCTACTCCGATTTGTCACCTGTGGACTGGAAGGAAGGAATATAAGGATGTCTTCAAGGAGAGCTTGTGTAAATCCCACCAATAGCTTTTGTCCCAAAATAGGGTGGGGGTCAGCGTCCCAATAGTTTGGGCTTGGACCTGTAAACCTTGAGGGAGCCTATTGGGAATGGTCTCTAAGTGTCTCGATCACATCCTAAAGTCTTCCTATCCAATTCAACAGGGTAATAAGTTGGACATAGGAACATCAATATATTCATAAGAGGAAATATAAACTCTATTTAAATTGAAATACTGAATAGATCTATATGAATTACAAGCATGATAAGTAGACTTGAGAGATCCAAGGATACAAACTAACAAGGGAGATTACAAATGGTATCAGAGCTATGATCCTGCCATCCTGCAGGGTAAATACAAATTATGGAATCATTTACTTTTTGATAAAAAGGATCGGACTGTAATATACAAATCTTACTATATCTGGAAATGTTGAAGCCTGGAAACATAAATAAGTGATGAATATATTTTCAAATATATTAGAAGTATGGCTAAGATCCTCATATTGTCTTAGTAATTAAGAAGAAGGCTGAAGAAATTCAAGGAATGGCGGTCTAAATCGCAAAAGGATAGTTCCCAAGACAGGGTGGGGATCAGTGACCCTCTAATCCTTGAGGGCAAAAGTCCCAAGGGAGGGCTTGGATCTGTAAACTTTGAGGGAATCTATCAAGTGGTCTCTAAGTGCCTTGGATTATATTCAGACCTCTGCTCTCCTTAGAACAAAGTGATATCGGATCAAGACTTAGCAATAAGAAATATAACATATGAAATTAAACTACTTAATACGAAATATGGGATTTAAAGAGTTGAAATTAAAGGGGATGTATATATTATGTGTATACTTTGTGTATGCTTCATGTCTTCTTTCATCAATGTGCATGCCTTGTGTCTTCAATGTGTATGCTTTGTGTATTCATGCATTAGTGTGTATGCTTCGTGTCTACTTCGTGTCGTCCCATATTCATGCATATATTTTCAAGTATGTACCCTCGGTGTGATTCCACTTGAGAAAGATAAAATTGAAACATACTATCATGCAAATGGGATTTTAACAAATACAATTGACAACAAAAAGGGCCTAAAATCATCTCTAGAAAATAAGAGAAAACTTGTCTTAAGTTGAATTACCAAATGACAGTATCAAATATTGACGAAACATGTAATTGCTCGAGGACAAGCAATTTTGGGGAGGGTAGGACTGTGATATCCCCCCAATTTGATACCAGAATTAACAATAATAATATTTTTATAAAATAAAAATATGTTAATTAAATAAATTGATCATCAATATTATTGTCAGTGAATATATCAATTATACATATACATTATTAATGATTAAATTCACAAAGAAGTAATTACAATATTAATTACATTAATTACTAAATAAACAATAGCCATGAATAAATTAATAACATTTAGAGGAATAAATACAACCATACCTGATAAACGAGGGTTGACGGTGAAAGACCTATGGTTCGAACAATAAGAAAAAACTCTATTAGATATTACAATCTGATTGTTGATTATGTATTGACTTATCAACATTGAGAAAGAATTAATAAATAACTCCAATTCATAAAGAACCGAATAGCTATGTAATCGGCTGTATAACAGTGACTAAACAAAACAAAGATTATCATTAACAAATGATGCAGGTATGCGATTATCAAAGAGACAGTATTATTGAATGGATGCAATCCTTCACAACCGACTCTTCACACGGGTATAAGATTGTCTTCCCAAACATATATCGAGGGATCATACAACAAGCATACAACGACTATCATATATCACAGAAGATCATAATCCATATTGCGGAACATATACCAAAGAGCATTCAATATTCAGATCAATAGCAGTCGAATGCAATATCATACAAACAGATTGTGATCGCAGTATACATATCAAAGAGGACATTATCTCATATGATCTGCTCTTCTGGAGCGAATTGACTCATGGGAAATCAGTGGTATCTGATATAGAAATTATATATCAAACACAGTCAATATATAATATATTTATCAATTCAGATTAGAAGGGAATATAGAATTAGACATCGAATAATATGAGGAAGGAGGAATCAGAAAATATAAAATATAATTATTATTCTTCAAGGAAGAAGAAAGGAAAGGAATCATTACAATGCTGGTAAGCATTGTGTGACAGCAAATTATGCTGTAGCGTATCTCTGAGTTAAATACTGATTCGTGGACTATTACATTTGAATCTCATTAAGAATAAAGAACTATTATAAGATCATACGAATATATATATATATATATATATATATATATATATATATATATATATATGTATATTTAATAAATAGGAAATGTATATATATCCGATAATAATATTGAAATAAGAATTATACATATATTTATTTCAGATGTGAATATACATCTCCATAATACATATTAATATGGATGAAATCAGAATCATCTCAATATAATATATCTAAATGTTCCCTAACATATTTGAAAATGAACTAATATTTACATCAATAGTATATATATATATATATATATATATATCCTTACTCTGATTTGTCACCTGTGGACTGGAAGGAAGGAATATAAGGATGTCTTCAAGGAGAGCTTGTGTAAATCCGGCCAATAGCTTCTGTCCTAAAATAGGGTGGGGGTCAGCATCCCAATAGTTTGGGCTTGGACTTGTAAACCTTGAGTGAGCCTATTGGGAATGGTCTCTAAGCATCTTGATGACATCCTAAAGTCTTCCTATCCAATTCAACAGGGTAATAAGTTGGACATAGGACCATAAATATAGTCATAAGAGGAAATATAAATTCTATTTAAATTGAAATACTGAATAGATCTATATGAATTACAAGCATGATAAGTAGACTTGAGAGATCCAAGGATACAAACTAACAAGGGACATTATAGTCCCTTTATTCCTAACAGCATATATATGATATTCTGTAAATCAGTAATAATACATAAGTGACAGCAAACCTATTTTCTGTTATATGATGCTTACCAGCAATAATATATATATTCTATTTATTTCTGATCTCTTTCTTGTGATCAGTCTCAAATATGCTTATCATCTCTTACTCTCCGATGCCCCAAAGGAATGATTTCAATCCTCATTAAATATCCTATACACTGAATGGTTGCATCTTATGGAGAATAGACATGTCATTTGATAACGACTAATTAATCCTTAAGATCACATTGTTTCCTTATGATAACCGATTATTATCATTGGTTTATGCTTGATTGGGATGGTGATCGAATTGTCTAGATAGTATTGCTTCCAACCTTAATCACTGTTATTAATCATTGACTTTCTTGAATCAACGCTCCTCTATCAAATATTATTGCTGAAGCTTATAGTATCACATGGTCTTTAACTAGCGACGATTAATCTAAACCGCACCTCCTTAGCCATGTAGGAACGGTTTCCGTATTTATTTGACTTCCATGATTCATATTAATCCTCTCGAGACTTCATCTCTTTTAATAATCCTCCATCACGGAATTAGAGGGAGATAATGTATCTTGAAATAAAGTCTGCATCCATTATTAATTATATGGAACTTTCTAATGTTTGGTATTAATATCGCATGTCCACTGTATTACTATGTTTTCTAATAACATTGTTCCTTCTTGATTGCTGATGGGGACATAATTGATTTCTTATTTATAAATAGTCTACAGTTCTTACAAAATATTGTTGTTTTACCTTTCAAAAGTATTGAAGACCTGTCTTGCAATTCTGTTTGGTTGTATCCTTGTTATTATCCTCTTTGGACCAGTTCATGATTATCGATTAGCTTCATTGTATAAATTTGATCCCTCTATGATTAATCTTTGATACTAGTATTAATCGGTAAAGGGGACATTCCAGACTTTCAAAGACACGGGGCCTTTTGTAGGATGCTGCATGTGTTCAAGGAGAGTTACAAAATGATTGATAATGCTTTCTCAATAATGTCTACACTGCTGTTCCAACTCTTGTTGCTACTGTTGCAATACCTCTTCTCTCATTCTTTGGAGCACATCTGTAGTTGGTATTAGTGAAGTTCTGTCTGCCATCTTGGGTTGCTGGGGTGGGAGGCATGCAGAAGGTTCACAAGTATTGTGCTTCAACTTTTCATTGTCTGACCTTGTATGGATGGGCATTCAAACTGAGATATGATGCAATGCAGGCCTCAATACCAATTGGTGTGATATTAAGTGGAATGGATTCGATACTACTGATCTAGGGCCTGGATGGAACTTGAAGGTTAGACACAATTAGTGGACTAAATATCTGTGACAAAAGCATAAACATCAAATGACAAAGGCTGAAAATTAACAGAATGCAAATGACAATGGGAAGAAAGATTAATAGAACAACTTGGACTCATCGAGAACTATAATGACAAATTTTCCAATTCATATGCCTTGGACGTGATCCAAGAGGTTGGATGCATTGAATGCTTAAACCATCCTGCCCACTAGAGTGAGAAAAATCATTCTTGGAATGAACAAACCAAAATAATTTTCTTTTCAACTAATCTCAATTTAATGGGGAAAAATCATGTTAGTATTAGGGCCAGGAAAAAAAATCAGAAAAATTGCCACAGAAATCAGATAAAAGTTAAAACTACTAATTTTTCTGGGCCAAAAAATCACAATTAAATTACCTAAAAGTTAAAAACCAATCTTAAATCAGGTTTACTGAATAAATAAAAAATCATGATTTAAAAAAAAAATTTGGCAGGGGGGTCGAGTGGCAATTAATTGGGATAAATTGATGATCTTCTATTCTGTCTATCACTAATTTCTTTCTTTCTAACTCGTACAAAGAATGTAGTTTACCGTAATATACACGAGGGTGGAGGAGTAGTTGGGTAGTTACAAGACTGCTTGCAGCTTTCATGAATGCTAGCTAGCTTCAGTGATGAGATTCCTGTGTCTTGCAGTTACTGGGGAATGGTGTTGCAACTTGCAATTCAAAACAGATACTGCCAGATGTGTGCAGCAAGATTGGAGAGAAGTTAGATTGTGATGTTCCCACATTGAGTTTTGCAAGTGATGACAAAGTTGGGATAGAGCTGTGAAAGCCATCATGTCAATGTTGATTGAGCTTGAGTGTATCAAATCCTCTTGGATCACTTTTTGTTGACTTCTTCAAGATTCCTGGGCATCTAAGGAAACTTTATTCGCTAAAATTGTTTTTGATAAAATAATGCAGCAAGACAAGGGTGCTGTCCCTTTACAAATCAGCCCAGAGGGCGACCAACAGCAGCAACCATCAATAGAAGATGAACGTTATCAGCACAATAACGTCATCAGAAGTTATACATAATCGACATATTAACCACCCAGGGAGAAGCAGACACCTCTTGAACAATAATTTGGCAGGGAGGGCAAAGGGCCAAGTGAAAGTGATAGAGAGAAAACATAAGGCCCTGGTGTAAAATGGTAAAGTTTTTGCCATGGTTCTCGGCCTCATTCACATCCTTAACATTGTTAAAATTGTTATTCCAATAGCAAAATGTTAAATAACTGGAACCCATGTTAAAGTCTGAAGTATGTGCCGAGTTTTTAGCAAGTCAAAAATTTTGGGCTTGCAGAGTACTTTTGCTCCTAACAATGTATTGTTTAGCTTTGTAGCAACTATCACTCCTAATCCATATCCAAGGTTCATTGTAAGAAATTTTTTAGAAATCTCAAAGAATTATAAATTTTTAAAAAAAGGGTTACTAAGCATAGTTAGAACAAAGAAAAGCATTGTAGAGTCAAAATCATCCAAAGCTGCCCATCCATTTTTTCTTTTTTGTATATATAAAACTTGGTTTAAGATCCAAGAACCAAGAAAAGCGGAATCAAAATGTTATAGGTCCATGGCTAACAACAAGTTGATCACACGAGGAGTGGAATAACCAATAACTTATCCACCAACAAAATGATGCTTCTAAGAAGAGTCTAAACAATTACCAATTCTAATAAAAATTGTTAAGGCAAGAGAGGACACCAAGTAAAAAACACAAGCCTCATGCCCCACAACATGACAAGCACAATTATAGCACTAGCCGTCAATCACCAACACTGAGTGCGAACTGCCAAAGCCAGAAATAGAGCAACAAGGACTATGGACAATAGGGACAGAAGAGCATTCAAACTCACTAGTTGCTAGCCAACAAACGCCTCCAATGTAGACACCACAATGAGCACAAGACAATATCATGACCACATTGCTAGCAACCATCCCCCAACTTGATTATTATGCCCTAACTATCTCTGAGGTCAATCCAACATTGGGAGGATGAAATTTAATATCTTGCTGAATCAATTTTATTACATTATGTGGGCAGTCTTCCCACCAGTAGTTTACATTTAGGCCTTCCCTACCCTGTAGACTAACTGCATTGTTCACAACCTAATCCGCAACTTGATTGCCCTTTCTACTGATGTCGGAGAACTTGCTTTCTTTAAAGGTTATGGTGACATGTTTTGGCTTCCTGAATAAGGAGCTTCAACATCCAATTATAAATTTCTCCATGTGATGTCCCCATCCTAGAGTTTGATAATAAATAATTTAATTAAATCGCAAAAGAAATATTTTATAAAATACATAATATAATAGTTGAATAAAATATTATTATATAAACCAATAGATTAAATGACAAACAAAGATTGTCATTATTATAAATATAATAATATTAATATGATTATCTATTATTAAAATATTATTGAAATAATAACAGTACTATATGAATATATAAGTAATAAATAAACAAATGAATTATAATATAAAATGATTATACAATGCACAGCAAATCACATGAAGTATAGAAGCAATAACAATTGTCTAAGGGGTGTGATTATACAAAATCTAATTTGTTTAAGAGGAGTCACAACCCATACCAAAGGGTACACAGACCATATATATAATACAAATCAATTTCATTCTCAAAGTACCAAACAAGGAAGGGAGTATGAATCAAAGGGAAACAAAATTTATATTATTGATAAGTACTATATAACAGCAAACAGATATGCTGTGATTTATTTATGGATATTGCTGATTCCCAAAATATAGTATATGAATATGGTATGATAAGGGATCAATATATGGTATAGTGTGTTGGCTGTAGCATAAACAACAGTTTGTAAAAGTGAAGTCAATATTATAGATTATTAATATATCTATCTATATATAGAGAAGTATATAAATATTGCAGTATAAAAGAATTAGAAGATATATATATATATATATATCTTCTAATTCTTTTATATATATTGATATATATTGAATAGAGGTAATTTGGAATCACCTTTATTTGTGTATGTGTGTGGGGAAAATGTGAGATTCACTCCTAAATCCAAATTCCCAAAGGAGAGATCCAATTTGATCAACCAAAAGGTTAATACACAATTGAATCAATCTATGAAGAATATGAAATAGAGAGAGAAACCCTATATTTCCCTATAGTTGGATTAAGCTTGAAATCTGAAATAATTGAAGTGCAAATACTAACCTTGAATTAGGGCAGATCTGGAAAATGTTGAATTCTGGCTTCTGTATGAACTTTCTGAAGATTCTGTCATCTGTCCTGGACTGGAAATGCCGAGCCAGACAAAATCCAGAAATCTTTTCTCCAAATTCACACAGGTCGACTTTGACCTTTTAAAAGGTCAAAGACCACATTATTTATTTGAAGTCCGATTCCGACTCTGTTCGTAGATCCTGAAAGATTGCCAAAAAGGGTATTCAAATTCGCTCTCAGATCCGAGATTTCGCACCTATACCTGCAAGAAAATGGGGGGTTTTTGGTTGTATGGGGGGTTTGCCTTGTTCAAACTCCAGTTTAGGAATTAACTTTGAATTGAAATATATTGTGCATAAGCAAAGTAATTGAAACAAATCACTTCGCTTATGTTGAAGTCCTTGTAGAGGATTCGAATCCTCAAATCCACAAGTAGGAATGCTTCAATGAATGTAGGTTGTCTCCAATCAATGGTATTTTGATCTTCAACACCAATCTTGATTTGATCTTTGCATGGAGAAGGATGAATCTTCAAGGGGGCTCCAAAGAGATTGAATCCTTCAATAGCTAACAATGGAACTCCTTGATGGATGAATGCTTGAACACTTGAATGCTTGAAGACTTGCTTGAATGAGATATGAAAGCTTGATTGTTGGAGTGATGTGAAAACTTGAGATATCAAAATGAGAGAGGAAGGCCTCCTTTTATAGTGATCTAGGGCACACTTCTCTAGATGGGCCACTTTGAAGAATTAAATCCCAATTAGGTTCTCACATTTAGAAAATATACTTTGATTAAATACAATTAAAGGATTTACCGTTTCGGAGCCTGAAATAGCCAACCCGGAGGCGGAGAAATAACTTTCCCGAAAGCCAAATTAGCGGGAATTGACAATTTGAAAACTTGGCGGGAAGAGGTCAAGGTCGAGGTCGACCCTGACCTGGTCAGGGTCGAGGTCGACTTTGACCTCAAACCCTAACTTTGTCAGGATTTGCAGTAGAGGTTCCAGGAGATGCCAGAAACTTAGAAATTGATATTTGAACAGGACCCGGTGTCAGGAATAGACAGAAAATCCTCGGAATGATGTGATGAAGGACTAGGAGGTCTCATTTTTGAATCCTACCTAGAAAATAGAGCCATGGAAGAGGAAAAATCAGGAAAGTCCTTAAGACCTTAACCTAAATTTCACCTAGAATGAAGAAATCAAGTGCGGAGAAGAAGTGGAAAGCGGGGGAAAGCCAAATACATGCAAAGACCAAATCTAGACACTTAACATGACCCCAAACCACTTACTCGGAGGGCTAAATGCTCTTAACATGGAAGTGCTTCCATTTTAAGACGATACATTAAGCCCCCACTTTAGCAAGAGTATGGACTCGATGCAAACCCTTGGTAAAGGAGATAAAAATAACAAGATAATCTTATCGTAATCTAAGGGACAAAGAGAAATCCCAAGCCCCCAAGGACTCAAGTCTTCATCAACTCTTAGATCACAAATAAGAGAGACATTTCTAAAGAGAGAAGGAAAAAGTGTGATTACCTCACCCAATGAGAACTTATGTCCCATTGTGAACCACACAGGAAAAAGGTGCAACTGGAAAGATGGAATTGAACCGCCTAGTGAATGTGGCTACTCACTAGTCAACCCATCAAGGATTTATCCTTAAGAATATTCTATTCCATAAGAATAAATAAAAAAACAAAAGAGATCCAATCTTAAGGACACTTTCGACCTTAAGGGATCACAATATATATGTATTTGAAACTGGAGGGATCAAGAGATCCTAATATAAATTCATACTTTAAGGATTAGTTCTTAATCCAAAAAGAAAGATTGAAAAGTAAATTTAAAGTGTGTGTCTTCCTCAGGATTTAGCAACTTATGTGCGTTACCTTTAGAAGATTTAGCATGTTTTGAATTTTTCATAAGTGCGTGTGTGTAATAAGTGAGCAGAGTGTATGCCCCCACGTTAAAGTCATTGCTGACATTTTAACAGGAGCAATGGCTTTAACGGAAACATAAACAACTCCACTGATTACGTTTCCACGTCGAGATGCCCCCAGACGAGGACAAATCAAGGGAAATATCACAAAAACATACAGAGAACACGGAAGGGATCTACTTTCCATGGGGTCAGTATGATCATAAGATAATATATATATGATATTATTGCAAATGAATTGACATCATTCCCCAAAGAAAGTAGAACTACAATCACAAAGGAGGAAAAATCACATAAGATATACGAAGGAGAATCTTTTCGGACCATGACATGGAGACCAAAAAGAATTAGTGCTACCATATCTCGAATCCAAACAGATTACACAAGGAAACATGTACGAACAATAGCACAGTTACAACATAACATTGAACAACGCATAGAAGAATAGAGATACATATAGAGGAATTTGTACAATAGTTTCGATTCCTTTATCACCTTGTACCAACTGAGTAACAAGGATCATATAAAAGAATCTAACAACATTTAGCAAACACATTACGGGAGAAGCACAGTACAACAGACAAACACATAACAAAGCTACCACGAAGGACAAGCCGCTCAAGCGTGCCGCCTACTTTCCCCATCTCGTTGTATATCATTTAGGGTAGGTGGGTAACTCGCAAGAGGGACTATATCCAACACAGTAGGAATGATAGCCAGTTCCAAACAAGGATCCTCTTGAGAATCACTATGTTCGATACTAGGTGTAAGAGTTAATTGAGATGAAAGAATATTTGGCAAATCAATGTCAATGTCAATAGTCTCATATTCATCAGTAACATTATCAGTATCATCAAGAGTATCTTCGTCATCCAAATTAATCAAAATAGGATCTAAGATACGAATAGAATCATCATAATCATGCATGTGAACATCATTATTAGTAACAATATTATGCATAGGTGTATCCGTAGAAAGTAGAGATCTTTTAGCTCTAGCATGAGCGCGACGCTTTTTACGACGTTCATTAGCAGATCGGTTACGTTTTGATTTATTTGAAATAGGATGAGAACTAGGAGGAACAATCACAAGATCCTTCACAGGTTCTTTTGGAAGATCAATAGGATTATCAACCATAGGAGGAACAATCACAGGATCTTTAGGAAGAACTTCATTAATAGAACTAGAAGCCATAGTTGAAGGAGGTATCGAAGGTGTAGGTAAAAGACCACGATTAAGATCCATGGGAGGTATGCTTAATTGAAGAATCTTACGATGCTTATAAGCTTGATATGATTGAAAAAGATTATCAGGGTGAGGAGGACATGAATTAGGTAAGGAAGGCCAAAAGAAATCCAGAGCAGCACAATCTCTAGGCCTAGAGGTCGATATAGACTATGATTGATCGTCTTCACTTCGCCATCATGAATGAACTTAAGACACTTATGGATGGGTGAAGCAACAACATGCATGGCAGTCAACCAAGGAAAACCTAGCTTAACTTGAAATTGATCAGAAGTAGGAACCACAACAAAGGTAGTGTTCACAAGTTTTCCAAAAAGTTCAACTGGTAAAGTAATAGAACCAAATGAGGGATAAAGAAAACCATTACAAGTTTGAATCCACACATCCGATGTATCATAGAAATCGCATTGTAAGCTTTTCATAAAAAGATTTTCTTCAGTGATAACAATGACTAAGGAGGTAGGATCAACAAGACAACCACGAGTAGGTATCTGAGCAACCCTAGCAGCAATGTAAAGGGGACCATCAGGAGCCTTAATAATCTCAGAATCATCAAAGGTAATCAAAAGTTCCCGAGGTCTTTTATCCTTAAATTGTTGTCGAGGTTTAGGTTGAGGTTGCACTTTAGGTTTAGGTTTAACTTGAGGTTGAGATTGAACTTGAGGTAAAGGTTGAGGTGGAGATATAGGCTTAGCAACATGCTCCACTTGATTAACGACATGATTAAGATCATCCATCTTGGAATCATACACAAGTTCCTGAGCAGATGGTTGAGCAATAGTATTAGTATCATGCGTAGGTAAGGGATTCGTATAAATTTGAAGGTTCTGATTAGGAGGAGAGACAGATTGATTCCCACTACTATCCAGATTATCAACGGATAAAGCTTTAGCATCAATGAGATCTTGAACCTTATGTTTTAAAGAATAACATCTCTCAGTATCATGACCATTCTGACGATAATATTGACAAAAAGCATTTTGATCAAAAGATTAGATGCAATCGTAGTAGGTAAAAGAGGTCGAATAGGAGGTAAAGTAATCATATTAGCAGCTAACAACCTATTCATAATAGTATGTAAAGTTTCAGAAAGAGGAGTAAATGTACGATTTAATCGAAAAGCAGTGGATTTAGAAGTGGCATTATGAGATGCAATAGCAACCTGATCAGCAACTGCATTCGCTTGTTTGTTTATCTTGACATAATTATTGAATTTTTGAAACTTGTTTGGATTAGGAGCAGCATCACTCTTATCAACTGGAACAGGAGCCATTGGAGTGTTGCTCTCAAACTGACTCACTTGTAATTGATAATGATGAAGCGCTGCACAAAGTTGTTGAAAAGAGGTAAATTCAGTAAGCAGAATCTTATCTCTAATATCCTTTTGCAAATTTGAAATAAACATACGTTGAATATCAATATGAGGAACAGGATAGGAAATCTGAGCATGCAAATGCTTAAATCTACCAATAAATTCAGTTAACTTTTCTTTAGCACCTTGTTTACAATGCATTAAATCAGTCAAAGACACTTGCGGGCCAATATTGTTTTGAAATTGTTGAATAAAGGCATTAGCAAGTTGTGGAAAGGAATCAATTGAATAAGGAGGCAAGGAACAATACCATTGTAAGGCCTTGTCACGAAAGGTTTGAGCAAACAGTTTGGCTAAAATCCTATGGTTATGAGCATAATCAGTACAAAGGATTTGAAATGTTTTAAGATGATGAACAGGATCTCCCTTTCCATTATAATTCTCAAGACGAGGCATATCGACTTGCTGAGGAACAGGAGTTTGGATAATATCCCGGGACAAAGGACTGCCCATGTCACATGTAGGAATACTAAACTTGTTTTGAGTTAAGGAAGCAAGTTGTTGTTGTAAGGATGATATAGTTTGAGCCAAACTGATGATGGTTGAATCATTAGAGGAAACAGGAGTAGCAACAACATTAGACACACTAGGTAAAGTGTAAGAAGCTGCAGGAATAGAAGACACAACTGGAGGAACACTAGGAACTACAGTTGGAAGCAGAGTGGAATAAGTGAAAGGAACATTATGATATGAAGGCTGTGATGTAGGAAGGGACACAAGAGGAACACTCATAGGAACAGAGGGAACCCTCACAGTCACCAAAGGAGGAGTATAGATAGGAAGACTAGGTAAAGGATTAGAAGGAGGTTCAACACTAGTGATAGGAGCAGTGAAACCTAAATCTTGAGCCTCTTGAGTTAAAGGTTTAACATTGGAATGCACAAGATGAGTAATACCACACAAGAGATTAACACCTTGATCACTATCACGGTGAACTTTCTTAAGAGCCTCTATAGCTTGAATGGAATCTTGACCATGGTTTTCTTGAAGAAGCCAATTACCCATTTTATCAAGTTCGGTGGAAAGTTTTTGGACTTGTTCAGGAGGAACCCTTAAAGCATCATCCTCATCATGAGATGAGTGAGAAGAGTTCTGCTCCATAGTAGGATTAGAATCATGAAGAATCAAGTTATCATCAGGGATCCTAAGGAAAGGAGAAGAAGATTCAGGATCAAAGGCACCCATGAGTCTATGACTTCTTCTAACCGGAATGTTATAAGTAGGACTAGTGGTAGTAAAGCTCATAAACCAATATAATGCAAATGAACTAAACTAAAAACACATAAAGCATGAATATGAAATCTAATTAGCATACAAGATCAATCACAAAGGACAAATCTAATACTAACAAGATAAAAGGAAATCTAACACCAAAAAGAAAGAGTAAGCTAGTCGGGTTCACCAAAATGAATAAATGAAGGTGAACACACAAGGGAATATAAAAGAAGATCTAACACAATAGAGCATCTAAATCCACAAAAGAAAAGGGGTAAGTATGTCGGGTTCACCAAAATGAATAGAGGTAATTTGGAATCACCTTTATTTGTGTATGTGTGTGGGGAAAATGTGAGATTCACTCCTAAATCCAAATTCCCAAAGGAGAGATCCAATTTGATCAACTAAAAGGTTAATACACAATCGAATCAATCTATGAAGAATATGAAAGAGAGAGAAACCCTATATTTCCCTATAGTTGGATTAAGCTTGAAATCTGAAATAATTGAAGTGCAAATACTAACCTTGAATTAGGGCAGATCTGGAAAATGCTGAATTCTGGCTTCTGTATGAACTTTCTGAAGATTTCGTCACCTATTTTGGACTGGAAATGCCGAGGCAGACAAGACCCAGAAATCTTTTCTCCAAATTCACACAGGTCGACTTTGACCTTTTAAAAGGTCAAAGACCACATTATTTATTTGAAGTCCGATTCCGATTCTGTTCGTAGATCCTGAAAGATTGCTGAAAAGGGTATCCAAATTCGCTCTCAGATCCGAGATTTTGCACCTGTACCTGCAAGAAAATGGGGGTTTTTGGTTGTATGGGGGGTTTGACTTGGTCAAACCCCAGTTTAGGAATTAACCTTGAATTGAAATATATTGTGCATAAACAAAGTAATTGAAACAAATCACCTCACTTATGTTGAAGTCCTTGTAGAGGATTCGAATCCTCAAATCCACAAGTAGGAATGCTTCAATGAATTTAGGTTGTCTCCAATCAATGGTATTTTGATCTTCAACACCAATCTTGATTTGATTTTTGCATGGAGAAGGATGGATCTTCAAGGGGGCTCCAAAGAGATTGAATCGTTCAATAGCTAACAATGGAACTTCTTGATGGATGAATGCTTGAACACTTGAATGCTTGAAGACTTGCTTGAATGAGATATGAAAGCTTGATTGTTGGAGTGATGTGAAAACTTGAGATATCAAAATGAGAGAGGAAGGCCTCCTTTTATAGTGATCTAGGGCACACTCCTCTAGATGGGCCCCCTTGAAGAATTAAATCCCAATTAGGTCCTCACCTTTAGAAAATATACCTTGATTAAATACAATTAAAGGATTTACCGTTTCGGAGCCCGAAATAACTGACTCAGAGGCGGAGAAATAACTTTCTCGAAAGCCAAATTAGCGGGAATTGACAATTTGAAAACCTGGCAGGAAGAGGTCAAGGTCGAGGTCGACTTTGACCTCAAACCCTAACTTTGTCAGGATTTGCAGCAGAGGTTCCAGGAGATGCCAGAAACTTAGAAATTGATATTTGAATAGGACCCAGTGTCAGGAATAGACAGAAAATCCTCGGAATGATGTGATGAAGGACTAGGAGGTCTCATTTTTGAATCCTACCTAGAAAATAGAGCCATGGAAGAGGAAAAATCAGGAAAGTCCTTAAGACCTTAACCCAAATTTCACCTAGAATGAAGAAATCAAGTGCGGAGAAGAAGTGGAAAGCGGGGGAAAGCCAAATACATGCAAAGACCAAATCCAGGCGCTTAACATGACCCCAAACCACTTACTTGGAGGGCTAAATGCTCTTAACATGGAAGTGCTTCTATTTTAAGACGACACACACACACACACACACACACACACACACATATATATATATATAATTAATTAATTAATTAAATTAAAAATATAGATGGATTTATATATATATTTGTATATATTAATGATAATGAATTAGAATTAATAATAATATCATCTTGTATATAAAATAGTGAAATTAGATAGGATGATGGAAGAGGAATTATTATTTATAAAGGGTATTTAGAAAGAATGCACCTCAATTGTGCTTATAAAAAGAGAATTGATATTATATTGATATAACTTAGCTATGTATCAATGTTGAATTACAGAATATTATCTGCAGTCATTTAGGATTAGAGATCTTTATTAAAGCTAACATATTTAAATGAATATATGCTATACACATATTTTCATAATACCAGAATTATATATATGTTACATCATATATATATATATATATAGTAAGATCATAAGTGAGTAAACATCTATATTAATAGTCTAAATATTAATTAAATAAAAATAAGAATAGATATATAGAACTTATTACTATTTGGCTAAGAAGGAAGACTAAAGTGTTACCAAAGAGGGGCTTGTCTAAATCCAAGCAATGGCTATCTGTCCCAAAATAGGGTGGGGGTTAGCGTCCCAATAGTTTGGGCTTGGACCTATAAACTTTGAGGGAGCCCATTGTAGTTGGTCTCTAGGCACCTTGGATAACATTTACGCTTCCCTTCATGGAGTTAAAATAGTAATAAGATTGGATATGAGTGTTAAAGATAACTAAATCTAATAAGATAAATGATGAATCCTATTAGGGGACATTACACTCCACCTTTCATTGCCCCAACCACCAATTTCAAATCTCTTTCCATCTACAATTTCCTCCATCCTTTGTCTCTTGGAATTATTATTCCCCATAGCATTGCTTTGGCCTCTGCAAGATTGTTGGTATTGTTCCAAAATTGAAAGAGTAGATATCAATAGGTTGTCCTCAGGAATTCCTGAAAATGCCACCACCCCTACATTTTCAGGATTGCCCTTAGTTGTGCCATCAAAGTTGAGTTAAACCCACTTCGAATCTAGGCACCTCCAAACATTCTCACTTAGTCTTTTGTTTGAGCATTGATTGTTTTGTCCCAACCATTTGAACAAAGACCAATTATTATGCCAAATATTTTTGTTTTCATGGATAAAACACCCTTCTTTCTCATGAATTTCTCCTAACTTAGAAATAGCCATTTCAATCATATCCTAGATTTTTTTCTTTTGTCTTCTCCACACTTAGGAAAGCTCTATTATGCTCCAGCCATAAAGTCCACACTATTAAGGCAGGGGCACAATACCGTATGAATTTAACCCTAGACTTTTGATCTTAAGTTGCGAGCAATGCAGGATGTTAAATTTTAGATCAGATTATAGATTGTTAATATTCCTTTAAAAAAAAATAAAAAAACCTCTTTATTATATATATATATATATATATAGAAATTCTCAATCTATTATATATATGACTTCACAAACGATATATACGTACGCATATATATATATATATGTGTGTGTGTGTATGTGTGTGTGTGTGTGTGTGTGTGTGAAGTGGAGGAAGGGTCGCGTCGACGATGGACGTGACTCCTCATCGAGTCATGTCTATCGTTTGTGTGACCCTTCAATGTCGCTGGCGACTTTCAATACCAGTGATCACATTGCTTTGAATACCTTAATTGGTGGCCGATACACTAGTCAAATTTAGATCATCATGATATTATATCAATCGGTATTTAATATAATGATTTTATAATTATATTTAAATTAATTTATATTTATATATATAATAATAATAATAACATATATATATATATATATATATATATATATATATATATAAATATACACGTAATTATAATCTTTATATATATATATATATATATATTGTTTATTCCTTCAATTATGTAGATTTACCGACTGAAGCTATAATACATCAACACAGGAGACTAGATGTTTGGAGGCATAACCTAGTTCAGCCCACATTTATTCAAGAATAGATGCTAGACCTTACAAGCAAAGCCACAATGGATGAAAACGTGATTATTATCTTGACCATTGAATTTGCATATCACACAAATTGAAGGACCTCTTCTGCCTAATGTCCAAAGCCTATCCCATGTAAGCACCTGGCGTTTACAGGAGATCTAGAGAAAGACGTTGGCCTTAGGGAGGCCCTTAAAATTCTAAAGCTTCTTGGCGGCAACAACATCATAGATGTCCTCATCATTGAAATGGTAATAGAATGTAGAGCTAACTAACACTTTCCCAAGACCATGACCACCCTAGACCATTTTGTATTGGCTTCTGGAGTAGGCCATGTGGTTAACCTAGCCTGGAGAATAGAGAAAGCCTTAACCACCATAGTCGTTGGGGGGAGGATAGTTTTCCACTTTTTGAAGAATGTTTTTTGGTGACGTAGCCCTTGACTAGAGAACCAACCTTGTTCTCAAAATGATTGACTGGGGCTTGCAAGGATTGATTATCTTTCAGGGTAGCATCTTCGTGCCAACAATCATGCCAAAACCCGATTTTGCCCCCCCTCCCCCTCCCACTCCCACATTCCATTTGATATCTGGATAAGCACACAAGGACCTAATGAAGTTCTAGATTCCTAACCCTTAAGGGATATTCATTGTGTTTTTGAAAAGTTTTTAATGCTTGATAAGTAAGGGATATTTTCCACAAGTCATTTTGATATTGCTATTAGGATTCAACTGTGTAGTTTTTTGAGTCAAACTCATTGACCCAAGTTTCATGAGTAGTGGTTCATTAGAACCCATCTCTCATGAGAATGAATGGAACACTTAGCACTCATTGTATCTAGGTGATGCTCACAGAGGTGAAGCACTAGGATTTCCCGAGAGATCACCCATCCCAGTACTACTCTGGCTCAAGCACGCTTAACTACGGAGTTTCCTCCATTGTTAAGCCCACTTTGCTTGCAATTCCATTTGCAAAACCTTCAACAAGTGTTGTGCCTTATAAACAATTCATTAGAAAGCCTCTTAAGCTCATCAATTGTTAAGTAAGAGATATTTTCCACAACAAGTCAATTTGTGATGTTGCTATCAGGATTCAACTGTGTAGTTTTTTGAGTCAAACTCAGTGACCCAAGTTTCATGAGTAGTGGTTCACTAGAACCCATCACCCATGAGAATGAATTGAACACTTAGCACTCATTGTATCTAGGTGATGCTTACATAGGTGAAGCACTGAGACTTCTCGGGAGGTCAGCCATCCCAGTACTACTTCAGCTCAAGCATGCTTAACTATGAAGTTTCCTCTATGGTTAAGCCCACTTTGCTTGCAACCCCAGTTGCAAAACCTTCAGCAAGTGTTGTGCCTTATGAAGGATTCATTAGAGAGCCCCTTAAGATCATCAATTGATAAGTAAGAGATATTTTCCATAGCAAGTCAAATTGTGATATTGCTATCAGGATTCAACTGTGTAGTTTTTTGAGTCAAACTCATTGACCCAAGTTTCATGAGTAGTGGTTCACCAAAACCCATCTCTCACGAGAATGAATGGAACACTTAGCACTCATTGCATCTAGGTGATGCTCATAGAGGTGAAGCACCGAGACTTCCCGGGAGGTCACCCATCCTAGTACTACTCCAGCTCAAGCGCGCTTAACTACATAATTTCCTCCATGGTTAAGCTCACTTTGCTTGCAACCCCATTTGCAAAACCTTCAGCAAGTGTTGTGCCTTATGAACCATTCATTAGAAAACCCCTTAAGCTCATCAATTGATAAGTAAGAGACACTTTCCACAGCAAGTCAAATTATGAACCTTTATAATGATTGCTAAGCAAATATTTAGCTTGAAGAACTATGCACCGGTACTTATGCTTTTCCTCATAAATCTTCCATGCTATTTTAGCTCTCAAGGCCAAGTTCATTTTCATACAATTTCTGAATCCCAAGCCCCCCTTGGGTTTTAGGCATACAAATCTCTTCCCATTTGACCAAATTGCATTTGAATACAACATCCCCCGCTCCCACCCCTCCAAAGAAAATTTCATTGAGTAGTTTCCAATTTTTTGCAACTTTTCTAGGAAGTTGGAAAACCGACATTACATAAATAGGAACTGACTCAGGGGAGGTCTTGATTCTTAATCAAAATTATTCTACCCACCAAAGACAGCTACTTACCTTTCTAGGATGCCAACCGTACAGTTTTTCAATAAAATTTCTCCATTCTGTCTCTGAAGATCTATTGTCCAGCAAAGGCATACCTAAGTATTTACTGGGTAAGTGGTCCACCTTAAATCCAGGAGTCCTGAATATTTAAACTTTCCATTTAAAAATGTTTCAAAAGGAAAATTCTAGATTTAGAAGCATCAACCTTTCGTTCTGCAGCAAGTTCATACTGAGTAAGGACCTTGAAGATGCAGCTGGCTTCCCTAGCCGTGGCTCTTCCAAAGAGTAGCTTGTCATCCATAAATTGTAAATGTGTGATGTTATTAATTTCTCCGTATTTAAGGTACCTAAACGGACATCTTTCTTTAAAGCTTTGCCCAAAGCTTTTGCAACAATAAGGAACACAAAGGGAGGGAGGGAGTATCCTTGTCTTAACCCCCTTGAAGATCCAAAGATTTTCAAGCAACATCATTAATTAGGAGAGAATAGGAAATGAAAGGTACACAGCTGAAAATCCAGTTGCATAAGTCTCATAGAAGCCAAATTTATGTATAACCTTGATGAGAAATTCCCAGGAAAATCTGTCATATGCCTTCTTCATGTCCAATTTTACCACCATGCCTACTTTCTTGTCTTGATTGAATGTATAACTTCACGATCTAGAAAAACTCCATCCAAAGTTTATCTGTCTTTATAAAAGCCACTTTTTTCTTCCAAGATTAATTTCTCCAAACATCTTTTTAACCTAGTAGAGCAAACGCTTTTTAAAATCTGGTAGACATAGCCTTAGTGATAATCTGATAAATTGTGTTGCATAAGGAAATAGGCCTAAACTCATCAAACTGTTTAAGAATTTTATTCTTGGGGATGAGGGCAATATATGTGAAATTCCAAGATTTGATGATCGATCCTATGCTTCTACATTCGTTTGCTACTCTCCACACATCCTCTCCAACTATGCCCCAGTAGTTCGAATTTTTTACTTTCCTGAAAACCATTTGAGCTAGGGGCCTTTCTTGCCCCCAAGGAGAAGACAACATTACAAATTTCTTCTCTCAAGAAGGGGGAAATATGATCCTCATTATGTGCACAAGTAATTAGTTCTGGAATGTTAGTTAACATAGCCTACTGAGCTGCCACATCATTAGAAGGGACAAAGTCAAGAAGAGCCTTAAAAGAGTTGACATCTTCAGATTTGATAACCTCCATGTCATTGACCTTTGAACCTGAAGGGAGACAAATACTCATAATTTTGTCACTTTTCCTTCTTATGTTTGTGGGCAAATGAAAAAAAATGTATTGAAGTCCTCTTCTCTAAGCCATTGAACTATAGACTTTTGCTGCCAAAAACTTTCTTCCATTCTAGGAATCTTACTTTGCTCTTCCTTCGGCTTTATTTCCAAAGACCTTAGCTCTGGAGAAAGGCCATTGAATGAATCTGAAGTTTCCACAAAACTAAGATTAGCTTTTCCACAAAGCTAAGATTAGCTTCTACCTTGATCTCTTCTAAAAAATGTACCCACGACTTTCTTATTCCAAATTTTAACCTGCTTCTTAGTTTCAATCATATTTGAGAAAATAATATATCTTTTGCAGCCTCTAATAGATTTGCTCTACAATTCTTCCAAAGTTGCTCTGAAATTGGGGTGTTCATACCAAATGCTTCTAGTTTCCAGGATGAAACACCAAATCTCCAACTTTCTCTTGAATAAGGATGCTCATATGCTAAACAATGTAGATGAATTGTGTAATCAAATGAGACAACCCCAAGGTTACTTCTTATTATGGGCTTTTTGCTTGGTATTCTCATTGAAATCATGGTGGAAATCCTGATAAGTTAGGATTCCCGACCTCAAGTTTAGAATGCAGCTTGGTCTTGAAATAACCATGATGGCGGACACTTAGAGCTTTTGGGAATTATGAATCCTGGCATTCGGTGGGTTCCGCCCAATGTCAGGATCAATCTTGATTGTTTTCATGGACTTCAACTCCTCTCTAATCCTCCAAACACCAATCCATGTCTACCAATGATGAATATTAATCTTGTAATCCACATTATGGTTTAGTAAAGGCTTACTTCAGTCTGATTTTTACTTCACTTTTTGTCCAAAAACTTGGCTCCCCCTTTAAATCTTATTGATTTTTCTTCTTCAAGCAATGATTCTTATCCCTTTGGTCCATTTGGAGTGACAAATTTCATTGAAGAGCCTATTATAGCTGGGCGGAGATTTCAAATCCTTGGGATTTTGCAAGGGTGTAAATCTCAGGATCTTGGGATGTCCGACCCTTACCTTGGATGCCCACTTTATCACTTTAAGCTCAAATCTATGTTTGGAATGATCTGCAAGGCTCATTTATCATTAGTCTTATTCTGATTTGCAATTTGAATTGGCTGAAAATTGATCATCATAGGAATTCAATTCATTTACATCTTCAGCCCTCATCAATTTTTTCCAAGTATTCAATTGATTTCATCTTCCTTCTTTCAATTTTGTCTTCCCTCACAAATTTGGCACTCAACTTCCATCTAAGGCCATCCTCTTCCTAGGGTGGAGATTTTGAGTTCTTGGGATTGGCAATCCCATGTTTGAAGAAATTCTGCCCCCTATAGCCTTGTGGCAGAGGTTTTGCAATCATAGGATCAGACTTGCGCAGAAATCCCAAGATCTTGGGATTTCCAACCCTCTTGTTTTGTGTGTTGAAACCTCCCAATCCTCCTTTCATGCTTGTGTCGCTCATCAAATCTGGTTTAACTTTGAATCTTGTTCATCCCTTGCTTGTTTTGTCTCCAGCTTCAACTTAGATCTCGCCTCCATATCAATTCTCTTGCATTCATCCCTTCTTTTGATGGTGATTTTCATTTTTACTTCATGACTTGTTTGGCTCGTACTCCCTTAAATGGGCAAAGTTGTTCAAACTCATCTCTTAGGCTGGGAGACTTGAAAATTGTTACCACCAAAAACCACCTAAGACCACTACTACTGCAAAGAGAAAAGAGGGGGTCCCTATTTGCAATGGGGCGATGGTGTGAAATCCTCACAACAGGTCCCCATTAGGTTTTTTGATTGGAATAATTTGGAGGTAAAATGGGTAGTAATGTGAACCACTGAAACGAATAACCTCAAAAACATACTTACAGGGGCAAGAAGTCAATCCAAACTAATTAGAAATCTATACAGCTTACACAAAATATTATCCTCTCCAACCCTTATAGTGCTCCAAGTAAACCATAACTTTTTAGGACATGTTTGCTAGAGAAAGATTCTCACAAATATTTCTGAATGCCAATGAATCCGAATTGGATAGAGGCCTTCTCCCTTGTTTCTCTTCAGGACACATGATTGCATTAAAATCCTTGCCCACCACCCAGTGTCACTCCGAGTATAAAGCTCTGAGGTGCCCCTGCCCACCACCTAGTGTCCCTCTGGGTACAAAGCTCTGAGGTGCATTAAATAATCCCCTGTACTTATTCTATCTTTTGCCACATCAGGGCCACTTGCATTAGAAATAATCATATGGTTGGCCCCTCTATGATCTCTTAACTTTACTGAAATACAAGAATGTGTACCCTCAACCAGCAGACTCGAAATAACGGCTATTCCAAAAAATGGCCAGACTACCTGGGTCAACTGAAATGAAGAGTGGAAATTCATCAATTTGTGGTTTCCTTATACACCACCTTACATCTAAAAGAAAGGTGCTAAATATATATGTTCCATAACATTTCCATGATGGGGATGGCAGGGGAGACATCCTGGAGACAGCAGTCTAAGGGCCATTTCTAGGGGACAGTGGGGCGAAGGCAATGTATATATGAGAGAGAAAGAGAGAGATTCAAATTTCTATATGTTAATGAACAATAGCATAACATGACACTTGTAATGACCCTTACTATAAAGGCCACTAAAAACCACTCATACTGAACTGAGAAAATTCGTCAAACAGTTGGCATGTATTGAATACACTGCTGAAAGAAAAATATTGAATATAAGAAATTATTTTGCAATATATGAGTTCGCTGTCCCAAAATTTCAGAATAATAGATAGCAACCAAATACCATCTAAAACACTATCAATGATGTAGGAAATTGCTCAAAACCATATGCCATTCATATATCAACAATTTGCAACAATGCCATACATTTTTCAGTCAATAATATGATCATCAAACCCTAGGTTTGCAATATAGATAGACTGAAAATTACAATGCCCTTTCACTTGCAAAATCCTAGCCTTCCTTTGTTACCAATAATGCCAAATGGCAAACAAAGACAAGTACAATGTAAAATAGTAAAGTGCTGAAGTTATATTTTGTACTCAGCTGAAAACATACATTTCTCAGAAAATATGCCAAATGCCAAATGAGAAATGAGGAACCTGATTGTAGATGGCTGCCATAATTTTTCTGACTGCTTTTTCGGATCTGCTTTTTCGGACAAGCAATTTCAGGAAGGGCGGACTGTCATGTCCCCATTTTGGCTGACATCGTTTTGCATGCCGGATTTGCCTATTATCGACTCTCGTAGGCAAATGATTTGGAGAGAGAGTCATTGTGCTGATCATTAGCTAAGTCAGGAGATGACATAGCCAAGGGAGTGAAATCAAGAACGGCTGAATCATCAACAACATCAGTATCACCCCCAATCTCCTGGTCACGAATCATCCAGCTGTCGCTCACCGAACCCAACACCACGTCATATGCCTCGCAACTCTCTACCCGTGGAGTCAAACCATACCATAATTGATGACAAACACTAGAGCCCAAAGTACATCTCCGTATCATCATCTCATCAATATATGGATCAAAAGTAAACTGATGAGCATACCTCACAGTGTAAGGTCGATAGAATGTGTTAATCTCAGTCAGTGGCTCAGACTGCAATCCAGATGAAACTAACTGCCACTGATCACTAACCAAACCCGAACCAACTACTACCTCCGAATACACCTCCAAAGGAGTAGTATCACAAACAGGAACCAAGCCAACTGCCGGCTCACCAACATCAAACATGATCCCTGGTACAACATCACTAGTCTCCGTGCCATCAGTAGTAGAGACCACCACTAAGTCAAACATACCACAATGCTCAGTTGCAGCGCCCAACTCAACTGAACCTGCCTCCAGTGGAAACGAACCCAACATGCCAATACTAGTATCAAGGATGGATGCATCCCCATCTCCACTGTCTCTGACAATCTCAACCATGGACATCCTCGGATCACCAGACACCACGGTCTGTGACTGTATAGTATCTGGTAAAGACTGAAGTCGCTCTAACTCCATGGTCACCTCAGCCAAATGAAACTGTGACTCCTCAAATGCCAACTGTGTACTCTCAAGAAACTCAAAAGTCACCTCGAGCTGCTGAGTAAGCTCACTCACCTCATCTTCCTTGACCAATAATGCATCATATGTTGTACTGCCCCACTCCATAAGATAATCTCTGTCGGCTACCAACTGCATATAATCCTGTCTCAAAATCCGGATAGCCTCCCATAAAGAGTGGATCTCTGTCAAGGAGAAATAACTGCCTCCCTGCTCATCACTAGTAGGAGAACCCCATCCATAAACTGCTAACAACTGACGAGCAACATCGAAATGCTCGCAAGCGGCAGAAATGTCACGCTCACTAACTCTCAGTTCAGTATGAGTGGTTTTTAGTGGCCTTTATAGTAAGGGTCATTACAGTGGTATCAGAGCGGTTTCCTGCCATCCTGTTGGGGAAGAACAGAATCGTATGAGTGACCAGCACTTGATTGATTGCAGAATGGAAAGGAAGAGGTACACTTCATGGTCAGTTAACCATCCTACAATGCCTACCTTTCTGAAAGAGGAACCACAAAGCAGCAAAAAAAGTAATCATTCAGACAGTTGGGTTGAGATCAAGAAAGAAATTGATGAGTTGAATGAGTCTGTGATAAAAAGAAATCGTTGGATGAATGATATGCTATCCGACCCAGCCAAGGTGGATAAGTTGACTAGATTTTTATTTGGCAAATCTTCTCGCAGGAGAGATAACATGAGATCGGCAGACACAGTTACCAGAAACCTTCATGAGGATTTTGAGAAACAAGTTAGCATTCCGACAGATGTTTCAGTTTCTACTCAGGAGGAAGTGGTGAAGGACACTATGCGGATTGATAGTAACTGTCAACTTGGTACTCAAGTTGAGACAGTTGTATACAGGTTGCCTGAGGATGAGGTCACAGGTGCTCAGAATAGTAACTACAGCACAATGGATTCAGATGATGATTGTGAGGAGGTTGTTGTGCATGATGATGAGATACATATCAGCGATGAGCAGACATTGAGTATTCATGACTTTGCTGATAGAGAGTATCAGGCACAATTAGACTCTACATCACATGAGGTTGAGGCACATAGCACTTCACATGTTTTGTCCAGTCAGCTTAGGGTAAGCGAGGATGGGATTGTGACTTCATTATCTCATCATGACAGGATGCGGGATATGATAGAGGATCACATCCAGATGATTCAGTTACAGGATAGACATAAGGGAGTTCAGGCAGAGTCTTCTTGTGTTGACTTACAGGCGATCAGGGAAGGAATGGGAGCGATGAAGATGAGTTATTTACATCTTCTTTCAGATCGTGACCATCTTCTTAGCCTTGCCAGAGACCATTTAGATGCCTTGAGGAGGAAGGAGGAGGAAGTTGGCAGGCTTTCTCGAGAGTTCGAGGACACTCGAGCCTCTTTGTTGAGTACTCCATTGGCATTACAGGACTCGGAGAGACATACTGATTTGATACAGGGAGACATTACAAGCACACTGGATTGTGTGATTGGCACTAATGGTGATCGCGGTACAGTTGATCCTGATGCAGTAGTCAAGGATACTGTCATATTTGAGGATAGTGCAATTGATCAGAGTGGTGCAGCAGAGAGACATGTGGATGGGTATGGCGTGGAGTTGAGTTCAGCTTTATCTTACACACTTGATACTCAGCTTTCCGCGACATGCGGATCACATGTGGTTGCTGATAGTTGTGAGAGTACCCTTTTCATTCATATCCAGGATTCAGGGTCAGTATCAGATAGGTATGTGGATGAGCTTTGTCTTGAAGCGAGTTCAGTTCAGGAGTTAGCACATGTGGCAGGGACTCAGTTTTCTTTTATAGTCAGGTCACATGTTGATGATGATATGAGTATGTCTAGCACTCACATTCCGGATTCAGAGATCGTAATGAGTACAGTAGACAGGTGCGTGGAGTTGGTTGGTATTAGTCATATTACTCAGGTGAGGAGTTTGCTTGAGTTACCAGCTGACTCTAGTTTATGGATGTGGATTCGGGATTGTTATATTGGAACTTGGGATTATGTTGACTGGAGATCCTTATCACCTATTGGTAGCAGTAATTGTTTGGGTGCTATCATGGATTTGATTAGCAGATTATACGGTGTTGTTCTCATTCATACCAGCAGCCTACTAGATGCTAGTATTAGTTTTTATACACCGGTGTTGGGAGTTGTGTGCATTTCCAGTCGACCACTCAGGATGCAGTGGGCTTGTGATGAGTCAGGCACATCTGAGGTGTTAGTATTTATAGATGAGTCCCAGGATCATATGGGTATTGATGACATCCAGGAGTATGCTGTGGACAGTTTTGAGGACTTAGCATCCTCGGCACATTCATTTGTTACGACGGAGTTGGATAACGATGCTACAGGTTTTGATACTCCATATGATGATGTGAGCTTTGGAGTTGATTTGCAGAGTATGGATGGTAGTACTCCAGAGATCAGTGATTTTGAGTCTACTCCTTTGGATAGTGTGTTAGAGGAGGATGATATTGACAGTATTGAGGACTTAGTCTTTTCGGCAGGTTCCTTTGATACGGAGGTTTATGTTGATGCTTCAGTCACTCAGTTTGATGATACGAGTTCAGCAGCTGGTCTGCAGAATTCGAATGGCAGTATTACAGATGATAGCTATTTTGAGGTTACTTCTTTGGACAGTGTACTAGGGGTAGAGTCTAGGAGTTCGACCAGCCAGTGCCATCATGTGTCTAGTCAGTTGAGAGTTAGTGAGCGTGACATTTCTGCTGCTTGCGAGCATTTCGATGCTGCTCGTCAGTTGTTAGCAGTTTATGGATGGGGTTCTCCTACTAGTGATGAGCAGGGAGGCAGCTATTTCTCCTTGACAGAGATCCACTCTTTATGGGAGGCTATCCGGATTTTGAGACAGGATTATATGCAGTTGGTAGCCGACAGAGATTATCTTATGGAGTGGGGCAGTACAACATATGATGCATTATTGGTCAAGGAAGATGAGGTGAGTGAGCTTACTCAGCAGCTCGAGGTGACTTCTGAGTTTCTTGAGAGTACACAGTTGGCATTTGAGGAGTCACAGTTTCATTTGGCTGAGGTGACCATGGAGTTAGAGCGACTTCAGTCTTTACCAGATACTATACAGTCACAGACCGTGGTGTCTGGTGATCCGAGGATGTCCATGGTCGAGATTGTCAGAGACAGTGGAGATGGGGATGCATCCATCCTTGATACTAGTATTGGCATGTTGGGTTCGTTTCCACTGGAGGCAGGTTCAGTTGAGTTGGGCGCTGCAACTGAGCATTGTGGTATGTTTGACTTAGTGGTGGTCTCTACTACTGATGGCATGGAGACTAGTGATGTACCAGGGATCATGTTTGATGTTGGTGAGCCGGCAGTTGGCTTGGTTCTTGTTTGTGATACTACTCCTTTGGAGGTGTCTTCGGAGGTAGTAGTTGGTTCGGGTTTGGTTAGTGATCAGTGGCAGTTAGTTTCATCTGGATTGCAATCTGAGCCACTGACTGAGATTAACACATTCTATTGACCTTACACTGTGAGGTATGCTCATCAGTTTACTTTTGATCCATATATTGATGAGATGATGATACGGAGATGTACTTTGGGCTCTAGTGTTTGTCATCAATTATGGTATGGTTTGACTCCACGAGTAGAGAGTTGCGAGGCATATGACGTGGTGTTGGGTTCGGTGAGCGACAGTTGGATGATTCGTGACCAGGAGATTGGGGGTGATACTGATGTTGTTGATGATTCAGCCGTTGTTCTTGATTTCACTCCCTTGGCTATGTCATCTCCTGACTTAGCTAATGATCAGTCACAGTTGGTTGCATCACGTTTGCAAGATGAGCTGGTTGGTTCTCTTTACTGGCACTATATTTCAGGGTATGTTCATCGGCTTGCTTTTGATTCATGTATTGAGGAGTTGATGGCAGGCAGATTTGGTTTGATTTATTGCTATCTGTCGTGTGATGCCTATTCGCCATCAGCGGTGCATGGGAGTTATAGTTATGGGACAGTGGCCGATGATCTGCAGAGTTGTGTTGACTGCAGGAGGTGTACAGTGTGTGGATTCTCCATACTTGGTGCAGTTTCATTCGGGAGTGTTCACCACTGTTGCAGAGTTGGATTGTGCGCTCTACATAGGCCAATGGGATGTGTTGGCGATATTTACTATGTTGGCAGTTTGAGTTGTCCTCTCTACTTGGATTTTGATATTTTCAGAATTGGTGTCTCGTGGGTTCCTGACTGTGGCAGTTATGGAGTTGGAGTTCAGTTGAGCAGTGGTTCACGATTCGTTCATGGATTCCTCTTGGTTATATTGCAGAGGATATTGCAGGAGCTTGCATTGGTTGACAGTAGTTTAGATCATGACTACATTTGGGATCCAGGTGGATTGATTGATTATTTGTTTAGCCATTGCTTGGGGACAAGCAATTTCAGGAAGGGTGGATTGTCATGTCCCCATTTTGGCTGACATCGTTTTGCGTGCCAGATTTGCCTATTATCGACTCTCGTAGGCAAATGATTTGGAGAGAGAGTCATTGTGCTGATCATTTGATTTCATATTGCTGACAGAGCCTACATTCGATAGAGCCTACATCCAGTTTGAGGCCTACATGCAGTTGTAGTGGAGCCTACATTCAGTTATGAGACTTTTGGGGCCTACATTGTTATAATTTTAAGTTGAGATTGCACTTTTTTATATTATAAAGTTACTTTATTATAAAGTGCATTATAATATGATTTTATAAAAGATGTTTCTAGAAGTTCTTAGCAACTTCTCCAAAAAGTGAATAAATAGAGGGCTGGGCCTCTCATTTGAACATGCTTGGATTTGGATTCTCTTCTACTTCTTCATTGTGAAGCAATTTGTAGTCTTTGGTCTGCAAATTCTTTTCGATCTTTGGGAACGAATCACTCCCTTGGATTGGCATAACTGAGGTAGTGAAATATCTACTGAAGGGTTGCAAATTTGGAGTTGGTACTCAGCCATCTCATTGGTACTTCATTGAGAATTTGATGTAAGGGTTTGTTTGTGATTGAAACAGCAGGAAGTGGTATTCAGCGATTTCAAGTTGAGCTTATTTGGAATCCTCAGATTTACTTGACGGTTTGAGTTTTGGTTGCAAGAGGAAACAGGAAGTCCGAAAAAGCAAATTCGAAAAAGCAGTCCGAAAAAGCTGTCCGAAAAAGCAGATCCGAAAAAAGCATTCCGAAAAAGCAGATCCGAAAAAGCAGTCCGAAAAATTATGGCAGCCATCTACAATCAGGTTCCTCATTTCTCATTTGGCATTTGGCATATTTTCTGAGAAATGTATGTTTTCAGCTGAGTACAAAATATAGCTTCAGCACTTTACTATTTTACATTGTACTTGTCTTTGTTTGCCATTTGGCATTATTGGTAACAAAGGAAGGCTAGGATGTAAAATAGTAAAGTGCTGAAGCTATATTTTGTACTCAGCTGAAAACATACATTTCTCAGAAAATATGCCAAATGCCAAATGAGAAATGAGGAACCTGATTGTAGATGGCTGCCATAATTTTTCGGACTGCTTTTTTGGAATGCTTTTTTCGGATCTGCTTTTTCGGACAGCTTTTTCGGACTGCTTTTTCGAATCCGCTTTTTCGGACTTCCTGTTTCCTCTTGCAACCAAAACTCAAACCGTCAGGTAAATCTGAGGATTCCAAATAAGCTCAACTTGAAATCGCTGAATACCACTTCCTGCTGTTTCAATCACAAACAAACCCTTACATCAAATTCTCAATGAAGTACCAATGAGATGGCTGAGTACCAACTCCAAATTTGCAACCCTTCAGTAGATATTTCACTACCTCAGTTATGCCAATCCAAGGGAGTGATTCGTTCCCAAAGATCGAATAGAATTTGCAGACCAAAGATTACAAATTGCTTCACAATGAAGAAGTAGAAGAGAATCCAAATCCAAGCATGTTCAAATGAGAGGCCCAGCCCTCTATTTATTCACTTTTTGGAGAAGTTGCTAAGAACTTCTAGAAACATCTTTTATAAAATCATATTATAATGCACTTTATAATAAAGTAACTTTATAATATAAAAAAGTGCAATCTCAACTTAAAATTATAACAATGTAGGCCCCAAAAGTCTCATAACTGAACGTAGGCTCCACTACAACTGCATGTAGGCCTCAAACTGGATGTAGGCTCTATCGAATGTAGGCTCTGTCAGCAATATGAAATCAAATGATCAGCACAATGACTCTCTCTCCAAATCATTTGCCTACGAGAGTCGATAATAGGCAAATCCGGCATGCAAAACGATGTCAGCCAAAATGGGGACATGACAACACTGTTATAATGATGCTCGATGATGTCTACAAAACCCTTCCAAAAAGAAATTGTTTGCACTTTTCACACAATAGCAGACCATGGACGGTGCACTGGCTTTAATCCCTTTTGCAAGTGACAATAATAATTGACTCTAATACCATATCAAGAATTTTGACGTTTGAGACATTTTTGAATAATGAAATCAGAAATACAAATTAATAAATTATTGCCGTTATTGTTAACTGTTATATAACTTATATCATTATCTATGAATCTGAATCATGATATATTTATTGCTGTCACTGCTGTTATGATTAATTTAATTGCTGTTGTATTCTTGTCATGATATATTTGTTGCTGGTATTATAATGCTGTCATTGTATATATTCAAGTCTTTTTCTTAATGTCGTGAATAACTTTTATTTACAACAATATAAAAAATTGCTTCTCTGTATGGGATGCTAGGCTGTTGTAGGATGGTTAGGGAATTCTGGGAGATCCCCAGCTGCCTTGGGGATGTCCAGGTGTCCCCTAACTGTTTCCTGACATCCCCTAAAATGGGAATGCATTTCGGAGACCTTTCCAGAATTTGCTTGTTGGGGAGATGACATACCCTCGTATTCTGCCGTTCCCACATCCCTGGAACACCTAAGGGGATGGATAAGGACATGGATAGGGGTTTGAGAGGTGGGGATTCGTACACATGGAACACAGCTAATATTAATAATATGCATTTTGAACACTTGCTTGCAGTGAAGGTGGACTGCGGCAGCAGCTGAATTTAAATGTGCGGTTTGAGCCTGTTGTAAATTGTGGCAATGTGGTTAGTAGACAGGTAATGCCTTATTGCTTCTTGCTTAAGCAAATGGATTGCTTTTTTGATTGATTGGGAAATTCCTTTTGGAGATCTCTAGTATGAAAGCCTCAATGATTTACCTTTTGAGCTATAATCTCATTTGACAAATGTAATGTATCTTTATGTCCAAGTAAGCAAATAATTTTTTATCTTATTTTTGTGATAAGAGCAGGCTCTGCCCTCATTTATGGGTTCCAAAGCTTTATTTGCAGGCTTCCTCAATGTCCATGGTAAGATAATCATCTCTATTCTTGAATTACGAGTTGCATTTAGAAAACATAATATGCTACAGAGACAAATGATCAATCTACTAGGATAATTAAATATCTACACAATTATGCAAGCAATAGATACTATTGAAAACTCTGATGGTGATCACATATGTACACAATGAAAAACAGAAAACTGGGAAAGCATAAAAATAATTAATTGACAAACTAGTTGTTTTTAATTCTGATGGTTTTTTGATTTTAGATTCAGACTCTTATGCGTAATCTCTCTCAACGTTATTCCAGGAAATAGTAGCACACAAGCTTGTTCTTGCCATGCTCGATGCTACAGTAGCACAGGGAAGACAGCTTTGATGGACAAGAGAAATATACGAGATCACAAGCGCAGATTGCTTGCAGCTAAATATGAAATAAAACGGGTGCTTTACAAAGCTGCTCTAAGGGATCCGAATCTTCCGAGGGATCTGTGGGTAAAGTTTCGTACTAAGTTGTCTAAGTTGCCAAGAAATAGTTCCTTTACACGAACAAGAAACCGATGTGTTTTTACTGGTCGCTCTCGTGCTGTCTATAGGAAATTCCGCATGTCTCGTATTTGTTTTCGTGAATTAGCATCTAAAGGTGAGATAATGGGTGTAAGGAAAGCATCTTGGTAGATACTTTTGTGTCGAAGCAGTCCCTACCTATACAGAGGAAGGATTTTCCATATCAAATTGTATTCACTTCTAACTTAACAGGAAACACGGACAATTCACTGGTTACACCATGTTAATTTGTCAAATTCTGATTATTTACAGAGGTTGTAGATGTTCAAGAATAGCCATGTGTCTTTGCAGTGTGAAGTTGTGGTCCATGACCCAAATTTAGCTAGATCTAATATTATGTGAGATGTATTGAAGGATTTGACTGCTAGATTGTTATATTTAGTCTGCAATTGTATTTTATTTGTATTGCTATTGCTCGCAATTGTATGATCACACTGCCTAATATTTTGAGAAATAATGATCTTGGAAATGAATAGAGTATACCATTTTTCCAGTTCAAAAGATTGATCTTGACACCTTCAAATAGGATATGCCAAAGAAACTTCATGTTCTCAAGTGACTTGAAATTGGTCAATAAAGTTGAAGCGTCATCAAATATAGTGTAAGATGCCTCCTGCTTATTCTAAACCTAGAGCTTGAAAGCAGGAATGAAAAATTTAACTGGAGTAAAAGGACCTAGAAATTGAACATCTGTTGGCCATGAGAAAAGTGAGGCTGTTCTCCAATTCATGTTTTCTAGTTTCAATTGTCTTCTGACTTATTTGATGAAACAAGGCTTTCTTAATTCAACCTGGGTGATAGGCTAGGAGCATTAACTTGCTGTATTATGAATATGCATCGTGGGTTGATGTATCCTCTCACCTACCACTTGAGAACATTGTGTGTACTATGCTGTTAATAAGAACTGGTTAATTATATTTGACTGTTGGTCCCATTGTCATATTTAATAATCGTCTCCCTAGCCCACCACCATCTTCAAAATTCTGGATTATGTTTGGTACAAGCATTAATCTCCAATATGAGAGTAACTAGCCAAGCCAAACAAGATTGAAGCACAAACCTGACCTACAGAGATGCCCATTGGTTCAAAGAATCCCATCTACATTATGATAGATTAAGGAACTTATATAGCAGGCACATTAAACGTATCTTTGCTAATGCACGTGTTCAGTCTTCTTTTGGGTCAATTTTATTGTGTTAACAAAGGCTTTCATGGAAATGTCTATACAGGCATCAAAATGATGCCTGACATGACAATTTTCTGATTTTAATAATTAAATTCAAAATTATAATATTGTTCTAAATTGATTTTAAATTTACTTATCAAAATCGAAAAGCTGTCATGTCAGGCATCATTTTGATGCCTGTAGAGACATTTCCGTCTTTTATTGGTATCTGTTCATCATCTTCACATGTCGATTTCTACCCATTCGCTTTTTTCACAGTTCTTTAAGTTTCTTCACTGGCAAAGTTATTATCTGCCACTGTTGTGATATAGTACAAGTTGCCAACAGAAACAGGCACATTAAGCTACTTTGACTGCTTATGTGGCATATGTGGGCCCATTTTTGTTGCCAATGTCTGTTCCCATTCCCGTTCAAACTGTTCTCGTCACTGATTTCAAATGCAAATTATTCTCGCTCAGAAGCATGGCGAATTTGTTTGATCACATGAAACAAGACAATGGTTGCTAAAGCAAGGTAGACTATTCTCTCATTTATGTGAGTATAGAGTTTGAAGCAGAACAAATACGCAAAGGGTTATTGTAGCAGTGACATTTAGAGCTTTTGAACAGAGTGTAAGGGGGTTATACAGTCAAAAGTGCTCTAGTTGACAGGCATGCAAAATGTGGAAGCATCAGCAAAGCACTTAAAAGTGTAGAGGTCTATTTTTCTACATCTCTGAGTCTCAGCTAATAGGCATGTACTATGTTTTGATGGATTGATCTGCAGTGATGTCATTTACCTTTGCTTCTTGTGTGTCATGCATTTGCCATTTTTTTGAGGTTCATAGCTCAACTTTTTCTTCGACCATTCAAACACAGCAAGCAATTGGCCTCAAATGTGGTCATGTTGAATGCTATGATTTTAGGAAAGACGCCTGCTGTGGCCGGACGTCCTGGCAACTGTGGGAGTGGGTCCCACTGATGGTGACCTCAGCGCAAAGGACAAATGATTAGAAGAGGCCACTGGAAAAGAAACCACTGAAAGAGGTTACTGTGGCAGGTAACTATGCACGGTCTGCAGAAACTGTAGTGTGCCGTTAGCTGATGACCGTGACCATGACGATCTGCAAAAAAACATAATTGTGCAGCTAGTTGATGACTGTGACCATGACGGTTTGTGAAAAAACGTAACTGTGCCGCCAAACATTAACCACTCGACGATATTTACTTGGCCGCCACCTAACCATGGGAGGATATTAACTTGGTCATTGGCAAATGTAACTTTAGCCCTAAGAAAAGCAAGTGGCGGTGGTGGGAATATTTTACACGGCATATGTTAGCCAAAGTTGACCGTGGATAATACAGGAAGAACCAGCAACCAGAGGGCAGAGCATTGGGTGTGCAGAAAACATAGTGCATTTTTGGTGAACAGTGGGAGTGAAAACACAAGTTTGCAAGCTTTGGGGGGAGACAACACAACAGAATTAAACAGAATGTGTGTTTTAAACAAGGAAAACGGGAAAATACATTTTTATCAATTTTTTTGCTTTATATTTGTCAAAATTGATTTTTGCTTTATATTTTTGGTTGTACTCATTCTTTTTCTGTTGCATTTGGAGAGTAGAAACTACAATGTATTTTTGGTGAACAATAGGAGCAAAATCACAGAACGTTTGCAACCGTTGAGGGAGATAGCACGTAACACAATTATACAAAGGTGTGTTCTAAACAATGAGAAGGCAAAAGGCATCATAATGTTTCTATTCTTGGTTCTTCTCATTGTTACATGTTAATGAAATTCCACCCAGGTGAAAGGAAGAAGCCAATGTCTTCGGAAGTAAACAAACAGAGGGCACCCACACGGCAAACTCTGAAACATAACACAAATCGTTAATTGAGCAGATAATAGAAAACCAGGAAAAGAAAACATAGTACATATTCTGACCATTCATGCAAAAACACACAAGATTTGCAACAGGTGGAAAACACAGAATGTCGTACATATGTCGCGAACCATATGTTGTGGGTCACAGAAAACATAGTAGAATGGAAAAAATATTGAAATGAAAATTTCCACTCAGTTGCACCCAGGGCTGCAAATGGAGAAGATTTCTACCTTTCGCTAGCTGATGGCTGATTTTTACTGCACTTGCAACTCTCAAACTCTCGAATGATAGATACCCTCGCAGCTCTCAAACCCAAAATGGCAAATTTTTGAAATGACTAGTCGTCCCTGTTTTTTATTAACATTTTTTTTTTGATGAATAGAGGCCTTTTCTATTTAATATAAAATATAAAAGTACAATATTCACAAAGAAGAGCTGGGGGAAAGAATCACCTCGCAAGTTCACACAGCACTCGGGTCGGAAACATACAACTATTCATCAAAAAAAACATTAAGTGGTCATGGGTCACGGTAAATGTTGGGGCCACTCATTGTCATGACCATCAAATACTCCCGGTTAGGGGATGCCGTTACTCGTTGCCATGACCGTCAAATACTCACGGATAGGGGACACGGTTAACGTTGTGACCACGAGTCGTCGTGACTCTCAAATACACCACGGAGTTAAGGTTGCCATCTCGGTTAATGATGCTGGTTAATCATGACGGTTAGTGATTGTTGATGTGGTTGGTGACCTCCAACCATGTCCATTTGCCACTGTTGGAGTGTACCGCCTAATGATTGGTGACGTATGCTTTGTCAGCCTTTTTTTTGGTTAGTAGACATGTAGACATGGCCTTTTTTTGTCAGTAGACATGTAGACATAGGACATGCATAGCATAGACGATTTATATGGAGATTAACTGGTGGCCTCAAAATGTACTATTTTCTGTAAATATTAATCAATTAAAAATAAGAATACAATGGATATTCTATTTTTTAAAATTAATTAATAATTACAAAAATGGTACATTTTGGGTGATGTATAGACATGTCGGAATAGGGTACGAACATCCATCAAGAAATGAATTTTGTCAAATGTTGTGGCTGCGATTATCCCGAGAGATGGTAGACATCTATGTAGAACAACAAACCCAAGAACTTAAACTGAAAAAAAAATCTTCTCTCAAATTACATCATACTCTACTCTTAATTCAGGTAGGAGATTTCAATATACAATAACTTATTCATGTTGTAGTCTCTCAAATTACAATATACTCTACTCTTAATACAACTAAAATATAATTACATAAATAAAGATAGGCTATAAACAAATATGTAATAAAGTTTTAGTTGTATTTTAGTTGTGAAGAATTCTTTTGATAAGCTTATGTCTGTATTCCTTCCTTCAATTTGAGAGCTTGCTATACTTTTGGGACGACCTTCAGCAGTATGGTTGATTCTTTATTAATAATATATTGGTTGCCCCTCTTCTGTAATTTATTTCTTCACATTGTTTGAATACAAAAATGTCATAATTAGATTAACACCTTAAACAAAATATATAATAAGTACATACTATTAATATATTATTAAAAGTATATAATAAATAAATATACAAGTACATATAATTTATCTCTCCTACCTAGTCATAGAAGTTAACTATAAATATTAGTATTGATAAATAGAGAGCGGTGATGATAAATCTGCAATATGGCTTGATATTTCATAAATGAGAAATGGTGTTATATATTCTTTCGATAAAGTTTACTTGCTCTCTAAATATATAATTTGTATTACTTTAACTTGATTTAAGATAAAAAATTGAAGGACTAGATTCAATCTTAGAGAATCAATATATTTGATATATTTATAAAATTGTTATTGTTAAAAGTTTTTATAATTAAGGATTATATTTAGTCTTATGGAATTGTTGTATTTCACATATTCATAAATATCACTATAAATAGAATTTTGTATAAGCATGAGATTTAGTTTGCTTGAACATGGCAAAAGTATATAGTCCCAGCACATAGAGAAACAACAACTATAGAGACTTGAGAAGTGAAAACTACAATAGTAGCTATTGAGATTAACAATGACATAAATTGTGAGATATCTTTGAAGATACACATTAGGCCTGGAATTTGAGATACTTATGTAGTTAATATCAATTCTTGAAACTTCATGATGGAGAGTCTTATAGAATTGTTACATTTGGCACATTCATAAAATTGCTATAATTAGAATTTTGTATATCTTTGAAGATACACATTAGGCCTGGAATTTGAGATACTTATGTAGTTAATATCAATTCTTGAAACTTCATGATGGAGAGTCTTATAGAATTGTTACATTTGGCACATTCATAAAATTGCTATAATTAGAATTTTGTATAATTGATTTATTTTTATTCTGTAAGTTTTTTTTTTCGATTTTTACATTCACTTAATATCATGTAGCAATATTATTGTATCATTTTAAAATTTCATAAGGACTATTATTTTAAGTAATTAAAAAAGCTAACCTATGTTATTTTTCTTCTCTTTATATGGTCTTTCTAGAAATTCAACAGAGTATAACCTCCATTGCTTTGTGTATTGTGAGAATTTTCTCTTTCATTACTTCACACAACCTATAATTTGGTGATGGAGGGTGATCCCACAAAGCTGTGTCCCACTGTTAGGGATGAAGAAAATTGGTGTCATAGGAAAATAAATTTTTTTAGTCTTCGTGCGAAATCATCACTTTGGGCGAAGTGGTGGACCCACTTCGCGCGAAGTACCCCACACAGGGGGCTTCGCGCGAAGACCCCCCTTTGCGCAAAGTACCCCACATAGGGGGCTTCGCGCGAATACCCCCATTTGCGCGAAGTACCCTACGTAGGGTACTTTGCGCGAAGCCCCTTATGGCCGGATTTCGCTATATATTTTCGGCAATTCTTTTTTATTTGTTATTGTCATTGTTTGGATTTTGCGGACCCTAGGGCTTGGAGCGAAGCAGTGACATCCAGTACGACATCTGCACCTCTCGAGCTTTTTTGATATCTTCAGATTGTTAGCAATATTAGGTACACGCATTTTTCTCATTTTTTATTGTAAATTATATGTTTTATATTTATTTTAGTTAGTTATTTGTTTTAAATAATTTTTTATTTGTAGAAATGTTAGAAAATCGTAGTGAAATATTAGAATATGTTAGAAATTGATAGTAGAGTGTTAGAAAATCGTAGTTAAATATTAGAAAATGATAAAAATATTAAAAATCGTAGTATAAATGTTAGAATATGTTAGAAAATGGTAGAAAATCATAGTAGTTTGTTAGCAACTATTAGAAAATATTTACAAAACATTAGAAACCGTAGTAGAAATGTTAGAAAATGTTAGAAAATATTAAGATCTTATAGAAATTATTAAAAATATTTGTTTTTAAATTTCAAGTTTAAAGTTAGTAAATATAGGAATCTCTCTCTCTCTCTCTCTCTCTCTCACACACACACACACACACACACACACACACACACACACACACACACACATGTACACACATTTTTAGTAAATTTAATAAATATTAGTTAGTTATTTATTTTTGTTGATGTTTTGTAGCTTCAGTCGAATAAACACCGAGTCAATACTAATGAAGATATATATATATATATATATATATATATATATATATATATATATATATATAGATATATATATATATATATATATATAGAGAGAGAGAGAGAGAGAGAGAGAGAGAGAGAGAGAGAGAGACGTCCCTTCATGAGACATGTCTATTCATTAATATGTAATTAATATAATGACAATTATTCATTAATATGTAATTAATATAATGACAATTATTCATTAATATGTAATTAATATAATGACAGTTATTATATATATATAATAACTGTCATTATATTAATTACATATTAATGAATAGACATGTCTCATGAAGGGACATGTAATTAATATAATGACAATTATTATATATATTAATTACATATGTCCCTTCATAAGACATGTCTATTCATTAATATGTAATTAATATAATGACAGTTATTATATATATATAATAACTGTCATTATATTAATTACATATTAATAATAGACATGTATATAATAACTGTCATTATATTAATTACATGTTAATGAATAGACATGTCTCATGAAGGGACATGTCTCTTCTTGGCTCATTCTCAATATAAATGCAAGAGATTGTTGCATTTGGAAAACACATACAATTAGATAGTGCTATTACATTTGCAATGATCCTAAAACCTTAACATGGTATCAGAGCTAGGTTGCAAATGTAAGATAGTAGTTTATTGATGGTGAATGTGTGATTGTCTCAAAAAATACAGTCTCGGTACGAGGACCATATCTCACAAATGCACCATTGGATTTTGCTAAATTTTGGATATGTTGGTGATAAAAAAATTTACAAGAATCTCACCAGAGCGATTGAAGAGAAAATGCTAGGTTAAAAAGTTATGACCGACTATGTACGGGTCTACGAATTTTTTTTTGAAAAAGAGTGAGGTTCTTTCTTTAAAATTCTAACCACTTGAAGGGAGATCTAATAAGATTGAAGGTTGTGATAGTGTATAGAACCTTTGGATATTAAATATAGTTCATGTGAAGAATTATAGTAATGTTTGAGAACGATGACATCATTCTGTGAATTTGCATGATATTTTTTATATGGGCTCACGTTGCAGAATGAAATACTTGAAATTTATAAAAGATAAGTATTTCATGTTTTATTAATGCATATAATTTTTGAGTTTGTAATTCATTCTATACTATTGGTTAGTAAAATCTTGTATGCTTCTATCATTGGTATTTCCGATCGAGATAGTTTAGTGAGCTATTTGTAACCTCTCTCTGACATACCTTCAGGATAGAAGTACAAGATAATTGCATTCAAGGGAGAAAGAACTTGATACTTGCAAACGAATTGATGATTGAGACTAGATGCAAATGGAGTCTGACATTTCAAAAGAGGTCAAGAAGTTGATAAACTTGAGCTTCAGAGGGAGCAGATGGTTCAGTCAACTTGTGACAATCTTGATCATATTGATTGAGAGGGAGTTCACTATTGAAGGTGAAACACTTCTGAGATAAACTTGATATAATTGATTATTATACTAATGAATCATGAATGTTTTTAATAGGCCTGCCCCATGTGTAAATCATGAGGAAGTGATGACTTCCAAATGATTATCACTTGTATTTGCAGAAGTTATTGGAAGGTGACGATCTTACAATAACTTAAATCATGATATACATTATTTATAATGTTGAAATAGATCATGATGAATTAATGCAACAATGAAGTGTTAGATGTCATTAAGTTGACGGTCTATGAGTTGTTTGCATAAATATATCTTGTAAAACAACAACTAAGTGTTAGATGTCATTAAATTGACGGTCTATAAGTTGCTTGCATAGATACATCTTGTAAAGCAACTAAGTGTTAGATGTCATTAAATTGACGGTCTATAAGTTGTTTGCATAGATATATCTTGTAAATCAACAACTAAGTGTTAGATGTCATTAACAGTCTATGAGTTGTTTGTATAGATATATGATAGGTATTTGGTGAATATCATGTGTTGATATTTTGCAGGCTAGTACCTTATTGAGTACTTGGTGAATATCATATGTTGATGTTTTGATAGGCCAATACTCAGAGTATTTGGTGAATGTCATGTGCTGACATTCTGATAGGCCAATACTCAAGAGCTTGTGGATAGAATCGCCGATGGAGGCAATCCACTTAAGAACTTGTGGATAAAATCGCCGATGGAGGCAATCCACATATTGAGACTATGTTTCTAATTACATCTTGAGGATGATGTTGCCTTTATTTCTTACATCATATGATTGATGTTGTCAAGTGTCTTAAGTGTTGACATTGGATTGATTTATCCTCCCTAGCTAAGAGGGAGTGTTGATGTTTTGTAGCTTCAGTTGAATAAACACTGAGTCAATATTAATGAAGCTATATATATATATATATATATATATATATATATATATATATATATATATATATATATATATATATATATATATATATATATATATATATATATATATATATATATATATATATATATTGTCATTATATTGATTACATATTAATGAATAGACATGTCTCATGAAGGGACATGTCTCTTCTTGGCTCATTCTCAATATAAATGCAAGAGATTGTTGCATTTGGAAAACACATACAATTAGATAGTGCTATTACATTTGCAATGATCCTAAAACCTTCATAGTTTTAAATAATTTTTAGTCTGTAGAAATCTTAGAAAATCGTAGTTAAATTTTTGAAAATGATCTAGTAGTATGTTAGAATATGTTAAAAAATTGTAGTACAGTAAGTTTCTAGGACCCCTATCCCTCCCTTACGACATATTAAGACACTTAGGATCCCTTAGGAATCTCATTGTTTCCCTCAAGGCTCCTTAAGACATATTAGGATGAATTAATGGAACCTATGATCTCTTAGGACCTATTATGATACATACAACCCCTTAAGACATTCTAGGACCATTATGTATCGCTTATGACATCTTAAGACACATAGGACCCCTTAGGACCCATACGACCCATTATTATATCTTAAAATGTCCTAGGACACATTCATCTATCTTAGCTTCTGTTAATACATATGCGAACCCATCGTTGCCTACAAGAACCCTTAAGACATAAGTTAGTATCAATTAATGTAACCTAAGATCCCTTAGACCACTTATCACATCTACGACCCATTAACATTATTGGACCATTATACATTCCTTACGACATTTTAAGACATATATGACCCATTCAGATCATCAAGACCCATTAACATATCTTAGGTTGTCCTAGGACACATTTATGTATCTTAGATTCTATTAATATCATACGAGGATCCACTAATGTAACCTAGGACCCCTTAGGACCTCTTATGTTACCCACGACCCCTTAAGACACTCTACCTGACCCTTATCCATCCCTTACAATATCTTAAGACACATCAAGAAACCTTAAGACATACTAGGATCAATTAATGTAATGTAGGATCCCTTAGGACCACTTATTGCACCTACGACCCATTAACATTCTAGGAATCTTATCTGGATCCCTTATGAAATCTTAAAACAAATATGAAACCTTAGGACCCTTAAGACCCATTAAAGAATCTTAGGATGTCCTAGGACCCCTTCTAGACCACTTATCACATCTACGACCCATTAACATTATTGGACCATTATACACCCCTTACGACATTTTAAGACATGTATATGACCTCTTCAGATCCTCAAGACCCATTAACATATCTTAGGTTGTCCTATGACACATTTATGTATATCTTAGATTCAATTAATACATACAAGGATCCACTAATGTAACCTAGGACCCCTTAGGACCTCTTATGTTACCCATGACCCCTTAAGACACTCTAGGACTCTTATCTATACCTTATGACCTCTTATGTTACCCATGACCCTTAAGACACTCTAGGACCACTTATTGCACCTACGACCCATTAACATTGCAAGACTCTTATCTGGATCCCTTAGGACCCCTTAGGACCTCTTATGTTACCCACGACCCCTTAAGACACTTTAGGACCCTTATCTATACCTTAGGACCCCTTATGTTACCCACGACCCCTTAAGACACTCTAGGACCACTTATTGCACCTACGACCCATTAACATTCTAGGACTCTTAACTGGATCCCTTAGGGCCCCTTAGGACCTCTTATATTACCTACGACCCCTTAAGACACTCTAGGACCCTTATCTATATCATAGGACCTCTTATGTTACCCACGACCCCTTAAGACACTCTAGGACCACTTATTTCACCTACGACTCATTAACATTCTAGGACTCTTATCTGGATCCCTGATGAAATCTTAAAACAAATATGAAACCTTAGGACCCCCAAGACCCATTAAATAATCTTAGGATGTCCTAGGACCACTTAGACCACTTATCACATCTACGACCCATTAATATTATTGGACCATTATACACCCCTTACAACATTTTAAGACATATATGACCCCTTCGGATCCTCAATACCCATTAACATATCTTAGGTTGTCCTATGACACATTTATGTATCTTAGATTCAATTAATACATATGAGGATCCACTAATGTAACCTAGGAACCCTTAGGACCTCTTATGTTACCCACGACCCCTTAAGACACTCTAGGACCACTTATTGCACCTACGACTCATTAACATTCTAGGACTCTTATCTGGATCCCTTATGAAATCTTAAAACAAATATGAAACCTTAGGACCTATTAATACCAATTAGTACATCTTAGGACCCTTAAGACCTAATAAGACCACTTGTGTGACCTAATAGGACCTATTAATACCAATTAGTATATCATAGGACCCTTAAGACCTAATAAGACCGCTTACGTGACCTAATAGGACCTATTAATACCAATTAGTACATCTTAGGACCCTTAAGACCTAATAAGACCACTTACTTGACCTAATAGGACCTATTAATACCAATTAGTACATCTTAGGACCCTTAAGACCTAATAAGACCATTTACGTGACCTAATAGGACCTATTAATACCAATTAGTCCATCCTAGGGCCCTTAAGACCTAATAAGACCACTTACTTGACCTAATAGGACCTATAATTTTATATATTTAGATATTTGTTTCCATTTTACATGTAGTTATAACATGTAATCAAGTACTTAATTATTAACACTTAGCTTTCACATGTTATGTATCTAGATGGCCGCTCAGGACGCATCTCAGACTCCTGATATACATGCCATTTTTCATATTGCTGATATGGAGATGGCTCGACTTAGAGAGTCCATCCGTACGTCTTCAGGAGATAGTATATATAGAGATACTTGTGCCACTATATTGACCAGTTTGGAGGCGATGAGTGCTAGATTGAGATCTCACTCCTTCACGCCTCAGGTAGTTGACACTATTTTTTGAGAGTTGAGGGCCGAGGTCTTGGGCGATGTTTCCTTGGCGACAATTTAGAGCCTTGTCCCCAAGGAAATCATCAAACGAGAGGTTTTCCCATATTATGATGGGAAGGCCATTGTGAGGGCATATTAGGTCACATGGTGTGTCATTCCTTAGATCGCATGTATGATATACCCTTGATTTCTTGCAACACATGGTCATTATCCAAATAACGACCAGATTTGATTATATTTTGTACAACAGTTGTATGTTGAGTTCCGTTTGGGACTCAGGGTCAACTATTTAGATCTTCTAGCATATTATGGTCATGGGCGTGGTAGGGTTGCAGACGGCGATCAGTATCGTAGGGTTGATCGAGTTGTACAGCATCATAGACAGTTGGTTGGGGACAAGACTCCAATAGTGGCATCGGCAATGGCTGCTACTGCAGATAGAGTCATCATTGCTTCTCAGAGGGGAGTAGTAGATATTATAGGACAAATTGCTTCTGCAACCGCATCCATCACTTCAGATTCAGTGGGTAGATACATTTTGACTAGAACGAGTAGAGCCAGATCATCTTCTGAGGCTTCATCTAGTACTACTACAGGTGTGACTAATGAGACATATAGAGCTGCAAGTCTTCCTGCACTTGGAGAGATACGAGCACTTTTGGGTCATCATAGTCATTTAGATATGGCCCTTTACTTTTTGGAGGATCTCCTGCAGTCTTATTCTCATATTGCTGACACGCACAGGATCCCAATACATTGAGTCAGGGATTTCATTGGACTTGCATGGGGTCTTGTAGTTCCATCGACACAAGACGCACCATCCACTAGTCAGGCAAAACATAGTGCACAACGCTCTGCACCCACAGATCACTCTACAGCTATAGAGCCGGGTATACAGGTTGGAGATGTACACATCACCACTGAGGGCCTAAACACTTTTGATGAGCAGTTGCGTGGGTTGAGTCAGGTGAACGTTGGCACTGATGTTGGGTCATTTATGGATATGTTATTGCATCCAGATGGTTCAGGTTCGACATCACTTCCCTCCCAGCTAGTGTCACCCTTACACTCATTACTAGAGAGGTTTGAGACTGAAGGTGGTGTGGGTGATGGAGTTTCAGTTGATGATATGATGTTGTAGCACGCTGATGATCCTCCTGCTCCTGAGACCTAGGTACATATAAAAATTTCCTTTCTTTTCTCTTAGGAGTTTTAGTGAATAATTAATTGTAGACGTGTATTGATGTTTGTTCAATGTATAATATTTTGCAGGCACAGTTAGCAGAGCACGTTACCTCTAGTGTGGGCTCGGAGCATCTTCATATGAGAGATCCATTTGATGTGACACCTACTAGTGGTCAAGTAAGTTTTAGATATATGTATGTTTAAGCATGCATGTGTACACATGTATTTATATATTTCAAGTACTTTACATAATATATATACTATGCACATGTGTATAACCAATTGTTGTACTAAATTTGCAGAAGTCAGTTGTTGCTTTACAGCCAGAGGATGCTTTTCATAGGAGCGATTCAATAGATGTGACACCTAGTAGTGGTCAGGTAAGTTTTAAAAATATGTAAGTTTAAACATGCATTTTTAATATTTTAATTATTTTAAATTATTATTATATATACATGCGTTTATATTCGCAGGGATTAGTTGTTGTCTCACAGCCAGAGGATGCTCGTGGCAGTCCCTCAAAGGGTCGCTCTGTTTGCATGTGCCTAGATGACTCCCTAGTTTAGGACATGTTGCACATATCTTTTATTTGAGACTCATTATATATGTCATTAGTATATGTTTGATATTTTCAGTTTATGATTTGAGACATATATATTTGATTAGATACATATATTTGATTCGAGACATATATTTGATTAGAGACATATATTTGATTAGATGATATGATATGATTTGATTAGATGATTTGATTTGATGATATATGATTTGATTATATGGTTTTATTTGATTAGATGATATGATATGATTTGATGATTTTATTTGATTAGATGATATGATATGATTAGATGATATATGATTTGATTAGATGGTTTTATTTAATTAGATGATATGATATGATATGATTTGATTTGATTAGATGATTTTATTTGATGATATATGATTTGATTAGATGATATGATTTGATTATATATGATAAGTAATCTAACTAATTTCATCATTTTTTAGTTTCTTAAGGGACAATAACTAATTTCATCATAAAAAATAACTAGTTAATACATGTAAGTAATGGACAATAACTATTCTAACTAATTCTAGAACTAACACATGTCATAAGTAATCTAACTAATTTCATCATTTTTTAGTGTCTTAAGGGGATCTTTAACTGATAAACAGTCTTAAGGAGAGGTCTTAAGGGGAGCTAGAATTAATATCATAAAAAATAACTAGTTAATACATGTAACTAATGGACAATAATTATTCTAACTAATTCTAGAACTAACACATGTCGTAAGTAATCTAACTAATTTCATCAGTTTTTAGTGTCTTAAGGGGAGGTCTTAAGGGGATCTAGAAATCATAAGCATCATAAAAAGTATCTTAAAAATCATTGAATAATCAAAGTATACATAAAATATTTAACTAATATGCAATCTATAAAATCATTGAATAATCAAAGTATACATATAAAATTCTATATATTAAAACCATTGAACCATCAAATAGGTCCATCATATATCAACAAATTATAGTCCATCATATGTTTAAATATATAAATAAAGTATAATGAAATTTAATCTGGAGATATCAAGTAGGTACTAACACAAGAAATAGGTATACATATTATACTTTTTAGACCAACTCAAGTGGTTTAGAGCTTTCATGGAGAACATGTAATATTCTCTCATGATCCTCACTATCTAGTCTCCACTTACAACGTCCATGTTGAGATTTAACTGTATGGAGACAAATAGATGTGGCAACTACTAGGTGACTATATTGAAACACCTTATTGTTTGGTTTGTAATCAACAAAGTGAATACCATGTTGAATTACTTTGATTTGCTTGAAAAATGTTCCCTCTAAAACAACTGAACTTGCAGGTCACAAATTTTAACAATATATAAATTTAAACAAACTCAATTTGAAATTTGTTAAAAGGATGAAATTTAAAATTTACAAATTGAGTTCAATATATTGATGTAAACTATGTAAAAACCTATCGGGAACAACATTCCATCACTTTCTTTAGGTTCAAGTAACTTCATCCTCTCTGCAGTACAATGCAGTAAATAATAACCAACTTCTACATTTTCACGCTCATTAATCACTGCAAAGACATCTCCTGCGCAATAAATTTATATATACATGTGTGAGATCTTAAAATTTACTTAGTTCAATCTATAGATCTATCTATCTATCTATACATGCAACACAATGTACCATATAATGTGAAATATATATACTTACCAATTTTGACCAATCCTGAGATATGATCATAATTAGTAGAAATCAAAGGGACATCATTGAAGTTTTCATTTTCATCTCTATCAAATGTATCAGTAACATTTAGTGGCACTAGATTCCATGGGCCTACATATCCACGGTCTTGATTGATACGTTCCTCATAATTATCAACAATGCAGTGACAACAAAAGCATGAGTAGTCCCTAGTGTTCAACATCCAATTGTGACAATTCGTACTCATAACTGAATGCAAATATCACATCTTTTCTATCCTATTGCAACCATGAATAATTTTTCTATCCACACTTGAACAAGTGCATATATAATACATTCTATAAATATAATTTGAATAAAAAATATCATACAAAATTTAAACACTTTCAAATAATTTAAAAATGTGTGCATACCTTTTATCTCCCAAAATTTTCTATATGGCACCGCCTGAGTCAATCTTGATGACGTGTCATTCTCATTTGGTGCGAAATGTGTCTTGCACCATTCAACCACATAATGTGCATTTTTTATATGCACTCCCTTATAATTCATTTGATACTTTCGTATAGCACGTTTGATACAAGCTCTGACACCATCATGTTCACCTTTTCCATGTCCACTCTCAAAGAAACTCTAGACATGTGGTATGTTTTCATTACGATGATATCTACATAGTGCATAAAATAGTCTCGATGATTTGAATTGTGTAGCACATCCATCTGACCAAACATAATGTTTATCAATTTTTATATCTCTTTCTTTCAAATTTGCAAAAAACATCTTGAAGTAGTGTTCTACATAATGAATGTCATGCTCTCTATCATCACTTATATAAAAATGATATTCCTTCTTGATGACCCGTGCTTCAAATGTGCTTTGAATACCATCCAAATATAATTGTGCGTGTCGATAACACACATGTACCATAATAGTAATTTTATCTGAAAAATAGTATTCTAACCGAATTGCCTTTTGATGAACAAAAGAATAATTTTTTGCAAAATCAACAACTGATACAATAGTTCCAAGTGGGAAATTGTCTTTCAGTGTTTGGAATTGTTGTGCTTGCCACTTTGCAAAAAATGCATGATGAATGTAGGGTTGAATCAATTTTTTAATTTTTTCCATAAATACTTCAACATTTATCTCCTCTTCAACATATTCTAACCTTTTGGATTCTTACCCAAATTTTGTTTCATTCTTTACATATTTGTAACTCTTGCAATTTAGCATCTTTGATACATCAATATTTTCATTTTTCAAAGAAAAAAGAGATAAATCAGCACATGCTTGACATATTCCTTTTATGCAATTTATTTGTCCAACTACATCATCTCTTTTGTCACATAAAATGGATGAGATGAACTCACTTCGTCTAGTAGGAGGAGCATTTTCAAAACCATAAGTGTCTTCTACAAACTTTCGAAAAACCTGATCGTGGAGATCAAATTCAATATGATAATGACAACAAAAAGTTTCAAACACTTTGTTTGTCCTGATATAATATGGCTTCAATCTTTCAAATAATGTTTTCCCAATCTTTATATTAGGATTAGAACTACAAAATGACACATACATTTCATGTTGTGTTGTGTCCAACCAATGTTTCGTATGATATTCATATTGATAAGCTGAAATTCTATGTTTGATAACATCTCTATTGTTTGATGAAGGACGTGTATTATCATTCCAAAATAATATGACCAATTTTTTTATTCCTTCATCAATCCTATCAGAACGAGGATCTCTACACATGATTTCCCAATTGCCTTCCAAGGTGCTATCATCCAAAAGTATTCTCCTATTAACATCGTGATATTGTTTTCCTATTAAAACCAAAATGAGATGAAACTGAAGATATCTTCTTTTTCGTCCCATAGTGTTACCTACAATGGATGTCAACATTACTTTTCTTGTAATGGTCTTATCTTTAATTCGAGATCGCTTCCTTAGCTGGTTTAAAACCTTTCCTAAGATTTTCAATCATATCAGTTTGCATGTCAACAACTTTTCTCTTCTTTGATGATGTATCTATACCTAATAATTTTAATCCCCCTTCCAACTTTTTGTTTATAAGTACAACTGAAAGCAATTGAGCTTGTTCAAGTGTTTCAAAATTATCAAATTTACCCAATATTTCTCTTTCTATCATATTCATTGATCTCTTTTTAGCAAGACTTAAGGGTTGAACATTAGCAAGTGATCTCAAATTCTCCACATCCATTGTAAGTAAATGATCTAAGTTTCTATAATTAATATTTCTTTTTACAGTTTGAGCTAAATTTAAAAGTTCATCCATACCAGTAGGAGCACGTGATCTTGACCCTTCTCCAACATCAATTGGTTTGAGCTTCCGTAGGGAGTGATCCCGACCCTTCTTCAATGTGCAATTCTTCGACTTGAATTGACCCTCCTACTTCAACTTGTCTTTCAGCTTATTTAGTTTTATGATAATATGTCAATGCAGCTTCACGATTTCTTTGTTCAGTACTGGGTGACCTTTTTCTAGAAGATTTACTTTGTCTTCCCTTCTTGTTCCCCATTTCTTCGAGCTCCAAAAAATGTCTTCCACAAGATCGTCTATAAAAATTCTCTTCTTCAAAAAATACTTTAATCTAATATTTCTCCTCTCCAAAATTATGTCTTTGAAAAAATAGAAATAGCAATCCTCCTCCAAAAAATGCCTTCAATAATAGAAAATGCAAATTTATTAATTGCAATTCAGTATAAAATAAAAACAAAATGTTTTAGTTTTATACCATTCTAATTTTTTTTTAATAAAATAAAATCACTTGCCGACTTCGCTCGAAGTATATACTTCACATAAAGTACCTAGGCAAAATATCTGGCGGGGTGTTGTTTGCCAAACTTTTCATTCAAGGGCCTTTGTGTGAAGGGTCTTCGCACGAAGCCCCTCAAGGGTCTTCGTGCGAAGGGGGTCTTCACGCGAAGAACCCAAAAATGAAAATTTTCCCTCAGAAAATAAGAGAACTTCAAAAAAATGGTCTTTCGAGGCCTGGAACAAGGACTAAATGGCATGGTTTTTTCAAACATGCGATGTCAAATGATGCTATTCAAAACAAGCTTTCTAACGAATATAATTTTAATACATATTGAGTTCATTATCACTTTTAAATATTACTTTAACTAAACATACATTGTTTGGTCATTCAACAACCTGTCTCTTCAAGACTTCGGGAAAAATAGTAAATTATAAAAAATAATTTATAAAAAATATGTAGGAAAACATATTTGTGTTACCTTTCTATGAAAAAAAAAAGAATTTTGATATACACAGATCAAGTTAGAGCGATCCAAGTGACCTTATGTCTAAATTACAGTTACTGTCACTTTAGAGTTTAATAAACTATGAAATATTGACCCAAAATAAATAAAACCAATTGCATCCTTTAGATATTGAAGTTAAAAATATAATCTCGAAAGAATTACATCGTTATCATATTTTAAAAAAAAGTTATGCTAATCCAAGTGATAGTAACTCCTTTTCAAAACATAGTTTCTTCACGCAAACCACTTTTCGAAGGAGAAGGAAAAATGAATTTAAATAATTTTTTTATAATTTAAATATATTTAAAAACTAGAAAGAAAATTCTAAAAGACTCTAGTTTACATCATCTTCAAATTCCTAATAGTTTTGCGGCAACAAGTGTTCAAAAGTGAAGTTTTTTCTCAGAATGTTTCAATCTCTATGTCAAAGTTGGCCAAAAAGTGGAACTCACTATGTGGGGACCACCTTGGAGTTACAATGATAATATTTAAGATGTGAAATCCCTAAGTCCGTATGACTCCCTTATTAAATTCCACCTACATAAATTTGGGTGAATGAAACAATGTTGATTATTTTTGGGATAGTGTGCAAGGAGAATCAATGGATAATATTACCTCCCAAGGGACAAAGTGCTAAATGTTATAACATTGAGAGGCACATCACTAACTAGTGCAACAAGCAAGTACCAAAGAAAGAGACACAAAATTATCTATCATATCATTCTTGAACCCCTTGGGAATGGAGGACTTCAAATTTAATCACTATAAAAATTGTGTGGTATGGTTTGTGACCCTCATTGTTAATAGGTTTCAAGTGGTAGGCCTTTATATAATTTCTCTTTTCCACCAACATCGCTCAGGTGTATGAGATGCTGAAGAAGGTACATTGAAAATACTTGTATATCTATGAAAAAATGAAGAATATTACATTGACTAAGGGGATTAGGCATAATTGGTCTCATTATAAATTTACAATTTAGAATAAAATATAATTGTGATAAAGTTGGACACACCAAGAATCACATATAGATAAGATATTTTAAAGTTTATCTATTCAAATTAAACTTTTTGTGTTGAGAAGTATATAATATAATTTGTATCATTTACATCACAAGTGGTTAGATAATGTTTTTTTTAAATTTTTTTTTCTTACCCTCTTTATGTGAGAAACATGTAATTATATAAATAAGAAATAATATGATTGTAAAATGTAAGGATTTACCACCTGAAATGATATCTCTAATTGATTCAACCATTATATACTAATATATTTTATTGGAATATCATCTGTTTAATCATAAAAATGCATCTCCAATTCTTCATCATCAAAATGCATCTCCACTTCTTTATCAAAATGCTCCATAAATGACAATTTAGGATAGTTTTGAATGTATCCTTAGAATTACATAAACTGATAATATTCTTGCAATCACATCCTCAACCTTATATTTTATCTACAATCATATATTGAACATAATATTTTCCCTTTTCTAACTTAATACATTTAAGGCCCAAAATCTCAAATGATAAACTTGAATTCAAGCAACATATTCCAAACATTAAAATCATACTTAAATCCATAGAATGATAATATATGCAAGTCACGATCATGCCATACTTTAAAAAGAAGGGTATGTGTAGGATCATGGAGGTCAAAAAGTGGCGATGTGAAAAAAATGCATTTTTTCATCTGCCCCAAAATGCGAAAATCTGTGTTGACTTTTTAGTAGGTTTGGGTGCGAGTACACTTGGCCAAAGCAAACACTTAAGAAAAACCCATATCCGATACTGGATACGTATTCGATATTAGATATTGACTGATAGATAATATTCTAAGATTTAAATATCCGATATTAGATTTCATATCCAATATTGGATACCAACGCATATAAATATTATTATTCTTTTTATTATATAACAATATACATATAATTGATATAATATATTATTATATATTATATAATATTATTATATATAATATAATATTATTATATAATAAAATATTTTATTATATATTATATAATTATATAAATAATATAATATAATATATATTATAATACTAATATAATATTTATTATAATAATATGATATATTATATTATAATATAATATATATTATAAATATTATAATATATATTACATTGTATATTATAATATAATATATATTATATGTCCAAAGGGTTTAGGTTAGTTAGTTGAAGCAATGAGTTCTCATTGTGGAGACCCTAGTTCAAATCCCAAGAGGGACATCTTTGTGACTATTGGTCTTCCAATTGTTGTTTCTAGTGTGGTTGCTCGAAAGGAGCTCATAAAACTTGTAAACTATTAGTGTTCGAATGAGATCAAAGTTTGTAAACTATCTATAATATATGTTATATAATATTCAATATTATATTATATTGTATTATATATATATATATTATATACATTATAATATATTATAATATATTATACATATTATAATATATTATACATATACATATACATATACATATAATATATATATATATATATATAAATATATATATATATATATATATATATATATATATATATATATATATATATATATATATATATATATATATATATATATATATATATATATATATATATAACGTATTCGATATTAGATACATTTTACATACACTATAATCTAAGCAATGACCTCTACGTGGGGCCGCCCCTCTTAATAAACAATTTATTAGTATTCGATATCAGATTTCATATCCGATATCAGATACCTATAGCTATAAATCCACAAATTCCAAATGCCATGGGTCATTTTATCCATGACATTTGCTAAAAAGAGAACCTTTTTGGTATATGATATCAGATAAAATCTGATATCTGATCGAAGGAGGGTGATTTTTTCACAAATCCATAACCAGGTATGAGTTTTATTATATTTTTTTACATTTATTTGGATTTTTGAGTTTCATTTTGAGTGTTTTGGTTAATACTAGGTTTTTTTTTTTCAATTTGTAATTGTTTGTGTTGTTTAAACTTCATTTTATTTATACAAATTTGCAAACCACACCCTAAAAACCCATGGGCAGAAAACCAACAACCTGGAGACCCACAGGTAGAAAACCCTCTAGTTATAGACCCTCGACCTTTAGAAGACCTTATAACCGATAATTTGAATCAGTTGAGGGGTATACAAAATGTGTATAATATGATCCCTAGATTAGCTCCAATGTTTACTACAGTGGATTCTATAATACAATTAATGGATGCCCTCACCATGCAACATAATGCTGCAATCTGACGTCGAGATGCCATGCATGCCCAGTTTGATGATGGACTAGATTATGATGAAGTGAAGGCCCTTGGAATTACTAACCAACAAATATATTCCCTATTTGTGAATCCTTGTACTGGACAAACTCTTGATACCAAAAAAGAGGTGTCCATGAAATGGTGCACACATGCTACTATACAAGACAACTTTTGTGATTGTTGGTAGATGGTTTTTGATAAAGCACTCAAAAACAATATGGACACCCATTTTTATTTCATTAAAAAACTATATGCCGAGTTTGTGCTGGGTCATTGTGTGAACTATTGGAGTATGAGACCATTCATGGGTGTAGGTAGAGGCTAGCTCTAGGATAGACCAGGGGCACATCGAGTAGTACAAGGCCCATATGTTCCCCCTCCACTCATTTATCCCCCTCCTCCAGTGAAGCATCCACACATTATTGCACATGTTGTCTTAGAGACCATTAGGACCACTAACACTTTGAGCGGCCATTTGGTTACGCACATTGCTATACTGGTGTAACCTCCTAGTGCTATTGATACATCCTCCTTGGGTGCACAAATGTGTGTGCCCCATACTTGCAGCATGTGCAAGATTATATGTTTGGGTCTCCTTGATCATCCTCTCAAAGACCCTATGGACACAAAAGACTATGAGGGTGATGATATGGGCGGTGTGCCAAATTTTATGATAGGCACTAGAGCGTATCATAGAGAGTCCTCACATACGAGAGATGAGGAGGTACAACCATCATTCATTCCTTATGCTATCATAAGACTTAATGTTTAATATCATAGTCATTTAATTTTGAATGAATATTTTTATTAGATAACTTATTATGACTGAATACTTATGTTTTTATACATGGTCTATTTATGTTCAGTTGATGATAGAGGAGGAGATAAGACAAGTGCATGATACCACACTCTCAGCCATTTCATTTGGCCATGACAATTTTATGGTTTATATTTTTTCACTCGGTCATTTACTTTTTTATCAGTAGACATGTTTGTCATTTAAATTATAATAATTAAAAATCATATACTAAATAAAATTTTCATCTTATTTTACTCTTGTAGGTGTCACCTATTGCGAGGGGGGTGTAGTGACACACATTGACAAGGGCAAGGTAATTAAAAGTTTGAGAATGATTATGCATGTACTTATCATTGGAGTGTACTAATGTTTATTTGCATGGTCTATAAAAGGCTTGATTTTTGAGGAGGGTATGACACAGGTTCAAGAGCCCAACCTCTTGACCATTTCATTTGGCCTTGATAGCTACATGGTATGTATTTGTGTACTTGGTTGTTTACATTTTTGAATTCTAAGGATGCTTATCATTATTTTAAATCTTATTAACTAACATTTTGATATTATTTTATTCTTTTAGGTAACACCTAGTGCAAGGGAGGTACAATGACAAGGATTTACATCCTTTTTGACTACACTGACACTGGCAAAAGAAGACCCACCCACATAGGTATGTTTTAATTTTAATTCAGGAGCTTAGTAAATTTATGTTCCTATCAATGAAAACTTTATAGGATATTTTATTAAATTATGCTTGTGAACATATATCGGTTGGTGTTCCCAGTCTTAGCAACATCCCTTCACTACCAAAGACATATTCTAGGACTCCTGAATGCGTTAGGAGACGTAGACTAGAGGTACATACATGAATTTGATTTTAAATTCCAATTATAGTTCAATGTATAATTTAACTAATTTCAATTGTGGTTTGAATTTTTGGCACAAGGCAGGGAGCAAGAGGGGCCAAACAATGGCACACCCTAATGATCCAAGCCTGGCCAACACATGCGGAAGCAACAAATAACAACAGTGAGAGAGAGAATGCCAAATATTTCATATATTATCATAAAATAGAATCATACATGCCGGGCTGTAAGGCCTTCCCGGTTATGGTATGATATTACAATGAATCTCAGAAGTCCTCAAACATGCGAGGATCTGTTACCAAGCTCCAATCTAATGTCTACTATCTTCTAACCAAACAAACTCCCCTAAACTCTAAACCAACAACTACATTTATACAAGAAGCTACCGAACTGAGTCGGTCTTCAGATCCACAATCAACGGAAGGAATGGTCAGATCTGGGACCACACACTTCCCAATGATGGATACCAACATTAAATCTATGATCCAATATAAATGCACAAGTCGGACACAACATAAACTAAAACTATACCTATCGGAGAGTAAGATAACTGAGCAACAGATAGGCAATGCCGAGTGCCAGTGAAATAACCGACTGCCCAGGAGATAAACGACCACACTCAGTAACCAAAGGAAACCAACCAACTACCGACCAAATTGGTCAAAGTAGGAACCGAGCAACACATACAAACTCCAAATTATTTTTGGTGAGACATGATTGCCAAGGACCCGAGATGCTCCTGCATCAAACACCTAGGGTTATTTTGAAATGATTCTTTGAATCATTTGGTATTTCTGGTCTGAGCTGCATCCAACTCAGACTGTGAAATCTATGAACTGTCTTCCATCGGTCTATTCTTCCACTTAATCAGATATCCCATTTACTATTTTCCTCTTGTGCTCTTGCCAACTCTTTCCTTCAAAATCTGTTCAACTTCATCATTCTACTTCTTAGGATATTCTGTCGGTACTGTCACTTCTTGATCAGGTTCATGATACTCATACAAATCAACAATGTTGAAAATAGGTGATATGTCCATGTCATCAAGTAACTCAATTTCATATGCATTTCCACTGTCAAATTTTTTCAAGATTTTTCAAGGTCTAAACTTCTTCATCTTCAGCTTTCCATATGTTCCAATAAGAAATCGACCTTTCTTCAAATGAACCATCACTTCATCACCAACATCAAAAGTTTTTTCTCCTTGATCTATCGGCTCTGTCTTTGTATTTCTGATTACTATCTTCCAACTTCAGCTTCACATCTTCATGCAATATTTTCATGTACTCAACAAACTTTACTCCTTCAACACTTTTCTTATTTTCATCAGCAATGTCTCTCAAATCAGATATTCCTCTCGGTTGTGTTCCATTCACAATCTCAAATGGTGTCTTTCTAGTACTCCTATTCATTGAATTATTGTATGCAAACTCTTCTTGTGTCAACACAGAATCCCAATTACTCGGTGCGTCTCCAACTAAACATCTCAAAGGATTTCCCAAACTTCTGTTCACAACTTCAGTCTGTCCATCGCTTTGTGGATGAAATGTAGAACTATATTTCAACTCAGTGCCAAATTTCTTCCAAAGTGTTTTCCAAAAGTATCCAACAAACTTACTGTCTCGATTAGAGATAATACTCCTCGGTAATCCATGCAATCTGACAATTTCCTTAAAGAAAAGATCTGATACATGTACTGCATTTGATGTCTTTCTACATGGTATAAAATGTGCCATTTTTGAAAATCTATCCACAACAACAAATATTGAATCATTACCTCTTACTATCTTCGGTAAGCCAAGAACAAAGTCCATACTAATGTCAATCCAAGGTTTCTCAGGAACAACAATTGGTGTATACAATCTAGTATTCTGACTTACTCCTTTTGCAACTTGACAAATTCCACAACTTTTCATAAATTTCTGAACATCTTTATACAACTGCAGCTAATAGTACTTCTCCTTAAGCAAATTCCATTTTTTATCAATACCAAAATGTCTAGCCAAACCACTACTATGTTTCTCCTTTATCAAATTAGATCTCATCACTCCTCTCGGTATACACAACTGAATACCTTTAAACAACATACCTTCTTGAATAAAATATTCATCCCATTTAGTATCTTGTTGATCTTGAATAGGTGCTCTGTACTTTCTCCATGGCTCAAAAAAATAAGGGTCAAACTCATAAGAATCTCTCATCTCATAAAAAACAAGAACTTCAATTTTCATCTCGGTCATCAAAGATCTTCTACTCAATGCATCAGCAACTCGGTTAGTGACTCCACTCTTATGTTTTATCACAAATGTAACACTGCAAATACTCAACCCATTTCATATGTCTCTGATTCAACTTATTTTGACTACCCAAATATTGTAAAGCCTTATGATCATTATACAACACAAATTCACTCGGTATCAAATAATGTCTCCATTTCTTCAGTGCTTGAACAATAGCATAAAATTCTTGATCATACACATAATATTTCCTTCTAGCATCATTCAAATTTTCACTAAAGAAAGCAACAGGTTTACCTTATTGACTCAACACAGCTCCAATTGCACTTCCACTTGCATCACATTCCACTTGAAATACCTTACTGAAATTAGGTAATGCCAAAATAGGTAATTCAACAACCTTCTACTTCAGAGCCTCAAAACTTCTGTCAGCTCCATGTGTCCACTTGAATTCTCTTTTGTCTCCTCTCATAGTCTTAGTCATAGCATTACAAATTGAATTGAAATTCCTTATGAACTTTCGGTAAAAACTTGCCAAACCATGAAATTATCTTACCTCACTAGCATTCACAGGTGTAGGCCAATTCAAAATAGCTTCAACCTTTTCAGGATCCATCTTCGAACCATCAACTGAAATAACAAATCCCAAATACACAATCTCTTCTTTCATGAATGAACACTTTTTTAGATTTAACAACTTTTCCTCTTTCAATCTCTGCAAAACTTGTCTAACATGAAACAAATTCTCTTCTCTAGTCTTACTAAATATCATAATATCATCAAGATATACAATTACAAATTTACCCAAGAATTTATTCAAAACTTCATTCATCAATCTCATAAAAGTACTTGGTGCATTAGTTAAACCAAAAGGCATAACCAACCACTCATACAAACCTTCTTTTATCTTGAAAGAAGTCTTCCATTCATCACCTTCTCTGATTCTGATATGATGATACCCACTTTTCAAATCAATCTCTTTGAAATACTTTGCTCCAGTCAAACTATCCATTATATCATCCATTCTCGGTATAGGAAACCTATACTTCACTGTTATCTTATTGATTGCTATGGAATCAATGCACATTATCCATTCTCCATTCTTCTTCAGTGCTAATACATCAGGTACTACACAAGGGCTCAAACTTTCTCTGATCAAACCTTTCTCCAGCAATTCTTGAATCTGTCGGTTCAATTCCTGATTCTCGGTAGGTGTCAACTGATGAGGTGCCTTATTCGGTAAACTAGCTCCAGGGATTAGATCCATACAATGATCAATGCTTCTTTTATCAGGTACATTATTAGAAATGATATCACTTTACTTGGTGAGAAACTTATCAATCTCCTTAGGGACATTATCCTCTGTTTTCTTACTCAACTTGTTAGGGATCACAACAAAACATACATCATTCTTCTTCAAAGAGTTAACAAACTTTTTGCCTTCCATCAAACAAAATTTCATAGATGTGCAAACATTACTAACTGGTTCTTCCATCAATGGTAAAAAGATTTGTTTCCTTCCATCAGCGACAATAGTATACTTATGCAATCTCCCATCATATATAGCATGTCTATCATATTGCCAAGGTCTTCCCAACAAAATATGACAACAATCCATAGGCACGATATCACATAACACCTTATCATAGTATTTTCCAATCTTCAAATTCACATAACATTGTTCACTTACTAGGAGTGTATGCTCGTCTTTGATCCATGAAATTTGATAGGGCTTCGAATGTACCAACCTTTCCAACTACAATTTTGTGACCATCTCTTTAGATGCCAGGTTCTTCAAGCTACCACTGTCAATGATTACCTTCCAAACTTTATCAGAAACTCTACATCTGGTCTTGAACAAACTTTTCCTTATCAGATCTTCCTTCTTGCTTTCATTCCACGGTGCTCTCCTTACCATCAAGTTATTTTATTTCTCAGGTTCATTCGGTGACTCTTCTTGCACCAAAGCATTTCTACTGCTACCGGCCTTCTTAATAGCTTGTGTAAATTCAAAAGATCTATGTCCTTCTTCTCCATCATTGTAACAAGTTCCTCAGAAACTTCCTCTGTCATAACCACCTCGGTAGTTACTACCTCTACCTCTAGATGAACTTTCACCTTTCGACTCAGTCTTGCCTTTATCTAGATTTTTCTTTTCTGGTTCAGATCTACCATTTTCACCATTAGATCTACCTCTTCCTCTAGGGAATCTACCACCTTGACCTCTTTGTCTTTGCTCATGTCTCTTGTTCAATTTCTCCTCAGCCTTCAAAGCAAATTGATAAGCCTCTTCAATGTTCTCCAACTTGACCATACTAACTTCCTCTTGGATGGAAACCCTTAAACCATTTAGGTATCTACTGATTCTTTCCACATCATCTTCATCATGTCCAGATCTAATATCCAATCTATAGAATTCCTCAGTATGCTCCTTTACCGAGCTATCTTTCTGTCTTAAACTTTTCATTCGTCGAACTAGTTTAATTTGATAATCACAAGGTAAGAACTTTCCTTTCAATTTGTTCACCATTTTATTCCATACCTTGATTTTGTCTTTTCCTTTCCTTTTTCGATCCAATTGCAGATGTTCCCACCATAAGGATGCATGACTTTTCAACTTTTTGCTTGCAATCTTCACCTTCTTATCCTCAGGAATGTTTTCATATTCAAAGTAATTTTCCATCTCGGTGATCCAGTCCACCAATTCATCAAAATCCATCTTTCCACCATACTCAGGAGGATTGAAATGTGGTGTTGACTTCAGACTTGTCAAAGCCTTCAAAAATATTTCTTCACCTTGATCCATAACAAGTGCAGGTTTTGCATTCACTTGTTCTTCCTCAACTTCATCATCACTAACATCTTCAAGATGTTTGCCTCTTCTTTGGGTTGTTTCCACAACTTCTAACCTAGCAGCAATCTGCCTTAGCATATTTGCCAATCTTGGATCTACATCTCACCTCCCATGAACCATCTTGACAACCCTCTGCAATTTCAGGTCAGATCACAATCTGCTACCCCACAACAATCAACTAGGGCTTCAAGATGAACATACAAACCTAGATCTGTAGAACTAGATTAAGATCTCACCTCGCTTTGATACCACCTGGTGTAAGGCAGGGAGCAAGAGGGGCCAAAAAATGGCGCACCCTAATGATCCAAGCCTACCCAACACATGTGGAAGCAACAAACAACAACAGTTAGAGAGAGAATGCCAAATCTTTCATATATTATCATAAAATAGAATCATACATGCCAGGCTGTAAGGCCTTCCCGATCATGGTTTGATATTACAATGAATCTCAGAAGTCCTCAAACATGCGAGGATCTGTTACCAAGCTCCAATCTAATGTCTACTATCTTCTAACCAAAAAAACTCCCCTAAACTCTAAACCAACAACTACATTTATACAAGAAGCTACCGAACTAAGTCGGCCTTCAGATCCACAATCAATGGAAGGAATGGTCAGATCTGGGACCACACACTTCCCAATGATGGATACCAACATTAAATCTACAATCCAATATAAATGCACAAGTTGGCCACAACAAAAACTAAAACTAGACCCATTGAAATTGTTTTTGGTGACACAGGATTGCCAAGGACCTGAGATGCTCTTGCATCAATTTTGTGCAAGATCCTTAAGAGTTGAAGATTGCCTCAAAGAGACTCCATTGATGATCCATTAGTACCCTAGGATGTCATAGACACATTTAGTTGTCACATGTATTTTTTGTACATATTTTGAGATGGCATATGCCACATTTTGTAACACTTTGTTCCGGTTGGCATTTATGCCATATTTGTAGACAAACATACATACTTATTAAACAATTTCATATATAGAATATGAGTTTTGATATAATTTCTTCCTTATGCGCACTAGATGTATTAATTGTGTCTATGGAATTATTATGTGCTTTTTCTAACGTGAGTGTCATTGTTACTATGTTTCAATAATATTTGATGTATTTGGAAAATATTTGTCTCAATATTTGTTCCATATGTGCTTCAATATGTGTTTCCATAATATTTGACATTTTTCAATTTTCAATGATACACATACATCACTATACATTAAAATCAAATGAAATTAACAAATAATGAATGATCTATAATACATTTAGTAGTTAACATACGTAACATACATAGCTAACATATCAAATAATGAGACCCATTAAGTTTATAAGACAAAACTTAATTCTTATGCTCCCTTTATATGAAAATTATAACTATTTTATATATTAGGGCATAACTTATTATGATTAAATGCATGTGTATTTCTGGATTTGATTGTGTGTGTTTTTTAGTATCAACATTTTAGATCACACTCCATGATCCATCATCAAGAAGAGAGAGTGGAAGAATTGTAATAGAAAAAGATGTAGACCAAGCCTGTCTCAAGAGATATAAGAAGAGAAAAGAACATGCAAAACTATGCAGAGAAGAAAAAAGAAAAAATAATAAGGCTTCAAAAGAAAATAAGAGAAAAAATAAATATATAAAAAAATCCCAAGAAGGTGGGGGAACAAAAAACTTCCTAAAATATACAAACACACAAATAAATGACAAAAAAGAAAATAAATATGTCTATATTAATATAAGAATATAAGCAACACCAAAAATAGAAGCATATCTAAAAACACACAAAAATAAATAAATAAAGCAAAAAAATAATAATAATGAAAAGAAACACATTTAAATAAATAAAAATATTAGGTATACACACGTATACCCACAGAAAAATAAAAAAATAAAGAAAGAAAATTATATATATATATAATTTATATGTATATATTATAGACATTTATGTCTATATAAAAAAATACCTATTTATATATATGAATGGACCTACACACATACACACACACACACTTTTATTATCTGTTTGTTTGTACCATAGATCTAGATACATATAGGTCCATTCATATATATAAACAAGTCTTTTTATATATAGAAGGGTGCAGTGACAAAGCAGTGAAAGAATCAACTGCGATCAAGCTAGAAAAGAGTACAATGTGTGGTGAAGAGTTTCAAAGCTTAATAGGATCTGATCATGTAGAGGTAGTGTAATTTTATATATTATCTCATATGTTTCTTTCTAACCATTGTAATAGTTATATCACTTAATCGGGTAGATCCTAACATATCTTTATTGTAAATCCTCTAACAAGGTGGCATTCATGTTGAATGTTTAAAGTTCTCTAACAAGGCAGCTCCTAATAGGGAAAAGATCCTAACAGGTCTAAGGAAAATCCCTTAATCGGGTAGCACCTAATAGTATTTTTGTAAACCCTTAACCGAGAAAGCTCCTCACAAGGCATATTCCAGAAGAGTACAGATTTAGTGGGTACCAATCCCCACATGCGGTTTTTCCCATTTAGGTTTCCAAGATAAAAATATGGTGTCTTGATTTTGTGATTAATTATTTTTGGATGCATGTTTTGAAGGTTTATATTCATGTTAGTTGATGTTGAATGTTTGGTTCATAAATTTTAAAGAGTTTAAATAAGAGAATTTGTTGATTACTTATTCACCCCTCCCCTCTCAGTAATCAGACCTGTATTGTCACTTATCTATAGTAAGTAATCCACTACCAATAATCCATAAGTTAGTTTGACAGGGTTTGGCTTTGATATCAATTGTTAGAGTATAGAAAGGCACTAAGAGTGGGGGTGAATCGGTGCCTTATAAAACTAGAATGAATTTTTTATCAATCCTACTAAAAGCTTTAATCCCTTTCAGTGACTAACAAGATAATTACAAAGATACTATGATAACAATATCAACTGATTCAAATGACAATGACTTTTAGCTTAACTTAGATTAGGATGAATATTATGATCATTTTATACAACATTTCAACTTCATATCAACAATGTGTTGCATGAATCAATGAATGTAAAATTCATGATCAACAACATCTTGTGCAACCATAGAGAAGATGAGTAATATAAATCATTTGACTATATGAAAGACAATGAATAATGTGCGTATTAAATGAACAAAAAAAACTTTAATGACACATCATAGACAAAATGAATATCAAAGACAAACACATAAGTGATAATCCATTACACCATAGATATCCTGAGTGGAAACCCTCTTGGGGAATAAAACCACTCAAAATGCCTCATTGGCTTATCATAAATAATCTTTTACATGGTCCAATACATTAAGCATAGTGAACATGGTCCAATACAATAAATTATTGGATACAAATAAAGCTTTGTATTAAACTGATGCAGGGGCATCCAAGGTTAAGATAGGGGCATTTTGTGTCCTCGGTGAAACTACATGGAGTGTTTGTATTTTGGCCGGTGTTACTCGGTTGCAACCTTGACTGACGGTCTTGGTCATTGAAGGAAGCTCGGTCAATGAAGGAAATCGATAGTCTCTGGCATTCGGTGACATTGTTACTTGGTCATGCCTGCGGTGCTTGGTCAACACTGGTGGTTGACGATGCCTAGCCTTCTCGGTGATTTTGCTGTCGCTCGGTATTTCTGGCTTACCGACTAGAGTTTTGTGTGATTTGTTGAGCCGACTTGGTGAATTTATTGTTGGAAGCTATTGCTATGGGCCGACATGCTAAATTAAATGTTTGTATACATTTGTAAGCTGACTTGTATGGCATTTAATTTTTTTTTTTGAGGAGTTAAGGGTTTCATCTTTCCGACTTGTGGTTGATGATTAGTATTTAAGGAGTGCTTGGGTAGATGTTTAGAGATAAAATTTTGGGGAGATCAAGAAGAGAAGAGAAGTTCATGACTTGAAGACTTAGTGAGTCAGATATGAGGTTTTGAAAGCTGAAGCTTGAGAGAGAAGTTGTGGAAAAGTTCTTAATGATCTTGCAGATCAGATTGTAATTTGATAGTTGTTGTAGCAGAGCTAGGGGTTGCATACTTGGGAACAAGGAGATTTCTTGGAGGCTTGCGAGCTCAAGTTTAGATCTACCTTAGGGTTTCCATTAGCTTTTGATTGTCTTTAGAGCTGAACTAGCTAAGTTTGTATTGGATCTAGTTGTGGATTTTGCAGAATTGTTTTCTGATTGTAAGTGGACCTAACCCGAAAGGCCTTATAGCTGGGCATGTTAATGAAAATAAGTGTTAAACAGTTACTTTGTGTTGCATTGTTGAGTAATCCACTGTACAATTCTATTAGCTACAAGGTTTGGCTGTCCTTCATTGGATCCACCTACCTTGACTACATCAGGTGGTATCAGAGAGAGGGTTGATCTTGTTGAAGCAGAAGGTTGACCTAGCAAGGCTGATCTTACAAAGTTGATCTTGTTGGCAAAAATATTGTGTGCAATTTGGATTACAGATCCAAAGCACTAAACTTGTGAAATTGTGCCCTAATTGTTTGCAAGATTGCAGGTTGAGATTTGACTTGTTACAACTTGGAAATTGTCACAAGGTGGTTAGTGAGGGTTTGTTGCAGAGGGTTTTTCTTATCTTTAAGGATGTCTCTGAGAAGATTGGACCCTAGAGTTATTTCTGATCTTTGTGATACTGTTGAATCCTGGATCACAGAGAAAGTGAAATCAGATTTCAGATCTCAGATGGAATTAATGAAGAATGATATGGTCACCAAGATCATGAGAACTATTGCTGGTGTACCTTAGAATGTTGGTACTGAGGATGGATATGAAGAAGCTTCTGGAGAATTTGAAACTACTAGATCTAGTGGTGATGACTGGAGGAATAGATCTGGTGAAGACAAAACTGCTCGGTTGCCTAGATCTGCTGCTCGGTTTAGTAATTACCGAATGGAAGTTTCTACTTTCTTTGGTACTTTGAAGCCTGATAATTTGATTGATTGGATTGGTGAACTTGAAGATTTCTTTGAGCTAGAAGAAATTGAAGATCCTCTTCGGGTGAGATTAGCACAGACAAAGTTGAAGGGACATGCTTCTCTTTGGTGGAAGGAACTATAGAGAGACTGAGAAGATGAAGGTGAAACAAAGATCAATCGGTGGAGATTGATGGTGACTAAGTTGAAAGCTAATTCATACCGGCTGACTATGAGCTTGACTTGTTTAAGAAGTTGTAGAATCTAAAACATAAGGATTTGTCTGTTGAAGATTATACCAAGGATTTCTACAAACTTACTATCCAGTCTGGACACTGAGAACTTGGTAAGGAAAAGGTAGCTCAGTATGTGAATGGTCTGAGATTCAATATTCAGGATGAGCTTGGTATGCTGAAGATTGATTTTGTTGAAGATGCTTATTAGTATGCTCTAAAGGAAGAAGATAAGTTGAAGAGGAAACAACCTAGTAACTCCTGAGGGAAGGAAAAGTTTGATCACTTGGTGAAGGATAAACCGACTGATGCAGAAGATGAACAGAAACCTATGGAACCGAAGAAGAAGACATGTACTAGAGTTATCTTTAAGGGTACTTTCTATAATTGTGGAGAGGAAGGACATTGTTCTTTTGAGTGTACACATAAGAAGGTTGACTGATGAACTGCTGTGATGAATGAGAACATTCAGAATGAACTTGAATCAAAGAACTTGCTGCTTCGGTGAACATTGCTCGGTACAAAGGATGAACCTTGTCAGAGGAGTAACTTATTTAGAACCTGATGCAAGACTGAAGGTAAACTTTGTGATGTTATTGTTGATAGTGGTAGTACTGATAACCTTGTTGCTGAGGACCTGGTTCATAAACTTGGTTTGAGTAGAATGAAACATCCTTGTCCTTATAGGCTTAGTTGGTTACAAGATGTTCATGCTTTGGAAGTTAGAGAACAATGCTTCATTGATGTTCAGATTGGCCAATACAAGGATCTTGTGTTATGTGAAATTGTGAAGATGAATAGTTTTGATATATTGCTCGATAGACCTTGGAAATATGATTGCAGAGCTATTTATGACTATGTCCGAAATGTGTTTACTATTGAGAAGAATGACAAGAATTTTTCATTGATGCCTTTGATAAATATAACGCTCGATAGGAGAAGCCTAAGTATTGGTAGCCGAGTTGAGATTGTGGATCTAGAGAAAATGAATGATCAGTATGGAGAACCAACCTATACATTGTCAAGAAAAGACTTGAAGAGATAGAGGAAACTGAAGTGGAAGAATTTGCAAGCAGAAAAGTGGAGGACTTGTATGTGAAGAACCAGTTCAGGATTTATGTGCTGAATCCTGCAAGATGTTCTCACATATGAACATCTTTTGGAACCTAGGGTGTCTGATGCAGGGGCATCCAAGGTTAAGACAGGGGCATTCTGTGTCCTCGATGAAACTGCATGGAGTGTTTGTATTTTGGTCAGTGTTACTCGGTTGCAGCCTTGATCGATGGTCTTGATCATTGAAGGAAGCTCAGTCACTGAAGGAACTCGGTAGTCTCTAGCACTCAGTGACATTGTTACTTGGTCATGCTTGTGGTGCTTGGTCGACACTGGTGCTCGGTGATGTTTGGCGTGCTCGGTGATTTTACTGTCGCTTGGTAGTTCTAGCTTACCGACTGGAGTTCTGTGTGATTTGTTGAGCCGACTTGGTGAATTTATTGTTGGTAGCCATTGTTATGGGTTGACATGCTGAATTAAATGTTTGTATACATTTGTAAGCCGACTTGTGTGGCATTTAATTATTTATTTTAGGGAGTTAAGGGTTTCATCTTGCCGACTTGTGGCTGATGATTAGTATTTAAGGAGTGCTTGGGTAGATTTTTAGAGATAGAATTTTGGGGAGATCAAGAAGAGAAGAGAAGTTCATGACTTGAAGACTTAGTGTGTCAGATCTGAGGTTCTAAAAGCTGAAGCTTGAGAGTGAAGTTGTGGAAAAGTTCTTGATGATCTTGTAGATCAGATTGTAATCTAATAGTTGTTGTAGCAGAGCTAGGGGTTGCATACTTGGGAACAAGGATATTTATTGGAGGCTTGTGAGCTCAAGTTTAGATCTGCCTTAGGGTTTCCATCAGCTTCTGATTATCTTTAGAGCTGAACTAGCTAAGTTTGTATTGGATCTAGTTGTGGATCTTGCAGAATTGTTTTCTGATTGTAATTGGCCCTAACCTGGAAGGCCTTACAGCCAGGAATGTTAATGAAAATCAGTGTTAAACAATTACTTTGTGTTGCATTGTTGAGTAATCCGCTGTGCAATTCTATTAGCTGCAAGGTTTGGACTGTCCTTCATTGGATCCACCTACCTTGACTGCATCATAAATAGTGGATCATACAAGATTAGGACAACTATAGCTTTAATCAAATATTTCTAATTGTTTAAGATGATATGCACAATAAAATAAACAATGTTTCATGATAATCTAATATCTCTCTGTATATCAAAAAATCCCCAATGTGATGCTCTTATAGGATTCCTCGATGGTCAACTGAAAATAAATTGTTATTTGAAAACTAGTTTTACAACTGTTTAGTAACTTCTCTTTCAAAATTGATTGCATAATCTATTCATAAGTGAAAGATT
>BSBK01005682.1:1940000-2065000 GCA_027943335.1 Chamaecyparis obtusa | reverse complement strand
AATTTTATTCCCATATCCTTCAACATCTGCTTCATCCAAATTATCGAGTTACAATTGTTTGTTGCTGCTACATATTTTTCTTCTATTGTGCTTTGTGAAATATAATTCTTCTTTTTCCTTAGCCAAGAAACCAATCTTCCTCCAAGGAAAAATACTCCACCACTGGTACTCTTTTTATCATCAACACTACCTCCCCAATCAATATCTATATATGCGTGCATAGGGTAAAAACATCAGATTTTTCATACCACAATCCATACTCAATTGTGCCTCTTAAATATCTTAGTATCCTCTTTACTACTACATAATGTGATTCTCTAGGTTCAGCTTGAAATCTTGCTACAATTCCAACTTATTGTGCTATGTCTGGTCTTGTATGTGTCAAGTACTGCAATCCTCCAATCATAGATCTGTACTTCTTCTATTCAACTGCAGGAGTCTCATATGTGCTAGATAAATTATGTCTAGTTACCATAGGTGTTCTAACTGGTTTACAGTTCTCCATTCCAAATCTTTTCAACAACTCATTCAAGTACTTTGTCTAACAAACAAAGATACCATCATTGCTCTGTGTTATCTGCAATCCAAAAAAGTATTTCATTTCACCAATCATACTCATTTCAAATTTAGTCTTCATTTCATCTGCAAATTTATCACTAGCTTCATCTTCACCTCCAAAAATGATATCATCAACAAAAATAACTACAACTAACAAACCATCTTCAATTTATTTTGTGTACAAGTTGCTATTAGTTGTTCCTTTTGTAAATCCCAATGTTATCAAATACTTGTCCAATCTTGCATACCAAGTTCTAGGTGCTTGCTTTAGTCCATATAGAGCTTTCTTCAATTTACATACCATGTCTCCTTCTTGAGTTAAAGGAAAACCTTCAGGTTGCTCAATGTAGACTTCTTCTTCCAATTCTCCATTTAGAAATGTTGACTTAACATCCATATGATATACTTTGAACTTCTTGTAAGCTTCATAGGCCAAAAACATTCTTACTGCTTCAATTCTTGCTACAGGTGCAAAATTTTCTTCATAGTAAATTCCTTCTTGCTGTGAGTATCCTTTACATACCAATCTTGCTTTGTTTCTTACTACTTCTCCTTGTTCATTCATCTTCTTTCTGAATACCCATTTTGTTCCTATGACATTCTTATCTTTAGGTCTAGGGACTAATTCCCATGTCTTGTTATTTTCAATTCGATCAAGTTCTTCTTTCATAGCTTTAATCCAATGTTCATCTTCACAAGCTTCACTAGTAGATTTAGGTTCAATTTGAGAAATCAAACATAACTATTCTTGTACCTGTTACCCTAATTTTCCTATGCATGCAAATTTGGTTGATATCCATCCCAAGGTCTTTGTTTTTATCCTGCTAAACATCCCTGAAATTTTTATAAAATTGTGCCTTGTCTTCTGGCCTCTACAATTTGTTTTATTCCCTGGTCTACAGTTTAAATATTTGAAAACGTAGTCATTGCCAAGAAGTAGCCCTGCAAACCCTAGCCTTCATTCTATTTTCATGTTACTTTATCAGCCACTTCTATTTTCTCAATACCCATGTGCGTAATTCTTCCTTCGGTCGCCAGTTCTCTTATTCTTCCAGTGGTTACATTCTCCTTTCGATGAAATATCGACTGCAGTGTTTTTCTTAGTCGCAAGATAAAATGGTGGTGCCTTAACACATTCAGTGACTCCATGATTTTCCCTTAGTCGGGCATTTTCTTAATGAAACCCCAGGTCAACATTTGGTTTAGCGATTCTATGATTGCCTTATTCATGTATTCTTTAGACTTAATCAAGGTTAAGAATTCTATCTAGAAACTTAGCAAATTTCCTTTGGTTGAGTAATCGCTAAATTGACTGGCAATCTTTTTATGTGAGGTCCCAAATAGGAAGATCAACGATTGTCATGAATTTGAGAAGGGTCTGTCAGAGGCTTGCAATTTCACAATAGCCATCTATCTTCCCTTTTTCTTAGCACTTCATGATTTTGTGGGTCCACTGCCACGTTGTCCTATGTGGAGGTTTCTCATTGGCTAGAAATAATGATGTGGAAATTTTTCAGCGGGCCTGGTGAACTGTCAAGCCTTTAGATCAATGGCTGGCATGTATTCTCATGAGGTTTTTTTGACACATGAGATTATGCACCGACCGTTGATTTCTCTTTTTTGTCAGAACCTTGTGTGTGGGTCCTTTCTTTCTGATGTGCTCATCTTCTATTGGTCCACATAGCGATGACTGGATGAGTCAGTGGGACCATGTTAGAGTATCGGCTAAGATGTTAGAAGGATAAAAATCAATGGCTGGTGCATTTTCTGATGGAATCTTTTGAGACCATGAGATTATGCACTGACCATCCATTTTTCCAAGTGTTCAAGCCTTTGTCATGTGGGTGCGTTTGTCAGAGGGTCCTGGTCTAATAAAGATCTATGGCTGGTGCATATTCTGAAGGAATATTCGAAGGCTTTGAGATCATGCCCCAGCTGTTCAAATGGAATCTTATCTTTAGTGGGTCCAATGTCAGATGGATCACTGAGGTGTATGCCTACAAGGTAGTCAGAATGAATGGAAAGGTGGCAAATGGAAAAAATGGGTCTAGGGTTAGTAAAGTATTCTGCAAATCAGTGACTAAAGAGCCATTTTTCGTGTTCACCACACTTAACCGGGGTCAACTAAAGTATTAAACAATGCTGCGACTGAAGGAAAATTAGAACCTGAGGTAAATGTTGAGTTAGTTTTGCAGTCAAGTGTCAAGCCCAGGTAAAAGGGAAGATCTGATGGTCACATTTTAAAGAGAGATTGAGTTTCAAATGCCAACCCTCGATAGGGAATTTTAGCACCACCTGTGACCGTTTTATCAATTTTTAAATTCAAATATCTCACAGTATCAGATTTTAGCAGTTATGGCAAGCCTGAGTTGCAAAGAGGTAGATGGATCATGGTGGCTGGATTTTTTGCAGGAATGAACATTAAATGGACATGCAAACATAGATATCTAATCAGATAGGATGTTTTCATGTGCATTTGTGGCTGAATTGGATAGAATTAGGGTTTGATTATTATATAAAAAATTATGTAACCCTAATTAGATATTTTTTATCGTACCTGTGTGCATTAGAGGAGATGTATATAATGTTTTTGAGAGCTTTAGAGCTCAGAATGGACTTTTTGTAAAAGAAGAGTTGGACAATTGTAAAGAGAAAATATATTTTTTCTTAGAAATCTATCTCTGGCATTCTTCTTGCCCTCTGGTTTTCTACAGTTGTAAATTCCCATTGATAATTCAGATATTGAAGATATTTTGTGACATTTCTCATGTCTCTATGCCTTCTTGTGTGAGTTATCTCTTAATGAATTCAGTATTCACATGCTTCTCAGTGATATCTTAAGGTTCTTGGTCCCTCTTTCTTTCTGCAATTTTGTGTATCATTGTGGATGATTTGATGTGAATGCTTTTGTGGGTATACTTCAACCCCTTAACTATCTTGTCTCATTCCTATACCTAGTTGCAGAGGTGAATGTTTGTTTGCAGGTCATAGATTGTTGTCTAACTCCAAAGAGTGTTATTGTTTGTGAAAGAATCTCTCTTTCCCAGAATAGCTCTTTTTACCTGCAGACCCTTTTATGAAATACTTATGAAAACCTATTCAGTGAGTTGTGATCTCCTAGACCTAAGTCTATTCATTGATTTCATCTTTTATACTGTAATTCATATCTTCATTTTGATGTATCACCTAGTAGGTAGTTTGCTTTCAGTCATTTCCCTTTCAAGCATTCCTTCTATCCCTTTCCCTCAAAAGATTTACTTTTCCTGTCAAGAAGCAAATTAAGGTGATTATCCAAGAGGAACCAGCCTAGAACCTGGAGGTCTCATCTTAGTTAGCATAGGTCCCACAACATGGAGATGATTTCCATGTTATACTAGGTTATCAAGACCAAGAGAGCTTGAAACAAGGGTGAAAACTTAGTGTATAACAATTCTAGCATGCTCGGTGGGACAATAAAAGAATCAAATTCATTTGAAAGATATGCTATCTCTGATATACAGATTACATAATAGACTTTTAGAAGTTGTTCTATTAAGTATATCTAGCGACTCCATTGGTGGAAGGATTCAAACTTAACCTTATTCAAGGTTTATGAGAAAGATTGAGACTAGAAGCTCAAAGCCCACTGAATTTGTAGAGTTGCCCTAAAAAATAAGCTACAAAGGTAGGTCAACTCAAAGAACATCCCCTACAAGGAGAGTTCAGTCTACACCTCCTGATACTTCAAAAAGGAGACCTTTGTCCTTCCACCCAAGAAGAAGAGGAAGATCTCTAACTAGAGACCTAGAAGAAGATTCAAATCTAGCAGCAAATACAACTCACATAGTTGTTAATCTTCAAGTTACAGCTCCTACAATGGCTAGACAGTTTGCTTTTGCACCTTTCAACTAGGGAAGTCCATTGACTTTTTTTGTGCATCATGATGTTCCCTTGGTAGCGTTGAAGAGCTTACCTGATTTCACAGGTGAAGGGTAGACTACTACTTTTGAGCACATAAGAGATGTGACCACCATCTGCAGCATACACAACATAACTCAAGAAGATGTGGCCACAAAGTTATTAGCAGCCTCTTTAAAAGGTAAGGCTCTTGAATGGTTTATAACTTTAACTGTTGGTTCCATTAATTCATGGGATGGGTTAGGAGATGCCTTGAGTAAACATTTTGAGGAAAAATCAGATAACTTGTCTTTGGTTGAGCAGTTGACAACCATTAAGAGAGACCCTCAAGAACAAATGACAGATTACAATAGTAGATTCCTCAAAACATGGAATAGAATCCCAGTCTCAGTAAGACCATCAGCTAACCATGATTTTCTATACTACTTGTAAAGTCTGAATGGTCAAATCTCTATCATGATCCAGTCTATGGGTGGTACTTCTTTACCCCAAGATTTTGACATAGCTGTCAGGGCTGAAAATTGTTTGATCCAAGTAGGCATGATACAAAGAAGGCCACCCATGCCCATTTTTCCTAGCCTTCAACCCATTGCACCTACACAAGTACCCCCATTTACCCCTATTCCCACCATATTAGCACCTCAAGCTAGTACTAGTGGCCAGGAGCTAACCACAAGTTTCTCGCAAGAGCTGTAAGAGATGAAGAATAGCCAACAAAGTAGTCAGCAAGAAATGACAAATTTGTTGCAGACTTTGACTAAAGAGGTCACAAATTTAAAAAGGCAAGGTTAAGGAATCAGACCACCCTTTTAGCCACAAGGCCAAGGTCCTAATCAATAATATTAAAATCAAGGATAGCCTTATCAACAAAATAGGCCACCATACCAAGGAGGTTATCAAGGACAAAGACAAAGTTTTAATCAGAGGCCATTCCAACCATATAACCCTACACCTATCAATTCTACAAATCCAGTGAGGGATATGGTTCCTAGTCAAAATAATATGGCTATGGATAATGAATGGTGATTTCCTTGTAATCAGCCTCACAATCAGGCTACATGTTCAAATGGATAGATGAACCAAGCTCTAATGGTTCAAAATGCCTCACAAGCTCAATCAGAGGCCTCATCTAGTGGATCAATTCCTCAACAAGAACCAGAAGAAAATGAGACTGCTCTTTTCAATTGGGAGAAACCAGACTTCAATGGAATCAATGATGAAGTTGCTTTTGTTGCCTATACAAAAGCAAAAAGGAGAGCTCAAGACATGGAGAGAGCAGATTCCAATGCCAAAGCCACTACATCTACAGAGCCGCTACAGCAAGCTAATCCCATCACACCTAAAGAGGTTCCTGTCATCACAGGAAAAGAAGGACAACATCTCAAAGAAGTGGAGCCCATCATGGTGATAGCACAACAAAGATTACACATGATGTCACCTTTCAATATCATAGACAACATGAAGAAGGTGAATGTCACCATGTCTATGTGGGACTCTTTGGCTATTCCAGGGCAACCTGAGATTTTGAAGAAGGCCATGAGTGAGGCAGCAAATCCTCAGCCCGCAAAAGAAGTTGCAAAGCCAGTGTTGGTTAACACTGATCAAGAAAAGGAGGCTCCAAGTAGCAACTCCAAAGCCAATACCATGTAAGGTAGGAATTCAAAGCCACCTCCCTTTTATGTATCTCTAATTATTGGAAATTCTCTAGTACATAATTGTATGGTAGATAGTAGAGCTACTAGCACTGTAATGCCCAAGAAAGTAGCTGACCAATTAGGACTGAAATATGAGCCCTTTCAAAAGAAGGTTACACAACTTGATGGATCCTCAGTCAATACTATAGGTGTGGCCAAGGATACTGGTCTAATCCTTCATGCTAGTCCTAATTTTTCCATCCTTCTTGATATATATATCATAGATCTCCCTGCATTATTTGCTATATGTCTGTCAAGGGAGTTTATAGCCAAGATAGGAGGCTATCTATCCTCTGACTGGTCTCACATGCTATTTCATATAAGATATGGTACAAGGGTTACCATTAAATCAAAGAAATTGGCATCACACCATATAGAACCTTATGTGTCCAATACCATCAATGCAAACTGCCCTATATTAGATGACAGTGACTTCCAAACCATTAGTGAAGCGAGCACAAAGATAGAAAGTATCCCTGATATTCTTCTAGATGAAAGAGCTTCAGAGGCCCAAGAAAATCTTATTTGGGATTTTGGTTTGGGAAGTTACTTAATACAAGAAAGTGGAGCCATAGAACCAAGCCTTCTCAAGGAAGATACTGATTCGGAGGATCAGAACAATCAGGTTTGGGAACTATTTTTTTATGGAGCTAGAAGTAGACATGGTTCTGGTGGTGGTGCTATGTTAGTGTTCCCAAGAGGAGAAAGGTATTATACTACTTTTAGATTCATTTTCTCCTACACTAGAAACACTACAAAGTATGAAAGCCTTGTGAATGGACTGGAGTGGGCTAGAAAAAGAGGGCTCAAAGCCTTAAAAGTTTATGGTGACAGTGAGTTAGTTGTCAACCAAGTAAGAGAGATAAGTGCAACCAAAAATGACACCTTGAAAGCATACAAACATAGATTTTGGGATGTAATTAAAGATTTTTGTGCTTTCAATATTGTTGCTATCCCTAGGAAGCTAAATCAAAATGTAGATAGATTAGCTGTTGTTGGATCTCAGTATGATATTCCAAATAGCATTTCAAAAGAAATAGATCAATAGCACATCAAGGTTATTGTCAGACCTTCTATTCTTGATAATGATGTTAATTGGCAAGTGTTTGACAATGATGAACAAATTTTGTAATTCTTGTTTGAAGATGTTTTTTTAGAGTACAATCAAGATAGGCTATCACAAAACTCTGGTGATCAAGTAATACAACTGAAGTCCAATAAGATGCCTAGAGGTCTTGTCACTTTAGAGACTATCTTCAATAGGGATGATCAAGTCAAGAAAAGAAAAGTTGTCCTGGTAGTCCAACAAGAACATTGTGTTGAATTAGAGTTGGAACCAGGTAAGAGCTTACAATTTGGAAAAGTGAATTCTGATTCAGAGAAGCAGGCTTACACTCAACTTTTCAAAGAATTCAATGATGTTTTTTCATGGCAATATGAAGACCTCAAAGGTTTTAACCCAGCCCTTGCTCAGCACACCATTGAATTAGAGCCTGATGCTAAACTAGTAAGACAAAAGCAAAGGCCTGTTAATCCCAAGCTTGAGCCACTTATGCATAAGGAAGTGCTTAAATTAATAGAGAGTGGTATCATCTACCCCATCAAACATACTAGTTGGGTTTCCAACCTTGTTCCAGTCAAGAAGAAGAATGGGGAGTTGAGGCTATGTGTTGACTTCAGGGATCTTAACAGAGCCTCATTAAAAGACTGCCATCCACTACCCTCTATGGAACAAATTCTACAATGTGTCTCTAGATCTGAGAGATTTTCATTATTGGATGGCTATTCAGGATAAAATCAGATCCTAGTTGATGAAGAAGATCAATATAAGACTGCATTTACAACCAAGTGGGGAACCATGGCTTATCAAAAGATATTCTTTTGTTTGTCAAATGTAGGTGCTACATTTCAAAAGGCAATGGATATGGCCCTTAAGAGCCTAATGTACAAGTTTGTATTGGTCTACTTGGATGACATAACTATCTATTCTAAACATGCAGTAGACCATATCAAACATCTGAGGAAGATTTTTGAAAGGTGTAGAGAGTTTGGGATATCTCTTAATCCCAAGAAGTGTGTGTTTGCAGTTCATGAAGGAAAATTATTGGGATATGTAGTATACAAAGAAGGAATTATAGTAGATCCTGAGAGAATTGCAGCCATCCTAGAGCTACCATTGCCACATCATAAGAAAGGTCTCCAATCTTTCATAGGAAAGATTAATTTTGTTAGGCATTTCTTGCCTAATATTGCAGATTTATTGAAGCCTTTAACAACATGTTAAAGAAGGGTTCAACTTTCAGCTGGACCAAAGAGGGAAAAGCCAATTTCCAAGCTATCAAAGAGGCCTTGAAAAAAGCTCCTGCCCTGTTAAACCCAAATTTCAATAAGGATTTTATCCTTTATGCTTATGGGGGTCATGATGCTATATCTGCAATGTTGACTCAAGAAAATTTAGATGGATTGGAGCAGCCTATTGCTTTCTTTAGCAAAGGTTTAGAAGAGTATGAATAGAGATACTCTTTTGTGGAAAAACATGTACTTGCTATGGTGAAGAGCATTAAAAAGTTTAGATATTTGTTGACTCATAGCAAGGTACATTTGAAAGTTACTCATCCAAGTGTCAAATAATTTCTACTTTCCAAGGACCTAAATGAGAAAAGAGCTGGTTGGATCACCAAGGTGATGGAATATGATATTGATATTCAAACTACCAAGCTGGTTAGAGGAAGAGGTCTTTGTGAGCATTTGGCAGGGGATGAATGTTCAAAGAGATTAGAGAAAATGGATGTATCTTTGATTGTACATTCTATAGAAGAACATGTTGAGGCATCAGGTTGGTTTCCTAACATGGTTCATTTCTTGAAAACAAGACAATGTCCTGCAGGTTTGGATTCAACAAAAAGAAGATACTATAGATTGCAATCTATTCCTTTTGTGCTAATAGATGAGATTCTTTTTAGAAAGGATCATAGTGGTGTCCTTTTAAGATGCATAGATTCAAAAAAGATAGCTGATGTCCTATTTGAGTTTCATGATGGACCTTTTGGAGGTCATTTTTCTCCTAGGACTATTGCTTTTAAGATCATGAGGGCTGGATACTATTGGCCATCTATCTTCAAAGATAGCCATGACTATGTAAGGAAATGCATCAAATGTGCCATGTTTGTAGGAAAAGAAAGGCTTGCAGCCTTACCCCTACAGCCAGTCAGAATAGAGCAACCTTTCATGAGGTGGGGCATAGACTTTATTGGTGTGATCAATCCTCCACCTAGTGCAGGACACAAATAGATAATTACTGCAACAGATTATTTCACTAGATGGACAGAGGTATTTGCCTTAAGATAATCAAATGAGAATGCTATATTGAGCTTTTATGATGATATAATTCATAGATTTGGCACTCCAGACTCCATAATATCAGATAATGCATTGGCATTTATAGGCCTTAAAGTCTCAAAATGGGCAATCAAGAATGGCATTTATCTAAATACGAGTTCAAATTATTACCCCCAGGGTAATGGCTTAGTAGAATCAACAAATAAGAACTTGATTAGGATAATCAAGAAGACCCTACAGGATAACCAAAGGAGTTGGCATACTACATTGAAGTCTGCCTTGTGGTTAGACAGGATTACCCCAAAGAAGATCATTGGGAATTCTCTTTATATGTTAGTGTATGGGAGAGAGGCTAAGTTGTCCATTTTGACTAAATTACCAGACCTGGACTTAGCTACTCAATATGCCCTGTTTGAAGAAGGAGATCCTTTACAGATCAGGTATGCTCAGCTCATGGAGTTGGAGGAGTTTAGAGATAAATCCATGAAAGATATGGAGTTTTACCAAATATAGACAAAGAAGAACTTTGATAAAAGAGCCAGGATCAGAAATTTCAAGGTTGGGGATGTAGTCCTTAAGTGTTCAGATCCAAGCTTGGTAGACATACAAAATTTGATTCTTTCTGGGGTGGACCATTTGTTATAACAGAGTGTAGGGGACCCAATGCTTTTCAGCTATCAACTCTTGAAGGAGCTACCTTGCCAATCTCAGTGAATGGTTTCCACCTGAAGCCCTATTTTGAGGTTAATCCCTCTCTATGAATTTTGTAAAAATGCTTTCCTGCTTTCTTCCTATTTTCTAGGTTAGTTTCCTGCTTTTCAAGAAGTTCCTGTGCACAAGTTCATCCTTTTGGTGCTAGTTTTGTCCCTCTGTCAAGTTTTGTACTCAAATGATGAGTCCATGCCCAATGAATTATGTCAAGGCCATTGGTTTCCCATGTCTAGCAGGCTGACATCTAGTAGAAATTGCCAAAATGTTACCCTAACTTTCCTGTGCATGCAACTTTGGCTGATATCCATCCCAAGGTCTCTATTTTTATCTTGCTAAACATCCTTGAAATTTTCATAAAATTGTGCCTTATCTTCTGGCCTTTGTAATTTGTTTTATTCCCTGGTCTGTAGTTTAAATATTTGAAAAAGTAGTCATTGCCAAGAAGTAACCCTGCAAACCCTAGCCTTCATTCTATTCTCATGTTACTTTATCAACCACTTATATTTCCTTAATACCCATGTGTGTAATTATTCCTTCAGTTGCTAGTTCTCTTATTCTTCTAAAGGTTACCTTTTCCTTTCAGCGAACTGGCGACTGCAGTGTTTTTCTTAGTCGCGAGATAAAATGGCAGTGCCCTAACACATTCAGTGACTCCGCAATTTGCCCTCAGTCAGGCATTCGCTTAATGAAACCCCAGGTCAACATTTGGTTTGGCGATTCTGTGAATGCCTTATTCACATATTCTTCAGACTTAACCGAGGTTAAGAATTCTATCTAGCAACTCAGTGAATTTCCTTTGGTCGCGTAATCGCTAAATTGACCAGCAGTCTTTTTATGTGGGGTCCCAAACAAGAAGATCAATGCTTGTCGTGAATTCACGAAGGGTCTATCAGAGGCTTGCAATTTCATGATATCCATCGATCTTCCCTTTCGCTTAGCACTTCATGCTTTTGTGGGTCCACTACCACGTTGTCCTAAGTGGAGGTTTCTGATTGGCTGGAAATAATGATGTGGAAATTTGTCAGCAGGCCCAGTGAATTGTCAAGCCTTTAGATCAATGGCTGGCGTGTATTCTCATGAGGTTTTTCTGACACATGAGATTATGCCCCAACCATTGATTTCTCTTTGTTGTCAGAGCTTTGTGGGTGAGTCCTTTCTTGTTGACATGCTCATCTTCTATTGGTCCACATAGTGATGATTAGATGAGTCAGTGGGGCCATGTCAAAGTATCGACTGAGATGTCAGAAGGATAAAAATCAACGGCTGGTGCATTTTCTAATGGAATCTTTTGAGACCATGAGATTATTTGTTGACCATCCATTTTGCCAAGTGTTCAAGCCTTTGTCAGGTGGGTCCGTTTGCTAGAGGGTCCTAGTCTAATAAAGATCTATGGCTGGCGCATGTTCTAAAGGAATATTTGAAGGCTTTGAGATCATGCGCCAGCCGTTCAAATGGAATCTTGTCTTCAGTGGGTCCAATGTCAAATGGGTCATCGAGGTGTATGCCTACAAGGCAGTCGGAACAAATGGAAAGGTGACAAATGGAAAAAAAGGGCCCAAGGTTAGTAAAGTATTCTGTGAATCAGCGACTAAAGAGCCATTTTCATGTTCGCCAGACTTAACCAGGGTCAGCTAAAGTATTAAAGGATGTTGCGACTGAAGGAAAATTGGAACCCGAGGTAAATGCTGAGTTAGTTTTGTAGTCAAGTGCCGAGCTTGGGTAAAAGGGAAGATCTGATGGTCACATTTTAAAGAGAGATTGAGTTTCAAATGCCAACCGTCAATAGGGAATTTTAGCGCCACCTGTGACCATTTTATCAATTTTTAAATTCAAATATCTCAGAGTATCAGATTTTAGCAGTTATGGCGAGCCTAAGTTGCAGAGAGGTAGATGGATCATGGCGGCTGGATTTTTTGCAAGAATAAACATGAAATGGACATGCAAACATAGATATCCGATCGGCTATGATATTTTCATGTGCATTTATGGCTGAATTGGATAGAATTAGGGTTTGATTATTATATAAAAAATTATGTAACCCTAATTAGATATTTTTGCTCCTACCTGTGTGCATTAGAGGAGATGTATATAATGTTTTTGAGAGCTTTAGAGCTCAGAATGGACTTTTTGTAAAAGAAGAGTTGGACAATTGTAAAGAGAAAATATATTTTTTCTTAGAAATCTATCTCTGGCATTCTTCTTGCCCTCTGGTTTTCTACAGTTGTAAATTCCCATTGATAATTCAGATATTGAAGATATTTTGTGACATTTCTCATGTCCCTATGCCTTCTTGTGTGAGTTATCTCTTAATGAATTCAGTATTCACATGCTTCTCAGTGATATCTTAAGGTTCTTGGTCCCTCTTTCTTTCTGCAATTTTGTGTATCATTGTGGATGATTTGATGTGAATGCTTTTGTGGGTATACTTCAACCCCTTAACTATCTTGTCTCATTCCTATACCTAGTTGTAGAGGTGAATGTTTATTTGCAGGTCATAGATTGTTGTCTAACTCCAAAGAGTGTTAATGTTTGTGAAAGAATCTAGCTTTCCCTGAATAGCTCTTTTTACTTGCAGACCCTTCTATGAAATACTTATGCAAACCTATTCAATGAGTTGTGATCTCATAGACCTAAGTCTATTCATTGATTTCATCTTTTATACTGTAATTCATATCTTCATTTCAGTGTATCACCTAGTAGGTAGTTTGCTTTCAGTCATTTCCCTTTCAAGCATTCCTTCTATCCCTTTCCCTCAAAAGATTTACTTTTCCTGTCAAGAAGAAAATTAATGTGATTATCCAAAAGGAACCAACCTAGAACCTGGAGGTCTCATCTTAGTTAGCATAGGTCCCACAACCTAGAGATGATTCCTATGTTATACTAGATTATCAAGACCAAGAGAGCTTGAAACAAGGGTGCAAACTTAGTGTATAATAGTACCTTATTTTGAGTTAGAACTCCTCTATCTATGCTTCATGCTTCCAATAATTTTCTCAACAAGATGATTCCTTGATAAATTCTTGTTAGGTGTCACTATCTCAGATCTCACTTCAGGTGTCAGTTCTTCAATGATCTCAATGTGGCTTTCATTCAATAAATCACTGTCAGTTTCATAGAATAATTCAGTAGGCTATGGGTTAGGTTTAGGACGAGCTTCTTCATCTGATTCATAATCAAGCATTCTTTCCTAAACTTTGAACTTTTCATCAACTTCAACATTTTCACTCTCAACAATAGTCTTAGTTCTCTTATTGTAACATCTATAAGCTTTTCTTTTCAATGAATATCCAAGAAATATACCTTCATCACTTCTAGGATCAAACTTTCCAATGTCATCATCTCTCTTTATATAACATTTTCTTCCAAAAATTCTAAAATACTTAACTGAGGGTGCATGTCCAAACTATAATTCATAGGGTGTCTTGTCTATATTTGCTCTGATTTGTACTCTGTTCATTGTATACACTGCTATGTTCACTACTTCTCTCCAAAATATCTTTGCTAAGTCATTCTCAAATAACATAGCTCTTGTTGCTTCAGTCACTGATCTGTTTCTTCTTTTCGCAATACCATTTTGTCCAGGTGTCCTAGGGGTTGAAAACTATCTCTTAATACCATTCACTTCACAAAAAGTGTTAAATTCTCTAGAAGTAAATTCACCGCCTCTATTTGATCTCAAACATTTAATCTTCATTCCAGATTCATTCTCAACTTTGTTCTTAATGATCTTAAAATTTTCAAATGCTTCAGATTTTTCTTTAAGAAATGCAATCCACATCATTCTTGTAAAATCATGAACAAGAATCATAAAATACCTTTCTCCATAGAATCATCTAGTCCTGGTAGGACCGCTCAAGTCTGTATGAACCAACTTCTCTACTGTTGTGAACTTCTTACTAGGAAATGAACTTCTCTTCTATTTAGCCATCACACATTCCTTGCAAATCATGTTAGTAGGCTTCATAATTTTAGGCAAATCTCTTACTGCAAGTGTAGTACTTATTTTCACAATGTTATCAAAATTTATATGACAAAATCTTCTGTGCCATAACCAACTGTCATCAATCTTAGTAATCAAGCATGTCATCTTAGTAGGATTCAACTAAAATACATTACCTCTGGTTCTAGATCCAGTTCCAATCAAGTTTCCATTTTTGTCTTTTATCACACAAGTTTTCTCAGTAAACCAAACTTGATATCCCTTATCAACTAACTGTCCAACACTCAAAAGATTATGTTTCAAACCATCCACAAAGTAAACATCATCAGTATTAGTCTTTCCATCAAGAGTAATAGATCTTATACCTTTAATCAAATAAGGTGCATTGTTTCCAACTCTAACAACTCCTCCATCATAATTGTTAAACTTTATGAACTTTCTCATGTCACCAGTCATATGATGTGAACAACCACTATCTATAATCCAATCAGCTTTCTTTTCAACTTGAGAACCTAGGTATTTTTCTTCCTTAACCTCTGTTTCAAGATTTTCTTCTTTAATTGTTACAAATCCTATGTCATCATTATTCTCGGTATCACTTTCACTTAAGGTTCTCTCTATACTAGCTTCAAGTTCTTCATCATTAGCATAATAACATTCCTTAGATCTTCTAGGCTTAAAATTATTTCTATACTTCTTGACTCTCTTAGGACATTTAGATGCAAAATGACCATATTCTTGATATGTCCAACATTTAAAAAATTTCTTATCATCTGGTTCTCTTTTCACAAGAAAGGCAATACCTTCTTCAATCTTCTTGTCTTCTTCACTTCTAGATCTGCTACTACTAGCATAATCTCCACTCACACTAATGCTTCTTGACAAACTAGGGAAAACACTAAGAGCATTGAATGTTGTCTCCATTCTAGGTAAGTCTCCTGATAACCTCAGGTTCATTTTTGCTACTTCCAATCTTCCAAGAAGAGTCTCTCTTGTAAAGTTCATAGTACAAGGTATGACTTGTTCAATCATCTGTGTTGTCTGTTTGAATATAGGAGTCAATGTCCTTAGAATTTTCCATATTGCTTCATTCTTTATCTTTGTTCCTGCACAAGATTTTATACCTGCAATAATTTTTGACATTCTACCAATATAGCTTCTAATAGATTCATCTTCCATCATTCTTATATCCTCAAATGCACATATCCAATTATGTAATTGGACTTTCTTTGTATGTTCATCACCTTCAAAAGTAGAGTGTAAAGCTTTCCAAATTTCATGAGATTTTTTCAAATGTTTTACCTAGCTGTATTCATTCTCTGGAAGGGTTGACACAAGTTCTTCTTTGGCAAGTATGTTACACATGAATAGATCTCTTTCATCATCAGTACATGATTCAAGATTATCCTCATCAATGATGGTCTTCTCATTCTTAGTAATCAACCAACAACCTGGTCCTAAACACAGTAGATGTGTCTTCATCTTTTCTTTTCAGCTGTCAAAATTCACTCCATCAAACTTAGGGCTTTCTTTCCTAAAATTCTCCATGGATCTCCTTAAGCTATCAAAATTTTCTTTCAAGGACTTGCTACTCTAATACCAATTGTTAGAAATTAAAGTCCACCAAGATAACTAAGAGGGGGGGGGTGAATCAGTTATTAGATAATTATAACATTTATCAACTTCAACAACATTTAACCATATAAGCAATGTAATCAACAACCATAGAAAGATATTCATACACAATGACACAAGATATGTTGACTAGGAAACCTCTTGACCAAAGAGCAAACCCTGGTGGGAATGATGCTCACAAAAGATGCACTAATATGAATATTCCTTTTGAAAGGATGGACTCTATTAGGAGTCTTATGAAATATATTTAGTACATATGAGTCCCTGTTAGGAGACTTTGAATCCCTGTTAAAAGATTCTAACTCTGTTAGGAGTTATGAAAGACATAAGGACCCACTGCCCAAATAGATTCAATGGAAAGATCACTGAACACACTGTCCAACTGATCTCTAGATTATTCAATAGAATAATATCAAATCATTTTTTATCTCAACAATATGTTACCTCTTCTCTGACTGTGCCAAACCCCACTCACTGCTACACCAGATCTCAATTTCAAAACTCTGTACCTCTCATGTCTTCTTTCCACAAATTCACTTTCACAACTTTATTCACTTCATCATATTCATTGATATACATTCTACAACAAGGAAAACATTCCTTCCTTTATACCACACTCAAGTAATTACAAATGAGTTGGCATTCAATTACAAAATAAAAGTTTCCATACATTACATAAAAAATTACACAAAACTATCAGCTTCCAATTAGAATAACTCTTCACTCATGTGACCTTGAAGTTTGCATTGTCAACCACATCACTATCAACATGTCTTCAACTACTCTCTAACTGCACATAACCATATTCTATCCCGATAAGGAGATATCATCTGATTTCCACAAATCGCTACTCAGGAACACTGCTTCCACCAAAATGCTCATAACTTTCATGAATAATTGAATTATTGTTTGCACTCTTAACCATGAACATAAAAAACATTATAGATTAAGTCCTCAACATCGCATAGCTTGATCTTCAATATCCCACGTACGCTAATTCAAACATTGTCTGCTTCTCTGCTAATCTCCAGTAGATCACTGTGTTGACATCAATGACAATCATAGTCATGAATGCAACAACAACTGCTACAGAATGGCTACCAATACTCCCATAGGATATATTCAGCATTCATTCCTAACATATACTTGGGTTTTCAAATACATCATTTTGACATGATTTAGTTTTCTATTTGGATTGAAAATCATGTTTTGTATGATGTATCTCTGCTAAGGAGTTGGATCATTGTTTGTTTAAGTTTTTACACAAAATAAATTTTCAAAACCATCACTTAGACAATTAGTTCAAAGAAATATCTCTCAGCATTCTTATTGTATCATAAAGTCATATTATGTTGTGGAAATGCAACATTAATTTTGTATCATTGTAAAAGGTGACATATTTATTTTTTTTGATTTCAAGTTTTAATAAGTCACTAAAGTGACTAAGGCATCATCAAAGTTTTGGCACTTACAATAAGTTTATAAAAAAAAAAAGCCTTTTGGTCGGATCTTTGGGGCTAAGTGTTGTGAACAAGACAAAATTTAGTGCAATTGCTAAGGTTGTGTTTGTTAGGCCCAAAAGGAGGAAAGCACAAATGAGAGGGGGTAGGGGGGGTGAATCATTTGTACACTAACAATTTATTCCTTAAAAAATTTATGTTAATCTCAGTTCTGAATGATAAACAATGATGCAAGTTCCACAACACCTAATACAATAACACCAGATTTGTTCTCGACGAAACCCAGCTAAGGGAAAACCTCAGTGGGATTCAAACCCACTACATAAATATAATCTGATAAAAGTAATACCCGATTAAGAGAAAATAAGAACAAAATAATGTACATACATTCACAAGCTAGTCACCCAATCTGTAAGGCTCATTGTCCAAAGCACACTGCTCATAATACAATCTCAAATTTGGCCCTCATTTGGGTTCACCAATCTTATCTTCAATTACAAAAGAGTGGGCATATTTTCTAATACAATTGAACTGACTAGTAGCATCTACAATGGCAATATAACTCCAATAAAGTACAATTTCTACCTCAAATCATTATTACAAATACCAACATATTTCCTTAAATTCTCACCATCTCTTGTATCTCATCGCAATTATAAAATAATCTCTCATTTATACACATTACAAATATTAAACATCAAATAGGTCAGCCAAGACCTATTATAATAAAAGATATAAATATTAAGCTAAATCCTTAATGTGATCCAAATCAAGTCAGCTAAGAGTTAGATAGGACCCAAATCTTCATCCTTGAACATGTAATATATTTCACCAAATATACACTAAGTATCGAAGAAGATTACTTCATCAAGTCGACTAAGACCAAAATGAAGAAATGCCAACACACTACCAAATCACCAAATGTGATCACCTTGATCAATGAAATCCATCAAAATGGTCATAAAATGATTCACGAACAAAAAAAAGGACCATGAATATCTTCTCAAACCTTCTCATCATTTCCAACTCAAAATTTGAACTCATCTATGTATTGTTCATCATGAATACTGAACACAATACTTTGTCACACCAAAAAGATAGCATGTCAAGCTCCGAATCATGAACAAAACTAGTTGAGGAACCAAAACTAATTTACAAACACATCATCAACTTCATTGCACCTGAATCAATCAATCCTATCCATACCAAAGAAAAAACTCAACCTACGATACATCCTAAACAACAAGAACAGTGAAATATAGTCACCAGATAAATCAATCACATCTCACTCATCTTGTCATGCAAACCTAGATATAAGTTGACTCTGGTAAAAAATAAACATAATAGAATCTCCAACTAGAATATCAATAATGAATATTCAATATACATATTAATAAAGGTCTGATTACTAAGAGGGGAGGGGTGAATTAGTAATCTACAAATTATCTGATTTAAACTCTTTAAACTTTAAGCACCAAAACATTCAACATCAACTCGCATAGTTATAAACTTTAAAAACATGCATCCACAAATAATCAATCACATAATGAAGACACCATATTTATTATCGTGGAAACCTAAATGGGAAAAACCATGTGTGGGGATTGGTACCCACTAAATATGTAATCTTCTGGAATACGCCCTGTGAGGAGCCTGCCCGATTAAGGGTTTACAAAAGCACTATTAGGTGCTAACCATAAGGGATTTTCCTTAGACATGTTAGGATCTTAGCCCTATTAGGATCTTCCTTGTTAGAGGACTTTAAATATTCAACACAAATGCCACCTTGTTAGAGGATTTAGAACAAATATTTGTTAGGCTCTACCCAATTAAGGGATTTTACTGTTACAATGGTAAGAAAGAAACAAATAAGGTGATATGTGAAATTAAACCACCTCTACATAATCAGATCCTATTGAGATCTAAAACTCTTCTTCACACACTATACTCTTTCCTAGCTTGATCGCACTTGATTCCTTCACTTAATTTTGAACCACACCCTTCTACAATTTTCAATCAGTAACCAACTTATTTTTTAGCTTTCCAATATATAGAGTTTCTACCACCAACTTGAAATAAGCCCTAGATCTAAGATATGAATGATCTAGATGATGTTAGGTAAGATATAATGTATCTAACAACTTATAAAACATTTTTCTCTGATTGCGTCGACTTCCATACAGATTTCACCTTGGAAATTGAACCATCTTCAACAACTCTTTTTCTTCTTGAATAATCCACCTCAAATGCATACCTCAGGAAATGTGATGTCAAACATCTTCCATAAATCATGCAATTGTCTTCCTACTTGATCTGAATATGGATCTAGGCAATTATTTTCTAAGAGATTGCTTTTAAATTTGAAATGAAAGAAAGGAAAGGACTTTAAATAGTTAAATTATAATTCAAAACAAAGAGACAGAAGAGGACACAAGATTAAATACGGAGTTCGTCTGAGTGGACTACATCTCTGGATCTATCTCAACTGAGTGACCAATATATTAACAATGCTTCAATGTAGTACAATCTCAAAAAAAAGCCTCTTGAAAACTGATTTACAATAGTCTATAGCCTGTCCACAAAGTAGTGATACAAAATTCTCACTCAAATCACCTCGTAATAAGGCTCTCAAAAGCCATTGGAGTATTTTACAAAGAGAAAGAAAATACTTTACATTAGCTTAGAGATAATTAATTTTGAGATAACTCCTTTATCTCCAAAAATATATCCCATGAAAATCTCCCATTTACAACACTTTACCTCCAATAAAAGCCTCAAGGATATTCACAACTCGTAATAGTTTTTGGCTTTTATGATTTTAAGCCTTACAATAATATTTTAGGCATATGGTTATTTGTTTTGATTTGGGTTTTAAAATAAAGAAAAAAGACTATTTAAATAGCTTTTGATTTGGGTTGGTAAGGCTGCGTGATGGGAGGTCATGGGTTCAATTCCTCTCACCATTTTCCCCTTTTCAAATTGTATTTGGTGGTAAAGTAATGGTTAAATAACATAAGGGTCATTCACATTTCAAAGGCACATGTATGGTGTATTGGTGAGAAGAGATATTAGTTTGGAGGTAATCCACAATTGTAATTGGTAGTAAAGTGATGGTTAAAAAACATAAGGGTCATTCATATTTCAAAGACGCATGTATGGTGTATTGGTGAGAAGAGAGATTAGTGTGGAGGTGGTTTTGGGTTTGAATCTCACAATCCACATTTTGGTAATGACTAGCTTACTAATGTGTGCCACATGTCATCTTTCAATTAGTTCTCCACTATGCCACATCAACACTTGTTGACTGTACAAAGTCAAACTTCTGACCAATCTTTGACTGACTATAACTTATGCATATAGACTTCAATTTTAAAACTGAGTATTGTTTTGGAATCAACGTAACAAGAACTATAACTTGAGATCATTTTTTATTGGATTGAGATGGTCAAATTTTTATGGTTGACTAACTTTGACCATGTGTTGATAAAACTTTGACTATGTAGATCCTCCTCGATCAAACCTCCCCACAAAAGAACTTGGACCTACAGAAGGTTCTAGTGATATTCTCACTTGGTCAATTGGCATGAATCCCAAGTCTTTTATTTTGATTGCAAAGTAGTAGTATTATATGAGAGAAGGTCATGTAATGCCCACCCTAGTATCTTGATATTTTGCACATACATGATTTCTATATTGAGCATTATGGACTCTATGTTTTGTTTATTTTGATTAGCTAATGAGACATTATGAGTATATGTTTGGATAATTAAACTATTTTATGGAAGATAGAAAATGATTTAAAACTTTTAAGAGGACATGTTGTTCATATATTTGATTGTATTGCTTATAAAGATGATTCATTTCTTGATTTACATTATGGAGTAATTATTATTTTGGAGTTAACCATACTAATCCAATTATTATTTAGTATTGATGCTATCTAATGTGTTTGTGGTATGAGGAGAGGCAGTCGTAGTCACTTCTATAGGAGATCCACATGATGTTGCACTCTCCTTCCTTGTTTGAAACTACTTGTATATTTCTATATATGTACAGATGTTTCTTTCGACTTGGTGATGTAGGATGCATGTACCAGGCATCGAATTCACTTGGCTACACAAGTCTGAGTGATCCTTAAAAATCCTCAAATGTTGTTGTGTGGAGTTTCTAAGACACTCAAGGAAACCTTGTTTACTTAGGTTCTTGTTTAGGAAGTCACCTCAATTGGGGGGGTTAAGCAGTTTTGTGATTTTGTGATTTGGAGATTTATGCTTCAGTGTATGTTTTCTCTGTTTCATTATTTATATTTATATATTAAGGAGTGATGCTTCTCTTTCTTTTGAAATATGAATTTGATTCCTTGTTTGTGTAATATATACCTAAAGACACACACACACAGATATATATATATATATATATATATATATATATATATATATTTGTATAGAAATGTGTTTTATGTATGGATGTATCTTTATGCTTGTAAAAGTAATAATATAATTGCAAAATTAAAATAATATATAATAATAATCTCTTAATAAGTAAAACTAGCCTACCTAAGAGTTTTGACCCTGAGACCTCCTAGGAGTTAGGCTAGTTAGTTTCCATTGGGCTATGTGAATTCCTTGAGGATTATTTTGACCTTTGTTATATTATGGTCTTGGTGAGTGAAATAAGTAAATAAATATAAATATAACCTTTAGTTAAGGCTTACAAGACTTGTTTTAATGTTTTGAACCAACTATAGTAGTTGGAGTTGTTGCTTCCCATTAAGAAACTCCTCCAACTATATTGTTGGCTTTTAATATTCGAAGGATGTGAGGAGTTGTGGATTAGGAGAAAATTTGATAATCATTCTCAAGAAGAAAATTTTAGAAGTTTGATATAGTAGAAGTTAGGATTTCTCTATGAGGAAGGGGGAGTTTTATCTCAGGAGAAACTCAAAAATATTATCGAAGAGCACACCCCAAGCTTCCCCAATAATCTTAAAAGATCCATCGGCCCCGGTGTACTTGTTCTTGTCCAAGTGCAGCATTAGGGCCAATTTTCTATACTATTTCTTAATCAGAGTCTCATTGGCAATAGTATCCACCTACAAAATATCATACCAATTAGTCTAGCCATTCACTTTCTTCTCAGCTGCTATGTAGACATTGAGCACAACCATCATCTATGAAAACCCTTCCAACAATGGGTACAACTATTGTGCCTTCACTAATAGTTTATTCACCATCACCACTTCCTACGCGGCCAATTTCTTTTCCCCTATCTCCATTGCCCTGCATGCTTTGTCCTTGTTATATTCCATCTTTTTTTTCTAAAACCCTATAACATCATCATTCTCCACTACCCCTCCTTCTCTACTCTCCTCTTCAAGCCATGAAAAGGAAGAACCAGAGAATAAGGGAAGCACAGTAGTTGCAGAGTGAGAAAGATGTTGATGATGAAGGAGGTACTTGAATCGAGGGAAATCGAAGGTGTGGATCGAAAACCACTAAGAACGTTCCGACGCATATTAGACCGAAGTGTTCCCAAGGTGCACTAAGCCAAAATGGACAACAATTTTTGGAGATCCGTATCTCAAACCTCATGAGAGATATCAGAGATTCGTGAAGTACACAAGGACTATCTTGGGAAGGCCTACAAGCATGTAGCTTAGTTTTGGGAGATTCCACTTGGATTCCATTTGACGGCCCGATCTCAATTGGTGAAAAAGTTACATTGCTACTCATTTGAAATTTTCTCAATGGTTTTTAATGTTGATGGGAAAGAGATTTTTTTGGGTGGGGAGTATGGTGCAGGAGCACCTAGAGAATAGGAGTCACCAGGAGGCCCTAATGAAGATTCAAGAAGAGTTGAAGTCTAATGAGACCTAAAAGGTCTTAAATCTATGTGATTTGGCCAATAGAACCACAAAATGTAATGGGGTGTAATGAATTCAAATGTACTGGAAAATGTCATAATGGTCCACTAACTCACATGAGACTAATTATTCACCTCTTCCTCTCACATATTCAAAAATAAATAACTTTAGATAACCTAAATCCAATAGTGATGTCAACCATTATATTATACATCATTCATGAACACATATGATAAAAATTTCTAAGGCATAATAGGATTTTTCACTCATTGATATCATGGATTTTTCTCTTTTTTAGTTGATCAAACATAAATTTAACATTATTTTTGTTAGTAGAATTTGGAAGTGCACAATCATGTATGGTACATGCTAACTATGTCTTATTATTAGATGATAACATACAAACATATATAACATAAAACATATACACATGAGGAGAATATGCATGTTTTTTTTTTATATTGTGTGGCCTAGTCTTTGATAAGGTCACATTGTGTGGCATGGTTTGAGAAACCCAACCTAGTTAATTGTTAATGTGACAATATGCAATGTGTTCCATTAGGTCTTAGTTTATTGTTATTGTCAAAATAAGTCATGTTAAAAAATAAAGTAGGGCTTTCACAAATTAGAGATATGACTCTTGATTTATTTCAATAATGGTCAAGCCTCTTAAGAGTTATGTAAATATAAAAAGTTAATCAAGATTATAATTTTGATGTAATTGAGAGTAATGCAACTAAACTAAAACTATTTTAATGCAACTAAACATAAATACAATGCATGACAAAGACATAATATTGAAACAATACATACATACAACACATGCCAAAGGTATAATATGGAAATGATACATACATAGAACACATGACAAAGATAAAATAACTAGAAATGAACATGTAGATATGTATATATGAAATAGTTTATACAAAATGTGACACATGCCATCTCAAAATATTTACAAAATCAACATATCTAGATACAATGTGGCATATGCCATCTCAAAATGTGTCATATGGCATCTCAAAATAAGAATTTCAACTACAAATATTTCTAGGACATCCTATTCTACTAGTGGATCATCAAAATGTAGCCTCTTTGAAGTACTATTTGGCTTTGATGGATCTTGCATTCAAACACAAAAGTGAAACCCCAAGTTAGATTACTTAATTTATATGGTTTCTACAAATAAAAATTCAAAATTCAAAATCATAGTCAACAATAATAAATAAAAAAATATTAAAATTGAACTCTCATGTACCTTGCCTCTTTGTCTCCTCACACAAACATGAGACCTAATATATGTCCTTGGTAGAAAAGGGACAATGCCACCAATGTCAACTTTGACTTGTATATGTTTGCGAACATGAGATTGATCTATGAGTTATACTATTTAATGTTATATCCTTCGTAACAAATATATGTTTACAAACTAACTGAATTAACATTAATACTTACTTGTGTTGAACTTTCTTCAAGAAATGTCAGTTGAGTCATTAGCGATATAAACCCTTGGCATTGTACTTCCCTCAAACTAGGGGTGACCTACAAAAGTCAAACAGATACTTCATACAATCATGACTTCATTATATTATATATACTTGATAGAAAAATACACACAAATAACTTTAGAAATATACATACCATGGGGCTATCACTGTGAATTGAGATGCATGTGACTCTATCATGGTGAAAGGATCTCACAACATCATCAGACACCACCCTCTATCAAATAAACCATATAAATTAAAAATCAGTACGCACAACTAACAAGTATACATGTATGCATAAACAATCTACAGTACTTAATTACCTTCCTCTTGTCAATGCTAGATGCCTGCACCCCCTCACATTTCCCCCAGTGGCAACTGGTGACACCTACATCAGTATGTAATAATATGATCATAAAAATTAGAAAACACATGTATATACTATTATAATAAAAGGAAACCAATGAGTACATTAAAATGTATGTACCGTGGAAGTGTCAAGGCCAAATGAAATGACTGAAAGCATGGACCCCTCCACCTATGCCATCTCCTCCTTCGTCATCAACTGAACATAAATGGAACACATAAAAAAAATAAGTGGGCAATCATTATAAGAACATTCTACTAAAAATATGAATGTTTAAAATTAAATACAATGTAAAGTGAATTGTTTACTCTTATTGTAATAGTAGGAGTTCATGGCTTTGTATGCCCCTGATGCACATCTTCATGAGGGGCTTCAATGCCTATAGTGTTCTTTGTAGTATCATCCACCTCGAAGATGTAGTTATATGCATCACTATCATTTAGGGGACCCAAGCACATATTCTTGCACACAATGCAAGTGTGGGGCACACAAACATGTGAGTTCATGGAGGATGTGGAAGGGATAGAAGCATCAACATGAGGAGGAAACAATATCACGCTCTGTGTAACCAGTATATCACTCAAGATGTGAATGGCTCGAATAGACTATGAGTAGGCCTCAATAATAATATTAGGATGTTATAGTGTAGGAGGTGGTGAAATCTCAGGAAGGGGGACATATGTGCAGGATTTCACCCAGTGTGCCCATGACTTGTCCTGAGGAGTTCCTAAGCCTACACCCTAGTTCAGTCTCATGCTCCAATAATTTACCTTGTGACCAAGCACAAATTCAGCATACAATTTTCTTATGAAATATAATGGGACATCCAAATTACTGTGGGGTGGTCTATCAAAACCTATCCACCAGTGATCCCAAAATTTGTCACGTATTGCATCATTTGTACACCATTTAATTGACAACTTGGATTTTTTAGGGTCCACTTTTAAATTGGTTTTGGCATCCACAAAAATATTACATATGTCATGTTTTGTTATACTTAGGTTCATAACTTGATCATAGTCAAATCCATCATCAAAATGGGCGCGCATGGAATCGTGCCAAAGAAGTGCAACATTATATTTCTATATAAGTTTCTCCACATTTTTAATAATGGAGTTCAGGCACAATGTGGGGATATTGGTATATGTGGTCTGATATCCTCTAAGCTGATTTAGATTGTCTCCTATGAGATCCTCTAAATGTCGAGGGTTTGAGACTAGTTGGTCTTCTGAAGGTGGGGGATTGTTTGGAGGTGGTTCTGGAATAGTCCATATCTGATTACAATTAAAATCAAAACAAACAATTATAATCAATTTAAAAAACAATAAAGAATATCATTTAAACCCTAGTTTTTATAAATAAAAAACTACAAATTTTAATTAAAAAATTAAAAAAACTTAAAAATTTAACATACCTTTCAATCTAGAGCAAATTAGATATTAGATTCTTTCTAATATGCAAAATCTTTTGGCTATGTTCAACTTTTTCACAGTGAAAATGTTGAACATAGTCGCGGGCTACAAATATATTTTACTGGTGAAAATTGGATATCTAATATAACATCAGATATTCAATTAGGCTTGTGCTTTGGCTTTTGGCTTGGCTAGGTGTACTGACACCTAGGCCTACTAAAAAGTGAAAAAAAAATTTAGTGCAATTTTGGAGGAGTGAAAAGTTCATTTTTTCACATCGCCACTTGTTGGCATACCATGATCTTGCACATACCCATGACCCAAGCATCATGAAGATGTGTGCAATATGCAATATGAAATAGAAAATTGTGAGAGATGGATGATCTAAGAGAGAAAAGTGCTTTATCCATTCGATAAAACCATTTTCTCCTTTTTGGAACACCTGTAACTGGTTCTTCATCCTGCCCAAGAGTCACTCTAAGAAATCCAATACTCAACAAGTGATCACATAAAGATTCTTTCCATTCATGATAGTTATATGGAGTGAGGGTTTTGACCTTTGAATTATCCATAATATAACCAAATAATGACTAATAACAACTAATAACTCCTTCAAATTACTGATGTAAATCAAAAAATTGAAACCCAAGATTTAACCAAGTGCAAATATAGGCCCAAAATGACCTATTTCTGAAAGTGATATTTCCACCCCAAATCAATGAAATCTAATTGCAGATTTAGGAAGTAGATAAAAAATCATGCACTTTAAAAAAAAATTCACCTCAAAATGTTACCATATGTACCCAAATGAAGCCCTGGCAGTCGCATAAATGAGGAACAGACAAGAACAGTCATGAAAATCTATAATTTTTTATTAATTTGGCCACCAAATTGTAAAAATAATGCCACCACTAGAAACTTAAGGAAATTCTACCCCAAATCAAAAAACAAATGCTCAAAAAAAGGAGCAAATATGAGCAAGATATGACCATTTGAAGGTAGACTATAAATTCAAAGCACTTAATGGTGAAGGAAGAAAAATTCAAACCCTTTCTGACCTTGATGAAACACTAGGTTACATTTCAAGGCCATATGGCATCACTGCAAAATGCTAATTATTCTTATTTGACAGCTAAACAGGTGTCAATTTTAGGCTCTTGAATGGGTGACATGGCAAAAATCTAGCATGGTGTTGATGTGGTAGGTTAATTTGGCCGATGGCATGGCCTTTCCATATAGGGTGACATGGCTTGTTGCTGACATCACTTATGACATCACACAGGTGATTTGGCTTGGGGGCCATGTGTTGTGTGTTGATTAGGGCGCTGGTGGCTGAGGTGTCTATTGTCATGGTGGGTGCTAGGTTGGTGTTGTGGGGAACAATTGTTAGGGCATGTGAAGTTGACACATGGCTGTAGAGGACTGGCCACTTGGGGTGGAGCAACGATAGTTGTTAGGAATATTCCCAAGAGATAACTAAGAAGGGGAGTGAATCAGTTATCTACAAGATTCAATTCTTCATCGAATTTAGTATAGAATAATATTAAGCACAAACACAATAAGATAACACTTAACACAACACCTCAATTTTGGTTACGGGGAAACCTAAATAGGTAAAAACCCCAGTGGGAATTAGCACCCACTATAAACTGCACTAGAGTATAATGATCCCTGTTAGAATATATTTCAATACTATTAGGAGTTGATCTTTATAATGCATGAAGTAAAGTGACCTGGTCAAAGTTCAAACCCTCTTAGGAGTCTTTTACAAATAACTCTGTTAGGGGTGAGGACACACTGTCCGAGAGCACACTTCTCAAATGGTGAAGTGTGCAACCTTTTGCATAACAGATACACACTATATCTAGATCTTGGTGAACTAAAAAGTATACTTGCTATCTTGATTATTCCCAATGAATATCATATACTCTCTTCTTCTTCACATAGATCTTCAAATGATGATTGACTATCTTAGTACATTCGCATCTTCTGCTCGGCTCTCCCAATCACACTTAGCAATCATGACTGACTAGCTATAAGTATCTTCCTCCAAATGATATAATCAAGTTGGCCTATAATAACCTTCTTGAAATCATATTAGAGAAATAATATAACTTTCTAATAACATCTCCAATGGCTATACTAAGCACACAACACAAAAAGGGACTGTCCAACCCAATATGAGTAGATGCATCACTTCACACAGTCGTCTCCACTAAATTAACTAAAACTTTCTTCTCAAGCTGAATTATGTTATGCACTCTTAACCAAACATTCTTAACTCATCAACAAACATTAAACCAAACACACATACCAAAATGATAGGCGCAACTGCTAAAACAATATAAACACTGTCATCTCCATCAGACAATCTCAAGAAACTGTAACTAGCAAATAGAAACATCATAACTCAACTTGTACTACAAAAATAACTCTTCCTCCATGAACATAGCTCCACAAACATGTCTACAACACAAATATAAATTTGCAAGGCTCCAACATAGTCTTACTATGAATCTCATATAAAACTCTTCCTATAACACTGTCAGGAACACTGTTGTTTAAAATCAACTACACAACTGTCTGTACTCAGAATCAACCTTTGCGTCTATGATATCATGCTAAAAATATATCCATACAACATATGCATGAGGCTCACTACATAGAACTACAATGCACACTACTTACCATATGTTTTCATCAATGACAAACATACAGTCAACACTAGCTTGCTAGAAAATCTCCAACAATCTCCCTCTTTGGCATATATGGCAACATATGGAATGAAAAACACCACCAATCCAAACGTATAATTATTTTATAACATTCTCCATTTCCTCAAGAAAAATCCCCCAAGGATGAATCCTCCATCTACTATTGAATGCTCTGAAATATCAACTGCTACAACTTCTTACTGTATACTCATCTTTTGCTACTATATACTCCCCCTTTCTAGATCGAAACAACTATTTTATTTTTCATGATTATATACTCCCCGTTTGACATCAATGGAAAAGGTTTCCAAAATAAATAAGCACAGGTACTACTCCTGAAGTAGAGTATTCAACCACTCAATAGTCACTTAGGACTTATGCACTACTGCAAACTCTAAGAAGATCCAGGGAAGGGAATTACTCCTAGCTTCTACCTGAGATACTCAAAATTATCCTTCAGTAAAGGTTTTGTGAAAATGTCAACTAGCTATTATTTTGAACTCACATAGTCCAACTTTACTTCTTTCTCTACAACTTTCTCTCTTAGGAAGTGATATTTTATTTCAATGTGTTTTATCTTTGCATGCATCACAGGGTTCTTTGACATTTCAATAGTGCTAGTGTTGTCACAATGAATAACAATAGAGTAATCAATCTGAATTCCAAAATCCTTTATCATTTGCTTGATCCACACAATTGCAGAACAATTTAATGCTGCTGCTACATACTCTGCTTCTATTGTAGACTAAGAAATACAATTCTGCTTCTTACTTTTCCAAGTAACAAGTCTATCTCCAAGAAATACTACTCCTCCTGAGGTGCTCTTTCTGTCATCAATGCAACCTGCACAATCTGTATCTGTATACACATGAAGTTCTACATTCTCTGAATTAGGATACCATAAACCATAGTCTATAGTTCCTCTCAAATATTTGAATATCCTTTTTACTACCATGAGATGACTTTGTTTAGGTTCTGCTATAAATCTTCCAACAATACCAACTGCATTATAAATATCTGGTCTAGATTGAGTAAGATATATGAGTTTACCAATCATAGACTTATATAGGGTCTTGTCTACTGCTGTAGAATCATCAGCTTTTGAAATCTTGCTTCCTGTTATCATAGGGGTACTTACTGGCTTGCAATCATCCATCTTGAACTTCTTTAATAATTCCTTTATATACTTAGATTGATTAATGAAAATACATTTGTTTGTCTTCTGCACATTCAATCCCAAAAAGTACTTGATAGGTCCAATCATGCTCATTTCAAATTTTTTATGCATCTCTTTAGAAAATTTTGCACTAAGCTTGTTATTACCACCTAAAATAATGTCATCAACAAAAATAGAAACTAGTAATAATCCTTCAGGTGTCTCTCTTATGAATAAGTTACAATCTGCTACTCCTTTCTTGAATCTAATTTTTTGTTAAGTAACCATCTAGTTTTTCATACCATGCTCTAGGGACTTGTTTAAGTTCATAGAGGGCTTTCTTCAGTCTGCATACTATATCTGGTTTGTTTGATACAGTAAATCCTTCAAGATGCTCTATTTAGACTTCTTCCTTCAGCTCTCCATTAAGGAATGTTGACTTGACATCCATCTGATATACTTTAAAGTCTTTGAATACTGCATAGGCTAGAAATAACTTTATAGCTTCCAATATGCTTACAGGGGAAAATGTATCAGAATAATCAATTCCTCCTCTCTGCACATATCCTTTACATACTAGTCTTGCTTTTTTTCTTACTCCTATTCTATCTTCATTCATCTTGCTTATGAATATCCACTTGGTTCCAATCACATTTTTGTCACTAGGCCTAGGGACCAGTTCCCATGTATCATTCTTAATTATCTGATCTAATTCTTCTTTCATTGCTTCATGCCAATCTGAATCAATACAAGAATCTTCAACACTTAAAGGTTCAATTTTTGAAAGTAAACATACTGCTTCATCAGCTATGGAACTTTTTTTTTTATCTTGTCATGACTTTGTTGTTCTGATCTCCAATGATATCTTCTTTTGAATGGTATCTAGATTTGAATTTTGGAACATTAAGTGTGACTCTCTCATCTATTTTATGTGTTTCTTCTTCACTTGTTTCAGGATCATTGAATAATACATCAATGATTTCAAACATTTCAACAACTATTTCTCTACCGGTAGGACTAGGTTCTTCTTCAATCATAGGTGTATAATCATGATATCTTTCTTGACTCATAAACTTCTCATCAATCTTTACATGTGCACTTTCAATGATCTTCTTCAATCTTAAGTTAAAACATATATAAGCTTTGCTTTTAGTAGAGTAACCAAGAAAAATACCTTCATCGCTTATTGCATCAAACTTGCCAATAGCTTCATCTCTCTTGATGTAACACTTACTTCCAAAGATTCTAAAGTATTTGACTATAGGTACATTCCCAAACCATAGGTCATAAGGTGTCTTGTCTACGCCTAGCCTTAATTGTATTTTGTTGATAGTATAGACTGCAGTATTGATTGCATATCTCCAATAGGTGTGCACAACTTTTTCTTCAATCATGATAGTGCGTGTTGTGTCAAGAATGATTCTATTTCTTCTTTCTACAATTCCATTCTACTAATGGGTTCTAGGTGCACTTAGCTGTCTCTTTATCTCATGTTCTTCATAGTACTCATAAAATCTGTCAAAGGTGAATTCTCCTCCTCTATCTGATCTCAAACATTTTATCTTTAATCCAGTCTCATTTTCAACTTTAGCTTTGAATATCTTAAACTTATCAAATGCTTCAGATTTATCTTTTAAGAATGCAACCCACATCATTCTAGAATAATCATAAACAAACAAAATAAAGTATCTTTCACCATAGTATGATCTTGTTTGAGTTGGCCCACATAAGTCTATATGCACTAGATCCAATTTGTTCTCTGTCGAATCATGCTTGCTTCTGAATGAGTTCCTTACACACATTCCCTGCATATTGTATCAATTGGTTTTACAATACTAGGGAGGTCTCTTACTTCTTTTACATTGCTTATCTTTACTATATTGTCAAAGTTGATGTGACATAGTCTTTTATGCCATAACCAACTGTCATCTACTTTAGCAATAAAACAACTTGCTTCAAAATTAAGCTGAAAAAAATTACCTTTTGTCTTTGAACATGATGTAATCATTAATCCTTCTTTTTTATTAATGATGCACTTATTGTTCTTGAATTCCAACTGATATCCTTTGTCAAGCAACTTTCCAACACTTAGTAAGTTATGCTGCAAACCATCAACATATAGAACATCATAAGTGTTATTCTTTCCATCCAAAGTGATAGCTCCTCTACCTATGATAGGTTTAGGAGTGTTGTCTCCAAATCTAACCATGTTGTCTTTGTGCTTATCTAGATGTACAAATCTATCTTTGTCTCATGGCATGTGATGTGAACAACCACTGTCAATGATCCAGTTTGTTATGATGTATGCTTGTGAAATCAATGCTAGCTCTTGTGCTTTCTTTTCATCTTCAATATCCATTTCATCAAACATTTTCTCCATGTCTTCAATAGAAATGAATCCAATTTCATCTTCTACTGAATCTTCATCTGATACTCCATCTTCAACATAGTAACATTCTTTTGTATACTTAGGCTTGTAATTAGTTTTGAACTTCTTGACTCTTGTAGGACACTTAGATGTAAAATGAACAATCTTGTTACATGAAAAACATTTGAATGGTAACTGAACTTCATATTTTCCTTTTCCTCTTATTTCTTTCTTAGCAATCATAGCAATAAAATAATCTAGTTCTTTATCCTCATCTTCATTATCAAAATTACCAGAAGTGTTCAAGGATTTCTTACCATGGACTAAGGCTTTGAATTTTGTTTTACTTTTAGGCTTTGTCTTCAATCTTGATATCTCAAATGCTCAAATTTTTCTGATTAAGGTCTCTCTTTTGAAGTCTTTTGAAAACTGTATAGTCTCATCTAGGATGTTTATCTTTCTCTCATATTCTATTGTTAGAGTAGTCATCAACTTATCCATTATGTCTTCTTCCAAGATTACTCCACCATTGTTTCTAATTCATGTAACCGCTTCATTAATTATTTGATTGTAGGATTTGATGTTCTCATCAGGTAGCATCTCCAAAGTATTATATCTTTTCTTCCATGTCTTTCTATGCGTATTCTTGGCTTGAATATCTCCTTCAAACATATCTTCAAAATACTTCCATATTTTGTAGGCTCTATCTACTTTCTTGATCTCTAAAAAACTCACTGTCAGATAAGGAAATGATAAGGGCTTCTTTGGCAATTGCATTTTTAGTGAACAATTCCTTTTGGTTAATAGCTACATCATCTTTTGCAAGATCTTTCAGAGAAGCAATCTGAACTTCTTGAGTAGCTACTTCAAAAATCTCAAAACCAATGCACTACAAATGTGTTGTCATTTTGTTCTTCTAGTCTAGATAATTCTCTCCATCAAACTTAGGACTATCTTTTCTAAAGAACGGCATCTAATCAACCTCAAGCTGTTAAACTTTCTCTCTGAGGCACTAGGATCTGATACCAATTGTTAGGAATAGTCCCAAGAGATAACTAAGAGGGGGGGGGGGGGTAAATCAGTTATCTACAAGATTCAATTCTTCATCGAATTTAGTATAGAATAATATTAAGCACAAACACAACAAGATAACACTTAACACAACACCTCAATTTTGGTTATGAGGAAACCCAAATAGGTAAAAACCTCGGTGGGAATTAGCACCCACTATAAACTACACTAGAGTATAATGATCCCTATTAGAAGATCTTTCAACACTATTAGGAGTTTATCTTTACAATGCATGAAGTACAGTGACCTAGTCAAAGGTTGGACCTTGTTAGGAGTCTTTTACAAATAACCCTATTAGGGGTGAGGATTAGGGGTGAGGACACACTATCTTGATCAATTCCAATGAATAGCATATACTCTCTTCTTCTTCACATAGATCTTCAACTAATGATTGACTGTCTCAGTACATTCGCATCTTCTGCTCTGCTCTCCTAATCACACTTAGCAATCAAAATTGACTGGCTTTAAGTTCCTCCAAATGATATAATCAAGTTGGCCTGTTAGAACCTTCTTGAAATCATATTAGAGAAATAATATAACTCTCCAACAATATCTCCAACAGCTATACTAAGCACGCAACACAAAAAGGGACCGCCCAACCCAATATGAGTAGACGCATCGCTTCACATAGTCAGCTCCACTAAATTAACTAAAAATTTCTTCTCAAGATAAATTATGTTATGTGCTCTTAACCAAACATTCTTAACTCATCAACAAACATTAAACCAAATACGCATACCAAAATGATAGGCACAACTACTAAAACAATATAAACACTATCAGCTCCATCAGACAATCTCAGGAAACTATAACTGGCAAATAGAAACATCATAACTCAACTGGTACTACACAAATAACTCTGCGTCCATGAACATAGCTCCACAAAAATGTTTACAACATAAATATAAATGCGCAAGGATCCAACATAATCTTACTGTGAATCTCATATAAAACTCTGCCTATAACACTATTGTTTACAATCAACTATACAACTATCTGTACTAAGAATTAACCTTTGTGTCTATGATATCATGCTGATAACATATCCATACAACACATGCTCGAGGCTCACTACATAGAACTACAATGCACATAGCTTACCATATGTTGTCCATAATGACAAATATACAGTCAACACTAGCTTGCTAGAAAATCTCCAACAATGGTGAGATCCACCACTTGGGCAGTGGTTGGGCAGCAAGCTTGGGATTTAGTCCCACATTGATTGTGGGATGGGCGAAGACTCCATTTTTTTATGCAAACGGGTTGTTGTTAATACAAAGAAAGGCATCCAGAGGTTTGATTCAGTCGGTGGCCTTGGTTTGCTCAACTGGCTGGTTGATTCAGGATGCGGTTGCATGTTCTTGATCGATGACATTAGGTTGTATGGCTGGTGACATTAGCTTCTCTACCCTGGAAATGTCACTGACGACATATTATCAATGAAGGGGTTATATGAACCCTGAAAACAAATTTTGCAGAAATTTTTTTTGAAAGAGAATAGAACTATAAAAAAAAAAAATTTCTAAAAATTGTATTGCAGAGTTGTAGATCGGGTCGTATGGCTTGATATGCAAAAAAAATTGCCTCAATTTTGACTTTTGTTGAATATAGGTGAGTTTATAGTCAATTTTAATTGAAACAACCTCCCGAATGCAATTGTGAGGTCAAATCTGACCCAAAACGCATCCACAACATGTTGGTTTTTAGATCTGAGATATGGACCTCCAATGCTTGCACCAAGATCTCTCCAAATAGGCTAATCAAAACACTCCAATGGCTCTGATACCATGTACGAATTTGCAAATAAAAAATATTGAACCAAGGATCTAGAGGTTAAAGAATAGCACAAATGCAAGAGAGATGATATGAACATGAATAGACTTGAATTAATGATGCAATGATTGATTGATTGAATTGATCAAATGAATTGAATTAAATGTACTTAATAGGCCTCCTTATATAGGAAAGGTGATAAGAGAGAATGATAAGAAGCTGATAAGATATCACCTATGCAAAGTGTAATCACATGTCCACCAAATGTGGATCATCCTCCATTATGCAATAAAGTATGTTCCATTGGATGAGGATGATAATGTGATATGTGCACTAAAGGTGGATCTCACACCTAAAGTGGAATACCAAAATCCAACCAAGATGAAGGGCTTTAGTTGACCAAGTAGACAAATGTATTGCAAGCTTCCACCCAAAATTCCTTGTCCAAACCAACATTTGAAAGAATGCATCTAGCCTTTTCCAAAATTGTTCTATTCAACCTCTTGGCTGCTTCATTTTCTTGAGGTGTAAATGAAATAAATTTTATTTGATGAATACCATTATCAACACAAAAGGAATCAAATTCTAATGAGCAGAATTCACCACCATTAACTATTTGTAAACATTTTATTTTATGCCCAATTTGATTTTCAACGAAAGCTTTAAAATTCTTAAACTTATTAAATACATCAAACTTCTTATGAAGCATAAATATCCACACTTTCCTTGTATAATCATCAAGAAAGGTAACGAAATAATTAGCTCCACCAATAGAGCTTACCTCGGTCAGTCCAAAAACATCAAAGTAGATAAGTGTTAATGGTGTATCTTCTTCTCATGTCCCATTTTTAGAAAACTCACTCGCTTATGCTTGCCATAAAGACAATGGTTGTAGAATGGTAAATCAATGGATTTGAGACCCAGTAGTTGTTCCCTCTTGTGCATAATATTGAGATGCTTCTTTCTCATGTGACTGATCCTTCGATGCCAAAGCTCCAAATTGATGTCTTCAACTATCATGGCATCTCCCACTTCATCAATAGTTTCTACTATGTAGAGTTACTTTATCCCTTTTACAATAACCATGGAACCTTTGGTGACTTTCCATGTATCCGTTAGAGAGGTAAGAAAACCTTGAGAGTAGAGATGACTCACCAAAATTAAATTTCTTCTCAATTAAGGAACATGATGAACATCTCTAATCATCCATTTAACACCTCCTTTTAAACACAACAAAATATCCCCTTTCTCAATAATCTCACAAGCTTTATTATCCCCTAAATAAACTTTGCCAAAGTTACCTTCTTGGTAATTTGAGAAGAGGTTCGTACATGAGGAGGCATGGAATGATGCACCAAAATCCAATACCCATGAAGTTGAAGTAGTTTCACTTATTGACAATATGAAAGCACCATCTGCACTATCATAAGCTGTATTTTCTTCGTTGTCTCGTACTCTCTCTTGAGCCTTTTTGTAATTTATACAATATTTCTTTACATGGCCAGCTTTACCACAAAACCAACAATCACCATTACACCCTCTTGACTTCGATCTTTGTGTAGATTCTGATCTCCTATGGTGATTATTCCTATCCTATTTTGACTCCTTTCTCTATTCTCAGTACTTACTTCCATCAAAGGTTCCCCAGATGAAGGTTCATTGTTCTTCCTTCTCATGTCTTAGGAGAGAAGAGTGTCTGAAACTTCATCAAAAACCAACTTTTTAGAGCTTGAAGTATTAGTGCTTATGGGTGTAATGAAACCATCCTAGCTACTAGGTAGAGAGCATAAAAGAAGAACAAATTTGTTCTCATCATCTTGTGTCATGCCAACTGAATCTTCTTGGTTGATCAAGGTATTAAATTCATTAAGGTGGTGGCATGGTTCCACCTTCCCTCATCTTGAGTTTGTATAGTTTATTCATAATGAAAACTTTATTTGCAGCTAAGGCCATTGCATATGCGGATGTTAACTTGTCCCACACATCCTTCATTGTTGTTGAAGTTGTGACATTAAACAAAACATTATCAAATATCAAAAGAAAGATTGATTCCCTCGCCTTCTTGTCCAAGGTTTCCCAATCTTCATCTTTCATCGAAGTTGGCTTCTTCATTTTCCCCTCTAAAGAAAGCACTAGATCTTGCTTAATTAATAATGATTCCATTTGCATCTTCCATAGACTGAAATTATTACCTAAGAATTTTTGCACCTTCAACTCTTCCATGGTTTCAAAATTTTAATCACCAAAAACACCAACAATTATACTACCTTTCTTTGATACCAATTGTGAAAGTTGAAAAGAAATAAAAAATACAAAATAGTATTAAAAAGCATAGAAGAACACAGAAACACAAAGATTTATCTTGGTTCGGCAATATGCCTACATCCACACTTGTAGAGAAATCTCTTATTAACTTCTTTGATGCAAAAAGATTACAACATCATTAATATTTATACAGTACAATGAAGACTCTTCATATCTCATGTAGTTGAACGAACACAATAAAGGAGGAAAAAAGAAATCATTGGGATTAACACCCAAACAACACGATGGCGCAATTTGACATGATAGCCTATGGCTTCTCTCAACAAATCAAAATTGCTCCATCACATGACAACATAATGCTTCTTTGAACATATTTCCTCGTTTTATGGTTGATGTGGATCGATTCCTGAATGTTCACCCTAGTTGATGCTATCTTTGACTAATTCTCCTATTTATGTAGTGGATTACATCTGTCTATCACTTTATTTTATGTTGATGGAAATAGATTGCTTGAATGCCTTACCACTCTGACACATCTTTATGGAATCCTTACATAATTGAAGTGACTACATGTCACATCTTGCAGGGAAATGACTTCTTTACTCCAAACACAATAGTTATAAAAGGTATTGGCTATGGGGCCAAATATTTGCACCGATCACATTAGCCTTATTGCATGCACATATATATCGAGCAGTCAAATCAAGAATGTCATGCGTTCTAAATAACAATAGGTACATGATGTATGGTTAGCTCATGCAAGACGATTGACCTCATTTTTTACCAAAGTATTTTTCATTTGTTACTTTGTTTTTTGGTTACTTTGTTACTTTGAAAGAATCGCCCCCCTTCGAGAACTTACAAATTTTTTGATAACACTTTTTTTTCATATTTAATTTGTTTCATTTTAATTAAAAAATTTAAAAGTTGTTTTGGTATAACTTAAATTCAGGTTTTTATATTTATTTTATTTAAAAATATATCTCAAAATAGTTAATTAAATAGTTAGAATTTTAATTATAATTTTATATTTTTAAGACTATAATAGTTATATTACAATATATGGTAAATAAAATTAATAAATAGTTAGTATATATTTTTAAATTTTATTTTTATTTTAATAAATTTTATATTATGATATATAAAAATTAATATATCAATAAAATAGATATTAGAAATTTAAATTTATGTTTATAAATTTAAATTTTTTATTATATTATAATTACAGATTATAATATTATGTATACTTTTATTATTACTTAGTATCTTAAAATATTATATATATTATATTTTATAGTTTATTATAATCTTATTTATGCTATAAATATTATAGGATACAGTATTGAAATAATATGATATAAATACAATTAAATACAATTAAGAGTATGATTTGAAATGTTGATGATTTGAAATTGTTAAACTCTCTTTAATCTACTTTTTTATTTCCTTAGCTTAATATGAAATATAATTAAATGTACTACAATAAAACTTTATAAATTTTAACTTTACTTGTGATATTGTTGTGAGGATTCAAGTTTTGAATCAAGAGTTTGACTCAAATGAAAATTTATAAAGTTAAGGAAATAAAATAGTAATTTAAAAATAGTTTAACAAGTATTTTATTTGAACTTTGCATGTATAGTTATTTCCCATTATATTTCAAATCATACTCTTAAGTGACAACTTGAACTTATAAATATTACATTGTATAACATAATATAATACTATATAAAATATGTAGAATAGATGATTAAATATATAGTATATGATATTATTTGTATACTTATAATATATTATGTAATATCAATATAGTAAATAAGATAATACTTAATATAAATTAATATATACCATATTATTTTTTATATTAAATATAAGGGGGTCACAAAAACATATCGAGTTACATCGAAATGTACAAAAAAGAGGCCAAGCCTCACAACAAGAGAGTCATGAGAGCTACATATCAGAAAGTTCTACAAATAGGTACAAGAAGGAGATCAAAAGACTGGTGTAAGATATCATCATGGGTGTCTACCCAGGCAATCCACCCCATAGAGCCCTCCATCCACACAATATTTTTCTTATCCTAGATTTGCGCCAGCATGAGGATCTGGTCCTTTTTGGATTTAATGTTCTTTTTAACCTCCTGGTTAAGCTTCTTGCAACTCCTCTCGAACATCTACAAGTTATCCATATTCCTCCTCCATTCATAACCATTCTTCAACTCATGGACAAAGAAGGTGGCATATCCAATCTTCAAGAATCTTTTGAGCTTGTCCTTGGCAATCATCATAGTAGTATGAACCTGCAAGAAGATTTTAAAATAAATGAGCTTTTGAAAAGACTCAGTAAGAATTTTGGGGTTATTTTTATACCTGTCCTCATTCCTGCATTTCCAAATCTGCCAGAGAATATTAGAAGAGAGAATGTTCCAAAATAGATTAGTATCTTTTTTAAGACCATTAATGTGCCCAATAATAATTTCAAGAATATTCATATTCATAGGATAAGTGATACCAAACATATGCCAAATTTCCTTAGCAAAAATATAGTCAAACAGAATGTGTCTACCAAACTCAGGAAGTTTGCACAAGTTACGGTAATCAGCCGCGGAGTTATCTTTTCTAATCGGGAGTCTATCAAGAACCACCAACCATTTAAAACATTATATCTTAGGCTCAATAGAACCTTTACACAATATATCAAAATACTTCTTCCAAGAGCAAATGTCAAGGGTGGATTACCAAATATCTAATTAACATAGTCAATGATGGCATCATTATATCCAATCACATTGTAAATGTTTTTTTCTTTGATTTTGGATATAATGGTCCCATCTGACCATTTACATTTTAAATATCTATGAGAGTCCACATGACAAGTAGTAGGTAAGTCCTTGGTAGATTTAATAATCATATTATAAGTTTTCTTCTAGGAGGTTGGGATATCAAACTTGCTCCTAAGATCATCTTGTTACAAGTAGTGGTTGTCATTGCACCAAAAGATCAACCTTTTAATGTCTGATACAACCACTAGACTTATAGAAGACATAGGAGGCGATTAAGCCATGTCATGAATCCCGAGGGGAGGGCTGACCATTATGCCAATAATCTCCCCCTCAACATTACCCAAGGGGACTCAAACCCGTGACCAAGCTCTAATACCACTTGTTACAAGTAGTGGTTGTCGTTGCACCAAAAGATCAACCTTTTAATGCCTGATACAACCACTAGACTTATAGAAGACACAAGAGGCAATTAAGCCATTTCACAAATCCCGAGGGGAGCACTGACCATTATGCCAACACATCCCAACTGATAATCATGCCATGCTCAAAGAGGTCAGCCAGATGAGAAATTCCCATATTAGACCAGTGCCTAGTAGAGAAGCCTTGGGAGAGGGCGAGGGGTTTGCCAGATAAGTGCAAGTTCCACCAGATGGACCTTTCACCAAAAAGATGATTATCATCATGGAAGGCCTTGTTTGTTATATATTTCCTAACATGATCCCAAGATTTCCATGTGGATCTAAAAATAACAGAACCTTGAACAACAATAGGAAATTTTCCAATAATCAAATCATTAAGAGGCAAATTCTTCCAAGATTTAGCATTTTTGGGGAATCCCCTTTCTATATTGTGCTTAACAAGGATCTTCCATGGATCATTACCATCCATAGAGTGAAAGATCCATTTGGAGGCAAGGGTAGTCCCTTGGATTTTAAGATCCTTCAAGCCCAATCCCCCAAGGAGCTTATCAATATGGCACCAATCCCTCTTCATAGCATGCATCTTTTTATTACCTTTACCATCAAACCAGAGAAAGTTTCTGGCAACCTTTTGAATCTCCAAGATTTAGTAGTTGTTGAACATCCAGGTAGAGGAATAGTATATATTATATGAAGAAAGGATTTTTTGGCAGACTTTAAGGATAAAGATATGTTGTGCCACTTATCCATCTTCTTGGTGATTTTATCTTTAATCCAAGACCACATATCTTTAAGGGAGGGCTCAATAGAGAAGGGTATGCCCAAATATCTCACAATTTTATGAGGGCCTCCCCATTAAAATTCATAGTTCTTGAACCAGTCAGGGGGCTTATCCTCCCAGCCAAGACATATATATTTGGATTGGGATAACTAAGCACCAGAAATAGTGCAAAAAAGACCGAGTTTGGTTTGCAAAGCTTCAAAGTTGTTAGCAATGGCTTCAACTAAAATGGCAGTATCATCAACAAATTGGCAGTTAATAAGCTCTTCATTATTAGGGAGGGATGTACCTTTGACAGTAGGGGACAAAGAATTATCTCTAAGAATGTAGTATAGGGCCTTAGAGGCAATAACAAAAAAGGACAGGGGCCAAGGGGTAGCCTTGCCTGATGGATCTACCAAGGGGGAAGGACTCAAAAAGGGAGCCATTCACATCCACCTGGGAAAAATCATCATTAAGCATCATATTAACCGAATTACAAAAAGTACTGGGAAAACCAAAAGCCAAAAACATCATGGAGATAAAACTCCATTCCACCCTATCATAGGCCTTTTCAAAATGTAGGAGAAACATAACATAATTTTGTTGAGAGTAATTGGCCCAATTCATAGCTTCCCAACTAGTGATCAGATTCTCAATAATATATATTCCTTTAATGAAGCCAGTCTAGGTAGAACAAAAAAATTTGGGCAGGATATTCTCAAGTCTCAAAGCCAGGATCTTGGCAAAAAATTTATAGGAAACATTAAGGAGAGTGATAGGACTCCAATGTTTAATGAGAGCTTTGTCCCCATCCTTAAGATTCAATTTAATGATACCCCTGTTGATAGCATTACCCAAGGAACCCCTAGCTAGGCCTTTCGAGTAAATATCTTGAAGATATTTGCATATCCAACTAATGTTAGCTTTGTAAAATTCCACAAGGAGGCCATCCGGCCTAGGGGCCTTGTCATTATTAAGGGGTTAATGGCTTTTTCAACTTCTTCCAAGGAGATATCTTTAGACAATGGATTAGCATCATTAGTGGAGATCCTTTTAGGGATAAGAGATCTACACTAATTTCTAAGGGTAGTAGCCTCCTCTGAATCCTCAGAGGTAAAGAGAGTTTGGTAGTAGTCAACAAAGGCCTCTTTGATGTTGTCAAGATCAGTAATATCTTGATTATTCACTACAATCCTTTGTATAGTTTCTAATGTAGGAGCATCCTGGGTGTAAGAGCAATCTGGCATCACCCAAAAATATTTTTGGTTTCTTTTCAATAAGTGCTATCTTGTGCAAAGCTATTGTTTTTGGAAACTTACTATTTTTAGTAAGTTTTCCATTTGAGCTCAGAAGGGTCTATTTTCTTCCCTGGATCTTCATTTTGGTCGTACAACATGCCACTAAAGTTTAATTTCCAGATCAAGTCTAGTTTTGAAGATATTGAAAATTTTCGGTATTGGCAGCAGGGTACAAAGACTTTGAACTCAGTTTTGAAGGCTTTAGAGGCCTCAGATGAGGTTGAAACTTTAGCTAATTGGAGGTTGTTCAAGTCAAGCACTATAGAGCACCTCGCGCCCTTTTCGAAATGGGGTCATAATAGTCAATTGGGTCAACAGTTGATGACTTATGGTCTCCAGAAGTTGGGCCACCTGAAATGGTGGAAAATAAATATCCTTCAAAATTTTTGTTTGGGTTTCAAAAGTTGTTTCAGCCTATTTTGATGTAATGAATTGAAAAATAAAATAATTCTAAGATTGGTCGGCCTTAATGGCTAAATTTCTGGAACCTTCCCAGGCCGTGGAAAATTGCCTATATAAGGAAGGCCCATAGTGTTGTCTAGGGAGTTCTGGGTAGTAGATCTAGATAATGATTTGAGGTTTTGGCCTACAAAATATTGTAAGGGAAAATGCCCATGTGGCTTTGCATATTGTAATTCTAAAATTTGTAATTCCACATTTGTGGAGATAATAAGAAGCTCATTTCTGTTCTTGCAAATTGTTGTTGTTTCTCTATTTCTATTATGTGTTTGTGGTATTAAGGAGAGCACCCCTCATTAAGTGGTATCAGAGCAGGAGTTCCTGAATGTGTAAATAGATCACCAATTGTGAGGAAGTTTGCATCAGGACCATGTTTTAGGGTTTAAGCAATAAGCGCAAAAATGCCTCCATGAAGGGAACATGGCAAAAGAGCTGGTGTTGTGACACCTAAGGTTAGAGCACTGCAGAGACAAGTACAAGCATTGCAAGAAGAGATTCACAGAGGAATGAATCTTAATGTCAGAGACAAAAGTGAGGATGAAGTCGAAGAAGAAAATTTTGATCAAGAAGGAGAAGGAAAAATTATGAACCAAGAGGAAGAAAGGATTTTTTGTGCCATTTCCAAGATTGGGAAAAGACCTAAGATTGAGGTTCCTACATTTTCAGGAAATCTTAACCCAAAGGAATTAATCAATTGGATCAATGAGGGTATGTGCATGATCATGGTATGCCAAAAAGTGGCGATGTGAAAAAAACCTATTTTCACTTGTCTAAAAGTGCACAAATGCATATGTTGACTTTTTAGTAGGCCTGGGTGTCAGTACACCTGGCCAAGCCAAAAGCTAAAGAAAAAGGCTTAATCAGATATCTGATATTTGCCAGTAAATATAAATCTGTATACCCCAGTCGCACTCAACATTTTCTCACTGTGAAAACATGAACGCGGCTAGGGCTTTCAAATATCCACTTTGAAATCCCCTATCTAATTTTTCTTTAATCCAAGGTAAGTCAAATCTTCAAATTTTTATTGGTTTTATTATTTTTATTGTTTTTTAATAGAAATTTATAGTTTTTATATAAAAATTAGGGTTTAAATGAGTTTTATATTATTTTTTAAAATTCATTGTAATTATCTATTTGTTTTTTAATTGTAATCAGACATGGAATTAGAAAACCCTCCTAATGATCCCGCAAACAATCTAGAACCACCTCCCAACAATCCCCCACTTCCAAAAGACATACATGTCACAAAATCTCACCATTTAGAGGATCTAATAAGAGATAATCTAAATGAACTTAGAGGATTTCAAATCACCAATGCCAATAACCCCACATTGCACCCCATGTTTATGACATTGAACTCAATTATTGAAAACATGGTGAAACTTACATGGCAACATAGTGCTGCACTTCTTTGGCGCGATTTCATGCACGCCCAGTTTGATGATAGGCTTGACTATGATCAAGTCATGAACCTAAACATAACAAAACATGACATAGCTAATCTTTTTGTGGATCCTAAAACTAGTCTAAAAGTGGACCCTAAAAAAACCAAGTTGTCAATTAAATGGTGCACAAATAGTGCAATACATGACAACTTTTGGGACCGCTGGTGGATGGTTTTTGATAGACCACCTCACAACAATTTGGATGTCCTATTTTATTTTATTAAAAAATTGTATGCTGAATTTGTGATCGCTCACAAGGTCAACTATTGGAGTATGAGACTGAACTAGGGTGTAAGTTTAGGCACTCCTTAGGATAGGCCATGGGAAAAATGGGTAAAATCCCACACATATGTCCCCTCTCTTGAGATTTCACCACCTCCCACAGTGCAGCATCCTAAAATTATTGCTGAGGCTGGCTCACAGACTATTCAAGTCATTCACACCTTGAGTGATTTTTTGGTTATGTAGAGCATGTCATTGTTGCCTCCTCATGTTGATGATTTTGGCCCTTCCACATCCTCCATGAGCTCACATGTTTGTGTACCCCACACTTGCATTATGTGCAAGAATCTATGCTTAGGTCCCCTGAATGATAGTGATGCATATAATTATGTCTTCGAGGTGGACAATTCTACATAGCACACTACAAGCACTGAAGCACCCTGTGAAGATGTGTGTATCAAGCGCATACAACGCCATGGACTCCTACTATTATGGTAAGGGTAAACAATTCACTTTTTACATTTTATTTAAATTTTATCGTTCGTATTTTTAGTAGAATTTTCTTATAATAATTTCTCACTTATTTGTTTTATGTGTTTCATTTATGTTCAGTTGATGATAGAGGAGGATATGGCACAGGTGGAGGGGTCCACACTTTCCACCATATCATTTGGCCTTGATAGTTCTATGGTACATATGTTTTAATGTACTTTTTGGTTTCCTTAAATTATTATATAATAGTATATGTACATTGTTTTCTAATTTTTATGATCTTGTTACATACTGATGCAAGTGTCACCAGTTGCCACCAAGGGGCAATGTGAGGGGGTGCAAGTGTCCTAAATTGACAAGGGAAAGGTAATTAAGTAATTTAGTTTATTTATGCATACATGTATACTTGTCAGTTGTACGTACTCATTTTTTATTTACATGGTTTATTTGATAGAGAGTGGCATCTAATGATGTCATGAGACTCTATCATCACAATAGAGTCACATGCATATCCATTCACACTGATAGCCCTACAGTATGTATATTTCTAAAGTTATTGTTGGCAAGTTGACTATACTGATGTATATTACTATATTTAGTATTTTCATTATGGCAACAAAGTCATATGAAGTTTTGGAGTCAGTGCATAATGAAGAAGATCAGAAATAAGGCTAAGTATGGAAGACTGGATAGTTAGCAAAGCACCGAGTGAACAAAGCATCAGCACACATGCGTAGGATAGAGTTATGTCATGCACCCTTGAAGATAAGCTTCTAACTATGGATTCATGCTAACTCTAAGAGAATGTGATGATATGTGTCAGTATGAGGAAGTTATAGTCCAATGAAGTGACACAAATAGTGAGCAGCAAAATAGAATAGAGCATGGAGCCGACTATTGGTATTTTGATAAGTGCTTGTAATATTGTTTTGTAAAGGCTATGCTCCTATTGTAGACATGTTAATATGATTGTATGTAAACACGCTTGAGCCAATTCATTTGGAAGTGTTGTATGTAATTAGTTATAGGCTGACTTGATGAATTTTTTATATGCGCATATAAATAAGACATGTGCCCTTGTAATTAAGCATGGCATGAGATATAGAGATCGAATAAGAAGAGAAGAAGTATGCAAAGAGAAAATATAATGTGGTAGAGCTTTACAAGAGGCTAAAGCATCAGCACACAAAAGGAACTGATCAGACAAGAAATGTCACAACAATAGTTCACCTTACAGATATAGTGTGTATCTAAGATCCAAAAGGTTGTAGCCTTCACCACTTGAGTAGTGAGCTCTAGGATAGTGTGTCCCCACCCCTAACAAGGTTAATCCTAAAATAATCCTAACAGGGTCTAACCCTTGACCAGGTCACTATACTAAAAGAATTGTAAAGAACAACTCCTAACAGAGATCATAATACACTAGTGCAGTTCTTAGTGGGTGTCAATTCCCACCGGGGTTTTTACCTATTTGGGTTTCCCCGTAATCATATTTTTTGTTATGTGTTATGAGTTTTTATCTTACTTGCATTGATAATCAATTCAGTAACTAAGCAATTAAGTTAAGTTTCAAGATATCAGAAAAAGTAATAAAGTATAGAAAACTGATTCACCCCCCCCCCCCTCTCAGTGTTTCTATTCCTAACAATTAGTATCAGAGCTATGGTCCTCTGAAGATAAGTTTAACCACTTGAGGAGATCATGGATAAGGGAGAAATGAAACATCTAAAAAAGAATCTTGAAGTAGATCTTGGAGACCTTGACAGATTTGAAAAAGAAATTGAAGAACTGAAAGAAAAAGTTAGTGATTCTTGAGAAGTCATCAAAAAAATGAGAAAAGACTTGAAAGACTATTCCACAAGTGATTTAGGGAAAATGGTTAAAAAACTAAATGAGGAAAATACATCTTTGAAAGATCAAATTGAAGAGTTGGATGAAAAGTTATTTAACAATCAAGAAGCCTATGAAGAATAGGTCAAAGAAAACAAGCAGTTAGATGAAGAACTAAGGCAAGCAAACATGAAAATCTTCGAGCTAGAGAACATCAAGAAATAGATGGAATTTGAATTGACTGAGGCAAAGAACAATATTGACAAATTGCACACAAGAAAGGATCTTATAGAGTCCCAATTGTATGCACAGAAGATTAAAGGAGACACCAATGGTATTGGATTCAATGAAGCACAAAACCATATCAATAACATGTGAGCAAGAAAGAAAGGACCAAAAGAATCCTTAGAAGCTGAGAAAGAAAGAAATCATACAGTAGTTGAATTTGAACCATCTATGGATGAGAATAAGATAGTAAACAAGACTTGTTATGCCTGTACCAAGCATGATCACATAGCAAGAAATTGTAAAGAGGTAAGACATTTCAATGGTTATTGTTATTCATGCAATAAATTTGGTCATGGAGCTATGAATTGTAGATCAAATCAAATAAATTAGAATCAAAAAAGTCAGAGAAGTCATCCACAGTAGAATGCAAGAAACTCTCAGAACATTACATGTTAGATATGCAATTATGTTGGTCACACAGCCAGACAGTGCAATTTGGTAACCCACATGAATGCGTCGAGGAATATCAGGCCTCCAATCATTTGTCACTCATGTAACAAGGCTAGACACATCTCTAGGTTCTATAGAACAAGAGCGCAAAGATAAGAAAGCCCTAAAAAGTTAGAAGGTTCAATATTAGAAGAAGTAGGAGAAGTCAAGTTTGTGCAAGCTTCAGAAGATGCAAACTTGATTTGGAAGGAAGAAAAGAAGGACAATGTTAATGAAATAGTTGAGGATGCATCCGCAATGGAGACACCTCCTATTTATGGTTAAAATGACCATCATGGTCATAGGGGGAGCTAGATTATCTATAGACCCTTGCACGGCTAGTATACTCACCCTTAGAGTATGCGCATTTGGATATAACTATTTGGAGACTAGGTGATATAGTATGCAAGAGTGTGCTGCCTGATTCATAGCAGAGACAAAGAACAAAATTCATAGTTGCATTCTATGTTTACACAACAAGCATTAATGGCAAAAAAGTTTCTTTATATCCATCGATCATTCATTATTCATCCATTGCATTCTAAATTGAGCAATTGGAGCGCACAGAAGATCAAGCAGTTGATTTGTGAAGTGTTGTAGTTGAATTTATCAGCGAAGAAGGAAGATTGATTGTTGCAAAGCCCTAATTTAGACATGATGATCCAAAAACCCTAGGAAACCTCTGTGAAGCAATAAATCAAGTAAGTCATGGCTACACCATTTGTATTTGATGTTGTGGAAATAAAAAGATATGTGTTTAAGAAGCATCCATTCAAGTCCACCCTAGATTACCTAGAAGGAGAATTTTCTAGAACCCCAATGGGTGTTATGCACATAGAAGACATATGCGCATATGTGTATTGTAAGAAGGAACCAGTTGGTCTGGACAGGATTAGGTCACACCTAGATTCCATGCTAAATCCAGACAAAACATTCACTGAAGAGTTTGTGCACCTTGAGAATCACCCAATCATTAAATATGCTAATACATTTGAATTCTATGAATCCAAATGGATTAAGATCCTATTGAGTAGACTTCATGATGACCTATTTTGGATAGGTTAAGTTCCAGTTAGAATCATAGCTAATCTCATTCATGAGATGATAGGTCTATCAAAGACAAGTGCCATTCTTCCAGTTGGTAAGTATATTAGAAAACTGGTTGAGAAAGCTTGCCAATCCTGGAGTGAGAAGCACATGATAACAATTGAGCCAATTGAGGAGGACATTAAATTTATGTCTATGATACTTGGGTACATATTTAAACATAAATACAAGGTCAATAGTGTGTCGACAACCACTATTCTTGCAGCCATCAGGATAGTAAAGAAGAATGGAGAATTCAACTTGTGTGAGACCTTGCGTGCATAGTTGATGGACAACATTAGGGTAATCAAGCATGATAAGACCAAAATATTCAAGTTTGGGTCTCTAATAATCTATATGTACTTTCATATAGTTGGGAAAGTATCAGACTTATACCTTGACAAAAGTTTACCTACAATGCCTCAAATATCTCTTAAGGCATCAATTGAGAGTACACTGAAAGACTATATGGAGCTAGAGTTGAAAACATTTAGGATAAAGATGCAGATGAGGTATAGGATACCTCAAAGCATAGTTGAAAAATATAAGGACAGTATTTGTTTTATGGTGGAAATAAACATTACTTGTATGGAGGCGGTTGAGCCTAGAACTAAGTGGATTCATCCACTTGGCTATGAAGTGGAGGAGCAATTTTTGGAAGCCTATGCACAAGTCTTACTATCGGTGCCCAAGGATCCCAATGAGCCTAGATGGAGAACATATGAAAAGAAGACTAGGGAGGTAGATGCAGTCCTAAACAGTGCAATGACCAAGAGGAAAGCCTCTAAAATCACATCAGAGATACTTAAGATTCATGGTGTCACTCAAGCTAACCTAGATAAAGCTAGAGAAGCTAAGCTAGCTATGTAAATTGAGAGCACATCCACTATTGAAGACAAATCAAAGAAGACAGATGATCCTAAGATGAAGAAGGTAAAAATTGAGAAAACTGATGATACAAAGGAAAAAGAGAGTAAGACAGATGATATCAGTCCTGTGCCCACTGATGCATCTCCTAAACTATCCAAGAGGAAGAAGAAAACTACTATAAGCCACCCATCAGCAAGAGCAACAAGAATGAGAGACAAAAATGTGCAACCACCTCCTGAGGTAGGATTCCTAGCAAGTCTTCAAGTATTAAGATCAAGAGTAGTAGAGGAAGGAAGGATTGATTAGATATCTAAATTCTATGATAGATATCATGAAATTGACAAGTCTGAGATCCATGAGATGTTGATCAAATATATGATCAAATTTAAGAGGATTGTGTTAAAACTAAAGAGATTGATCCTAGATAAAGTATGGGATATTTTAGACACTTTGAAAAGACAAGCTACAAAAGAAGAGATCAGAATAAGAGAAAAGACACCAGATGACAATCTGCCAATGTGTTCAGTGGAAGAAAATGCTTTGTTAATGGATTTGGTGAAGCCGCACCTAAGGAAAAAGATGAGAACATTGCACATAATGAACAAGGATTATGAGATAATAGCTAAGGAAATAGAAAAATCCTTTGAGAAGGTGTTCCTTGAACAATGCATGCAACCTACATATGCGCCCATCACCAAAGCACCTGCTGAGAAAGCTAATGCAACTAAGGTCACAAATGCACCTACAATAGGTCCACAAGATTCAATACCCACAGTGACAGTGCCTACAGTTGAAATAAAGTCTGCGCCCATGCCCGGAACACAAGAAGATGCCACAATAATGATTGATAATATGATAATATCAATGACGGCCACTGAGAAAGACTTCAAAAAATTTGAGGAAGCCTTTGTGAGTACACAAGAGGTAGAAATACTATGCAGTGATAATTCACCTAAGAAGCAAGAAGATGTGTTGATTAAGGATATAACAAGAGAAGAAAAAGAAGAGGAGAAAGAAAAAGAAAAGGAGAAAGGAGGAGAAGAGGAAGAAGAAAAGGAACCAACTGATGAACCCTCTATTGAAATGTCTATTGAGATAAAGAAAAAAGTGATGGATAGGACTCCTATCACTCCCATGCCTTCAGCATCATTGTTGTCAAGTTTGACTCCTGATACTACAAGCTTGGACTCTTGGGGAGAAGAAGAACTGATCAAGATCAGTGCCCTTGCTATGGAGAAGGCCAAGGAGAAACATCTTGAATAGTCTACTACAAGAAGAGAAGAAGGTAAAAAAAAGTGCACTCTGTAGATGATGTCAGTAACATCCTGACAAGCTTCAAGCAAAACTTCTCTTGCCTAGAAGAATCAGTGGCTAAGGTAGAAGAAGAGAAGTATCTCAAGAAGAGATTGAATGAGCTAACTCCAAACTTTGCACTTGACCTTAACTCTTTGAAGGTTGGTCAAGATTCATTAAAAGAAATTGTAGCAAAAGGAAGGAAAATAATAGCAGATTGCATGAACCAAGACAAGCTAACTGCAGACCTCTATAAGAAAATTCAGGAGGCAGAAGCTATGATAGATAAAGTGAGGAAATTAGTAGAAGACCCCTCTACAAATGTAAACATGTGTAAAAATGTATACCAGGGACAAGTGGACAAAATAGAGAAGGCAGAGAAAGAAATGTCCAAGATAAGGGCAAGGAAAACACAGCTAAGAAATGCTCTTGTGCCTTCATTAGATGTCTTGAGCTAGAACATCAAGGAGATCAATGCCACTATGGTGACATATGATCAAGGTTTGAGTATAGATTTGGAGAAGATGGAGAGGTTAACATATGCTGTATGCGCCCATCTCCAGACAATAGACACATTGAAGAAATTTTGGCAGAATGAGATTGCTAACCTAAAGATAGCATATCTGGATGTCCTCACTTTGTAAGTACTTGTAGTAACATTTATTGAGCACCTTTGTCATTAATGTCAAAAGGGGAGTATAGTATATAGAATAGAGAATATGGAGTTTTGTATATGATGTAAAGGGAGAATAGTACATGGTGAAAGGGGAGATATAAGTTAGAGTGTGCATAGTGAAAATTTTGTATAAGGATATAGTTAGTAACTTTTCCATATTCCTTTGTTGCCATTAATGAAAAAGGGGGAGATTGTTGGAAAGTTGACTATACTAATTTATATGACTATATTTAGTGTTTTCATTATGGAAACAAAGTCAGATGAAGTTTTGGAGTCAGCACATAATGAAGAAGATCAGAAATATGGCTAAGTATGGAAGACTGGACTGTTATCAGAGCACCAGGTGAACAAAGCATCAGTGTACATGTGTATAATAGAGTTATGACATGTGCCCTTGAAAATAAGCTTCTAACTATGGATTCATGCTAAGTCTAGGAGCGCATGATGATATGAGTCAGTATGAGGAAGTTACAGTCAGATGAAGTGACATAGATAGTGAGCGACATAATAGAATAAAGCATGGAGCCGACTGTTGGTATTTTGATTAGTTCTTGTAATATTGTTTTGTAAAAGGCTATGCACCTATTGTGGACATGTTAATATGATTGTATGTAAACACGCTTGGGCTGATTCATTTGGAAGTGTTGGATGTAATTAGTTATAGGTTGACTTGATGAATAGTTTTGTATGCGCATATAAATAAGACATGTGCCCTTGTAATTAAGTACGACATTAGATATAGAGATTGGATAAGCAGAGCAGAAGTATGCAAAGAGAAGATAGAATGTGATAGAGCTTTACAAGAGGCTAAAGCATCAGAATGCAAAAGGAACTAATCAGATAAGCAGTGTCACAGTAACAGTTCACCTTACAGATGAATAGAGGTAAAATGGATTCACCACTATTCAGATGTAAAGGGGGAAATATGAGATCTATTCTCAAACCCAAATTCCCCAAAGAAGAGATCCGATTTGATCAACCAAGAGGTTAATACACAATCGAATCAATTTGTTGGTAAATATGAAAGAGAGAGAGAGAGAGTAAATCCAAGATTTCCCTATGGAGGATATTATACTTGGAATATATAATAATTCAAATACAAATACTAACCTCAAATTAGGGCAGATCTAGAAAATGTTAAATTCTAATGTCTATGTGTACTTTTGAGAAAATCTAAAACCTGACTTGGACTGGAAATGTCGAGATAGAGAAAACCCAGAAATCTTTCCTCAAGATGGCTCAACTTGAGTTTGACCCTCATAAAAGGTCAAATACTACATTCTTTATCTGAAGTCTGATTCGTACATTCTTTATCTGAAGTCTGATTCGAATTCTGTTCACAAATCTTGGAAGTTTGTCGAAAAGGGTATCCAAATTTGCTCTCAGATCTAAAATTTTGCACCTATACCTACAAGAAAATGGGGGTTTTTGTTGTATGGGGGGTTTGCCTTGGTCAAACCCTAGTTTAGGAATTAACCTTGAAATTGAATTGAAAAATAGTATGCATAAACAAAGCAATTGAAAAAAATCACCTTGCTTATGTTGAAGTCCTTGTAGAGGATTCAAATCCTCAAATCCACAAGTAGGAATGTTTCAATGGATATAGGATGAATGTAGGATGTCTCCAATCAATAGCATTTGATCTTCAACACCAATCTTGACTTGATCTTTGCATATGAGAGGGCTTGAATGAATGGAGAAGGAGGGATCATCAAAGGGGGCTCCAAACAGATTGAATCCTTAATAGCTAACAATGGATCTCCTTGATAGATGAATGCTTGAACACTTGAATGCTTGAAAACTTGCTTCAATGCTTGAATTCACTTGAGAGCTCTAGATGCTTGATTGCCAAACTTGATGATGAAAACTGAGACAGGAAGGCCTCCTTTTATAGTGAACTAGGGCACAATCCTCTAGAGGGGCCACCTTGGAGAATTAAATCCTAATTAGGTCCTAAACTTTAGAAAATATACCTAGATTAAATGAAATTAAAGGATTTACCATCCCAAAACCTGAAATGATTAACTCGGAGGCAGAAAACTAAATATCCCAAAGGCCCAAAGCCCAGAAATTCTAGAAATTGAAATTTGGAGAAAGGGGTCAAAATCAAGGTTGGACCTAACCTAGTCAGGTTTGAGCTTGACCCTGACCTAGTTAGGTTTGACCTCGAATCTGACCCTGGTCCTGGATTGGCTCATAACCAAGTCAAGAGGTCTCGGGGATGCCCAGAAACCTAAAACTGATGTCAGAACAGGATAGAATGTCAGGGACAGACATAAAATCCTATGATTACCATGATGAAGGCTAGGAGGATCTATTTCTAAATCCTACCTAGAAAATAGAGCCATGGAAGAGGGAAATTCTGTAGAATCCTTAAGATCCTAACCCTAATTTCACCTGGAATGAAGAAATCAAGTGCCAGGAAGAAGTGGAAAGCAGGGAGAAAAGCCAAATACATGCAAAGACCCGATCAAGGTGCTTAACATGACCCCACACCACTTACTCAGAGGGCTAAATGCTCTTATCATGGAAGTGCTTCCATTTTAAGATGATACATTAAGCCCTCACTTTAGCAAGAGTATGGACTCAATGCAAACTCTTGGTAAAGGAGATCAGAATAAAAAGATAATCTTATCGTAATCCAAGGGACAAAGGGAAATCTTAAGCCCCCAGGGACTCAAGTCTTCATCGACTCCTAGATCACAATAAGAGAAACATCTCTAGAGAGAGAAAGAAGGTGTGATTACCTCACCCAATGAGAACTTATGTCCCATTGTGAACCACACAAGAGAATGGCGCAACTGGAAAGATGGAATTGAACTACCTAGTGAATGTGGCTACTCACTAGTCAACCGATCAAGGATTTATCCTTAGGAATATTCTACTCCATAAGAATAAAACCAAAAATAGAAAAAAAAGAGATCCAATCTTAAGGACACTTCCGACCTTAAGGGATCACAATATATGTATATTTGAAATTGGAGGGATCAAGAGATCCTAAAATATAAATCTGTGCTTTAAGGATTAGTTACTAATCCAAAAAGGGAAAAGAAGTATCTTGAAAAATATATGCGTATTGAAAAGTGCATGTGTGTAATAGGTGAGCAAAGTGTATGCCCCCATGTTAAAGTCATTGTTGATACTTTAACAGGAGCAATGGCTTTAACGGAAACATAAACAACTCCACTGATTACATTTCCATGTCAAGCTTCCCCTAGACAAAGACAAATTAAGGGAAATATCATAGAAACATATAGAAAACATAGAAGGGATCTACCTACTGTGGGGTTAGTATGATCATAAGATAATATATATATGATATTATTGCAAATGAATTGATATCATTCCCCAAAGAAAGTAGAACTACAATCACAAAGGAGGAAAGATCACATAAGATTTACAATGGAGAATCTTTTTAGACCATGACATGGAGACCAAAAAGAATTAGTGCTACCTTATCTCGAATCCAAGAAGATTATACAAGGAAACATTTACGAACGATAGCACAATTACAACATAACATTGAACAATGCATAGAAGAATAGAGATACATATAGAAGAATTTGAACAATAGTTTCAATTCCTTTATCACCTTGCACCAACTAAGTAGCAAGGATCGTATAAAATAATCCAACAACATTTAGCAAACACATTACAGGAGAAACACAGTACAGCAGGCAAACACACAACAAAGCTACCATGAAGGACAAATCATTCAAGCGTGTCGCCTACTTTCCCCATGTCATTGTATATCATTTAGGGAAGGTGGGTAACTGACAAGAGGGACTATATCCAACACAGTAGGAATGATAGCCAGTTCCAAACAAGGATCCTCTTGAGAATCACTATGTTCGACACTAGGTGTAAGAGTTAATTGTGATGAAAGCATATTAGGTGAATCAATGTCAATGTCAATAGTTTCAAAATCATCATTAACATCATCAGTATCATCGAGAGTATCTTCCTCATCCAAATTAATCAAAATAGGATCTAAGATATGAATAGAATCATCATAATCATGCATGTGAACATCATTATTAGTGACATCTTCTAACATATTATGCATAGGTTTATCCGAAGAAGTTAGAGATTTTTTAGCTTTAGCATGAGCACGACACTTTTTACGATGTTCATTAGTAGATTTGTTACATTTTGATTTATTTGAAATAGGTTGAGAACTAGGAGGAACAATCATAGGATCCTTCATAGGTTCTTTAGGAAGATCAATAGGATTATTAACCATCAGAGAAATAATCATAGGATCTTTGATAGGTTCAGTAGAAGGAACTTGATTAACAGAACTAGACGTCATAGTTAAAGGAGGTATCAAAGGTTAAGGTAAAAGACCATGATTAAGATCCTTAGGAGGTGAACTTAATTCAATAATTTTATGATGTTTATAAGCTTGATATCATCGAAAAAGATTATCAAGTTGAGGAGGACATGAATTAGGTAATGAAGGCCAAAATAAATCCAGAGCAGTGCAATCTCTAGGCCTGGAAGGTTGATATAAACTATGATTAATCTTCTTCACTTCTTCATCATGAATGAACTTAAGACACTTATGGATAGGTGAAGCAACAACATGCATGGTATTCAACCAAGCAAAAACTAGCTTAACTTGAAATTGATCAGAAGTAGGAACAACAACAAAGGTAGTGTTCACAATCTTTCCACAAAGTTCAACCAGTATAGTAATAGAACCAAATGATGATAAAGAAAACCATTTCAAGTTTGAATCCACACATTTGATGTATCATACAAGTCACATTGTAAACTTTTCATAAAAAAAATTTCTTCAGTGATAACATTGACTAAGGAGGTAGGATCAACAAGACAACCATGAGTAGGTATCTGAGAAATCCTAGCAGCAATGTAAAGGGGACCATCAGGAGCTTTAATAATCTTAGAGTCATCAAAGGTAATCAAAAGTTCCCGAGGTCTTTTATTCTTAGATTTTTGTCAAGATTTTGGTTGAGTTTTCATTTTAGGTTTAGGTTTTGGTTGAGGTTGAGATTGAACTTGAGGTTGAATCTAAGGTTGAGCTTGAGGTTGAGGGTGAAGTGGAGATATAGATGGATCAACATGCTCCACTTGATTAACAACATGATTGAGATAATCCATCTTAGAATCATACACAATTTCCATAGCAAATGGTTGAGCAATAGTATTAGTATCATGCGTAGGCAAAGGGTTCATATAGATTTGAAGGTTCTAATTAGGAGGAGAGATAGATTGATTTCCACTACTATCTAGATTATCAATAGATAAAACCTTAGAATCAATTAGGTCTTGAACCTTATGTTTTAAAGAATAACATCTCTTAGTATCATGAGCATTCTGACGATGATATTGACAAAAAGCATTTTGATCAAAAGATTTAGATGCAATCATAGTAGGTAAAAGAGGTTGAATAGGAGGTAAAGTAATCATATTAGCAGCTAACAACCTATTCATAATAGCATGTAAAGTTTCAAAAGGAGGAGTAAACGTATGATTTAATCAAAAAGAAGTGGATGCAGAAGTGGCAATATGAGATGCAACAGCAACCTAATCAGCAACTGTATTTTCTTGTTTGTTTAGCTTGACATAGTTGTTGAATTTTTTAAATTTGTTTGTATTAGGAGCAGCATCACTCTTATCAACTGCAATAGGAGCCATTGGAGTGTTGCTCTCAAATTGACTCACTTTTAATTGATAATGATGAACCACTATATAAAGTTGTTGAAAAGAGGTAAATTCAGTAAGCAGAATCTTATCTCTAATATCCTTTTGCAAATTTGAAATAAACATACGTTGAATATCAATATCAGGAATAGGATAGGAAATCTGAGCATGCAAATGCTTAAATCTACCAATGAATTCAGTCAATTTTTCTTTAGCACTTTGTTTACAATGCATTAAATCATTCAAAGACACTTGCGGACCAATATTATTTTGAAATTGTTGAATAAAGGCATTAGCAAGTTGTGGAAAGGAATCAATTGAATAAGGAGGCAAAGAACAATACCATTGTAAAGCTTTGTCACAAAAATTTCTAGCAAACAGTTTGGCTAAAATCCTATGGTCATGAGCATAATCACTACAAAGGATTTGGAATGTTTTAACATGATGAACAGGATCTCCTTTTCCATTATAATTCTCAAGATGAGGCATCTCACCTTGTTGAGGAACAGGAGTACGAATAATATCCTGGGACAAGGGACTTCCCATGTCACATGTAGGAATACTAAACTTATTTTGGGTTAAGGAAGCGAGTTGTTGTTGTAAGGATGATAAAGTTTGAGCCAAACTAATGATTGTTGAATCATTAGAGGAAATAGGAGGAGTAGCAGCATTAGACACACTAGGTAAAGTGTAAGAAACTACAGGAATAGAAGACACAACTGGAGGAACACTAGGAACTACAATTGGAAGCGGATTGGAATAAGTGAAAGGAACATTATGATATGAAGGTTGTGATGTAGGAAGGGACATAGGAGGAACACTCATAGGAATAGAGGGAACCTTCACAGTCACCAAAGGAGGAGTATAGATAGGAATACTAGGTAGAGGATGAGAAGGAGGTTCAACACTAGTGATAGGAGGAATCAACCCTAAAGCTTGAGCTTCTTGAGCTAAAGGTTTAACATTTGAATGCACAAGATGAGTAATACCACGCAAGAGGTTAACACCCTAATCACTATCATGGAGAACTTTCTTAAGAGCCTCTATAGCTTGAATGGAATCTTGATTATGGTTTTCTTGCAGAAGCCAATTACCCATTTTATCAAGTTCAGTGGAAATTTTTTGGACTTGTTCAGGAGGAACTCTTAAAGCATCATCCTCATGATGAGATGAGTGAGAAGAGTTTTCCTCCATAGGAGGATTGGAATCATCAAGAATCGAGTTATCATCAGGGATCCTAAGGAAAGGAGAGGAAGATTTAGGATCAAAGGCACCCATGAGTCTACGACTTCTTCTAACCGGAATATTATAAGTAGGACTAGCGGTAGTAAAGCTCATAAACCAATGTAATGCAAATGAACTAAAATAAAGACACATAAAGCATGAATATGAAATCTAATTAGCATGCAAGATCTAACACAAAGGAAAAATCTAATACTAACAAGATAAAAAGGATAGCACAATAAGGCATCCAATTCCAAAATAAGAATAGAGAGGAATCTAACACCAAAAAAAAGAAAGAGAGTAAGCTAGTCGGGTTTACCAAAATGAATAGAGGTAAAATGGATTCACCACTATTTAGATGTAAAGGGGGAAATATGAGATCTATTCTCAAACCCAAATTCCCCAAAGAAGAGATCCGATTTGATCAACCAAGAGGTTAATACACAATCGAATCAATTTGTTGGTAAATATGAAAGAGAGAGAGAGTAAATCCAATATTTCCCTATGGAGGATATTATACTTGGAATATATAATAATTGAAATACAAATACTAACCTCAAATTAGGGAAAATTTGGAAAATGTTGAATTATGATGTCTGTGTGTACTTTTGAGAAAATTTGAAACCTGACATGGACTAGAAATGCTGAGACAGAGAAAACCCAAAAATCTTTCCTCAAGATGGCTCAGCTCAAGTTTGACCCTCATAAAAGGTCAAATACTACATTCTTTATCTAAATTATGATTCGAATTCTATTCACAGATATTGGAAGTTTTCCGAAAAGGGTATCCAAATTCGCTCTCAAATCTGAAATTCCACACCTATACCTGCAAGAAAATGGGGGTTTTTATTATATGGGGGGTTTGCCTTGGTTAAACCCCAGTTTAGGAATTAACCTTGAAATTGAATTGAAATATAGTATACATAAACAAAGCAATTGAAAAAAATCACCCTGCTTATGTTGAAGTCCTTGTAGAGGATTCAAATCCTCAAATCCACAAGTAGGAATGCTTCAATGGATATAGGATGAATGTAGGATGTCTCCAATCAATGGCACTTGATCTTCAACACCAATCTTGACTTGATCTTTGCATATGAGAGAGCTTGAATGAATGGAGAAGGAGGGATCATCAAAGGGGGCTCCAAATAGATTGAATCCTTCAATATCTAACAATGGATCTCCTTGATAGATGAATGCTTGAACACTTGAATGCTTGAAAACTTGCTTCAATGCTTGAATTCACTTGAGAGCTCTAGATGCTTGATTGCCAAACTTGATGATGAAAAATGAGAGAGGAAGGCCTCCTTTTATAGTGAACTAGGGCACAATCCTCTAGAGGGGCCACCTTGGAGAATTAAATCCCAATTAGGTCCTAACCTTTAGAAAATATACCTAGATTAAATGCAATTAAAGGATTTACCATCATGAAACCCAAAATGATTAACCCGGAGGTGGGAAACTAAATATCCTGAAGGCTCGAAGCCCAGAAATTCTAGAAATTGAAATTTGGAGAAAGGGGTCAAAATCAAGGTTGGACCTGACCTAGTCAGGTTTGAGCTCGACCCTGACCTAGTCAGGTTCGACCTCGAATCTGACCCTGGTCCTGGATTGGCTCAGAACCAAGTTAGGAGGTCCTGGGGATGCCCAGAAACCTAAAAATGATGTCAAAACAAGATAGAATGTCAGGGACAGACATAAAATCCTATGATTACCATGATGAAGGCCAAGAGGATCTATTTTTGAATCCTACCTAGAAAATAGAGCCACAGAATAGGGAAATTCAGTAGAATCCTTAAGATCCTAACCCTAATTTCACCTAGAATGAAGAAATCAAGTGCCAAGAAGAAGTGGAAAGTGGGGAGAAAAGCCAAATACATGAAAAGACCCAATCAAGGTGCTTAACATGACCCCACACCACTTACTTGGAGGGCTAAATGCTCTTATCATGGAAGTGCTTCCATTTTAAGATGATACAACAGATATAGTGTGTATCTGAGATCCAGAAGGTTGTAGCCTTCACCACTTGAGTAGTGAGCTCTAGGATAGTGTGTCCTCACCCCTAATAGGGTTAATTATAAACACTCCTAACAAGGTCTGACCCTTAACTAGGTCACTGTACTAAAAGCATTGTAAAGAACAACTCCTAACACGGTTGCAAAATCTTCTAACAGAGATCATAATACACTAGTGCAATTCTTAGTGGGTGTCAATTCCCACTGGGGTTTTTACCTATTTGGGTTTCCCTGTAATCATATTTGGTGTTATGTGTTGATTGTTTATCTTACTTTCATTGATAATCAATTCAGTAACTAAGCAATTAAGTTAAGTTTCAAGATATCAAAAAAAGTAATAAAGTATAGAACATTGATTCACCCCCCCTCTTAGTGTTCCCATTCCTAACAGTTATTTGTGTGTATTTTACTATCAAGTATATATAATATGATCAAGTTATGATAGTATGAAGTATCTGTTTGACTTTTGCAGGTCACTCCTAGTTTGAGGGAGGTAGAACACCAAGGGTTTGTATCATCGATGACTCAGCCAACATTTCCTAAAGAAAGTTCAACATAGGTAAGTTTTAATGTTAATTCAGTTGTTTTGTAAACATATATTTTCTACTGGAAGTATTTAACTTTAAATATTATAACTCGTAGATCAATCTCATGTTTGAAAACATATATAGGTCAGAGTTGACATTGGTGGCATTTTTCATTCACTACCAAGGACATATATTAGGTCTCCTATTCGTGGGAGGAGACAGAGAGGCGAGGTATATCAGAGTTCAATTTTATTTATTTATTATTGTTGACTATGATTCTAAATTTTAATCTAACTTGGGGTTTCACTTTTGTGTTTGAATGTAGGATCCATCAGAGCCAAAGAGTACTTCAAAGAGGCTACATTTTGATGATCCACCAGTAGAATAGGATTTCCTAGAAACTTTTGTAGTTGAACTTCTTATTTTGAGATGTCATATGACACATTTTGAGATGGCATATGCCACATTGTATCTAGATATGCTGACATGTAAATATGTACATAATTATTGTTCATTTTGATATATATGAAACTTGATATTCAATCCAATTTGTTAATTGTGTGTTCATTTATTCATTGTTAGTATGTAAATATGCTTGTGTGTATGTAATCATGTGTACAATTTATGCCTTAAGTATATTCATGTATATTCAAGTACATTCTTCATAACCTAAATTCATGTGTATGGGCTACGTGCATGACTTAAGTGAATTCATGTGGTATGCTTTATAAAATATGTGCTACATGTATGCTTCATGACTTAATCAAATTTATGTGTACACTTTATTGTTGGAAATTTGGCCAAGTTGGTTACATAGATGTTGTCATTATGGCAACATATGATCTACATGAAGATCGCACAGGTCAGAGAGCTAGTATGTCAGAGTGCAATGTAAAATTGTCTAAGTATGAGAGAGTGTGTTTTTGCCAGTGAACCAGAAGACAATTTTGATTGGCGATGTTGATTGGAGTAAGTTCAATGCTTGTGCACTTGAACATAGACTCTATGGTGACTATTGAAGACTCACCTCATAGCACAAGTTAGTACGATATGTACAGAAGAAGTTATGATAGTTTTTCCAAAGACAGTGTCAAGCCGACAGGACAGAATATGAAGATGGAATTGATAAAGTGTTAAGGGATTATTTTTTTTATCAAAATAATGACTTAACAATATAAAGGGATGACATCTTAGATGTTAACCCTTGGGTAAAGTTATTTTTTAATATGGTAGTCAACTAGAAAAGTTATTAGCCTTAATAACTTGTATAAATGTAATTGTAAAATGTAAGAAAGAGATGCGAGATATATGATGTGTATGTAATAGCGATAGTGAAAGAGTAGTGAAGAGATATTGATGCAAGAAATATAAGGTTATGTACCTTGACCTCTTTTGAAATCAGTAAATATTGTACATTACTTGTTTGGGTAGTGGGCTCATCTGGTAATCACATTTTGTACTGCCAACTCCTAATAGGGTTGAGGCTTCTAACAAGGCCTATAGTCCCTTAATCAGGACTAAGACACTATATGCATGTAATAGACTCCTAACATGGTCAACATCCTTAACAAGATACTTTTGATTAGTGGATCTTTGTGGGTACCATCCCCACCGGGGTTTTCCCTTGGCCAGGGTTTCCTCCAGAACAAATAATGTGTTATGAGTTCTTTTATTTTATTGCTATGCACATTGCTTAGCTTTCTATGTTATGCATGCATTAAGATTATCTGTTATATCCGTAATTGGGGAAAAGTAAAAGTTTTTAGAATACTGATTCACCCCCCCTCTTAGTATTCCCTATTTCTAACATTTATGTGCTATGTGTGTTCACACGTGTAATTCATCATTTAAGTGAATTCAAAATTTATGTGCTACATTGTATTCATGTGTATCTAATGCTCTCAACCAAGAAAATCTGATGTAGAGCCCTCTACTATCCCCTCATGGAACTCAACTCAACTTGAGGATTATACAAGCATCTTAGAATCTACTCAAGGAGTTAGTCTTAACTCAAGGGTCAATTAGAGTGCTACCTAGTGCACCTAGTGCCTCCACCATACCAAAACTCCAACTAGACCTCTCACCTTGATCCCAACACTAGAGATCATCTTATCATGGTCTATTTACCATGTTCCAACTTCCCATTCACTCCAATCACCTCAACTTCAACCATTTCTCTTATAAAGCCTTTCTAGGCCTTTCTAGTAGCCCTACAAACACTGAAATCAGAAAATTACTCTCGAACTCTCCAAACAACTTAACAAGGTATTTACATTTCTAATACCCTTTTCAGAGTTACAAAATTCATCTCATTCTCAATCCTTTGTCATTTGACTGGTGAAGACTTTCTCCACCCTCTAGATCTCCATCTAGGCCTAATTAGCCCTTGCTCAAAGAAGCAACTCCTATCCTTGCTTATCTCTTAGACTCAAAGACATGAAATAGTCTTCCTCAACCTTCCAAAACACAAGATTTTCAAACTCTTAAAGTCCCACCATTCATCAAGCTCCCAAATCAATAAACCCTTGTGTCTAGGGTCAATAGCCTAGGGTTTAGGGAAACTACCCTTACCTACAACTCTCAAGCCCTATAAAGGTCCTAAAACCTTTCAATAAATCCCTATAGACATCTTCAATCATCATATGCCTTCTCCCTTCATCGAGTATTCCACAACCAATATTGGTGCTTTCAAATGCACCCTTTTGCTGTATGTTTACTAGGCCTATCTTTGCCTCTTCTCCCCTTCTTCCACTTTCCCTACATTCAACAACTAATATACAAGGAAATATACATGTTTAGACCTCTCCTACCAAGTTATAGTCACCATAGGGGTGGGAGGTTCACTACATAAGGCTGGCTACAAACTTAGATGTTGATTGTGCCTACAATGCCAGTCCTATCCTCGACATTAGTCAATTCTAATATATTAATGATATTCCAAACAATTAAATAGTTACATAAACTTGTAAACAAACATGAGACACCATTCCTATATCACAACCAATCCAAGATCGCATTAGATTTATTCTAATCAATTCACTGTTGCTTGGACTGTTCCATAGGACAGAGAACTATAGAAATATAGAGAATTTTATTTTTATTGATTGATTTGATTACAAACTTCAACCATTACTATTCTCTAGCATTTACTCACCCAACTAGAGCTAATGGCATAGTCCATTCAGTGTCGGGATGAATGGTTTGGAAGAAATCCAGTGGTGCAACTTACAACTGACCCTCACTACAAGTTTTGGCATCAAGTGAGACTGGCATGCCAAATTCAAACAAATTTGAATCTCCCATAATAGAGAGAGGTTATTGTAGGCCTCAAAAATGCGGTCCTGTAGCATCTCATGGATCATTAATACCTCTCACAAAGTCCGAGATACGAACCTCAAAAGTTCACTGCCCAATCATGGTTAGTGCACCTTGGGGACACTTTGGTCTGGCATGGTCCAGAATGTTCTATTGACTTAGTGGTCAAAATGGGGTTTTCCCTAGCATTTACTCACCCAACTAGAGCTAATGGCATAGTCCATTCAATGTCGGGATGAACGGTTTGGAAAAAATCTAGTGGTGCAACTTTTAATTGACCCTCATTGCAAGTTTTGGCATCAAGCGAGACTTGTGTGCCAAATTCAAAAAAAATTTGAATCTCCTAGAAAAGAGAGAGGTTATTGTAGGCCTCAGAAACATGGTCCTATAGCATCTTACAAACCGTTGATACCTCTCACAGAGTTAGAGAGACTAGCCTCAAAAAAAATTTGTCCAATTGTGCTTAGTGCACCTTGGGGACACTTTGGTCTGGCATGGTCCAGAACGTTCTAGTGACTCAGTGGTCAAAATGAGGTTGTGCCTAGCGTTCACTCACCCAACTAGAGCTAATGGCACAGTCCATTAGGTGCCAAGAAAAATAGGTTGGAAGAAATCTAGTTGTGCAACTTTCAACTGACCCTCACTGAAAGTTTTGGCATCAAGCGAGACTGACGTGCCAAATTGAAAAAAAATTAAATCTCCCAAAATGGAGAGAGTTTATTGTAGGCCTAAGAAATGTAGTCTTTTAGCATCTCACAGATCATCGATACCTCTCATGGGGTCTGAGATACAAACCTCAAAAGTTCGCTGCCCAATTATGCTTAGTGCACATTGGGGACACTTTGGTCCAGCATGGTCTGGAACATTCTAGTGACTTAGTGGTTGAAATGGGGTTTTCCCTTGCGTTTACTCACCTAAATGGAGCTAATGGAATAGTCCATTCAGTGCCGGGATGAACGGTTTGGAAGAAACCCATTGGTGCAACTTTCAACTGACCCTCACTGCAAGTTTTGGCATCAAGCGAGACTAGTGTGCCAAATTAAAAAAAAATTGAATCTCCTAGAATGGAGAGAGGTTACTATAGGCCTTAGAAACTTGGTCCTATAGCATCTCACATATTTTTGATACCTCTCACAGGGTCCGAGATACGAACCTCGAAAGTTCACTGCCTAATCGTGCTTAGTGCACCTTGGGGACATTTTGGTCCGGCATGGTCCAGAACGTTCTAGTGACTCAGTGGTCAAAAAGGGGTTGTCCCTAGCATTTACCCACCCAACTAGAGCTAATGGAACAATCTATTTGGTGTATAGATGAATGGTTTGGAAGAAACCGATTGGTGTAACTTTCAACTGACCCTCACTGCAAATTTTGGCATCAAGTGAGACTTGAGTGCCAAATTTAAACAAATTTGAATCTCCTAGAATGGAGAGAGGTTATTGTAGGTGTCAGAAACATGGTCCTGTATCATCTCATGGATCGCTAATACCTCTCACAGGGTCTGAGATATGAGCCTCAAAAGTTCATTGCCCAATCGTGCTTAGTGCACCTTGGGGACACTTTGGTCTGGCATGGTCCAGAACATTCTAGTGACTCAGTGGTTGAAACAGGGTTGTCCCTAGCATTTACCTACCCAAATAGAGCTAATGGCACAATCCATTCAATGCCAAGATGAACAGTTTTGAAGAAACCCATTGGTACAACTTTCAACTGACCTTGCTGCAAGTTTTGGCATCAAGCGAGACTGGAGTTCCAAATTCAAACAAATTTGAATCTCCCAGAATGGAGAGAGGTTATTGTAGGCCTTAGAAACATGGTCTTGTAGCATCTCATAGATCACCAATACCTCTCATGGGGTCCAAGATATGAGCCTCCAAAGTTCACTGCCTAATTGTGCTTAGTGCACCTTGGGGACACTTTGGTCCGGCATGGTCCGGAATGTTCTAGTGACTCAATGGTCAAAATGGGGTTGTCCATAGTGTTCACCCACCCAACCAAAGCTAATGGCACAGTCCATTCGATGCCAAGATGCAATCCTTGAACACTATCCCTTCACCCCAAGGAATCATCATTTTACTTTAGACACATTTGACCAATTTTGACTCCATGACTCCAACTATTACATCATTTGATGATACAAATGTACATGGAATTAAGATAGTACAAATGTAAGGATACAAAATTAAGATGATACAAATTATATAAGGATACAACATTCATAGTAAGGAAACACATTTTTTGAATTTACATGGTATTAAGACGATACAAATGTGGGCTCTTAATATTTGCAAACCAACCCCATGGGCTCTCTTATATTTCAAAATTTGAATCTAATTTTTTATATACAAAATTTGGCATCTAAATATGCACATTACATTTGATTTTTGTTTTTATATACAAAATTTGGCATCTAACTATGCACATTACATTTGATTGTTGTTTTTATATACAAAATTTGGCATCTAAATATGCAAATTACACAACTATATATAAAAAATAAGTGTCCTTTTCACTCCAATCCCTGCATTTGGAAGGAAAAAGAAAAGCTAATATATAATATAAGAACTTTATTAAATAGGTTGAGAAAAAAATTATGAACATGTATAAGTAACTAAACGAACCAAAGAACATGACTAGACAATGCATAGTGAAGTTTACCATCATAAAAGATGGGCTAATCAAATGCACACCTCGATCTTCTATATTTATCATATATGTATCCAACTGCATTTACAATCCACATACAAAACCAAGTTTATTGGCTCAAAAAAATAAGCAAAAAACTACAATTAATTTATTGAACGTAATCGTAATAAACATGGAAAACCTTGCAACTTGAGTTGAACTTACCTACTGAAGTGTGCCTAAAGGGTCATCTCTCTATTTGAGGGTATTCAATATTGCTTCATGATCAACAGTACTAATAGTCCAAAGTTCCTTTGTCTTTGGTTTTCTTTGATGTTTTAACAACTTAACATCGGCTGCTATAACAAGCTGTGAATACATGAGAATGGTTTTGTGCTTCTTATAGTCTTCAAACATAGGAATTCCATTATTTCTAATCATATATGTGTGCAACCATGTTCCTGCAACAACATGTGATCATGTTGGATATGTGAACATATCATCATCTTTCGTCAATTGTGCAAGTTTCTACTTTCCTCATACACAATGTGCTAACCAGTAATCCGATCTCTCATCATTACCTTGTGGTGCAACCAATGTAAAAACATGTCCTAGCTGTAGAAAATCTGAAAGATGGTTGTAGTCAAGTGAACAATCCATGTCATCATTTATTATAGAGACTATGAGAGATAAAGGAGTAAGATAATGTGGAACCCATGTATCAACCCACTCACTTGACTCACACTGATCCCAATCACACTAAAGACAACTCAAACAATAACAAGCCAACTCTCATATCCAAATGGTCCATGTACTAGCATCTGAGCTTTGAAATGAATGCATTTTTTAAGAATCTATCATAGTTTGACAATCCAACCTATCTCCTATTATGCCCAACTCAACCAACCAAAAGAATCTTCACACTGCTGAATCAAGAGCCCCCTTGTGACAATGCTAAAGTACACCAATCAACAATAGAATGAGCACCAATGATTTTTGCACCTAAAATCCTCAGTTGCTCCTTAACTAGAGCTCTCTTTACGCATGCACCTTCTCCATCATGCTCCCCTTTTCCATGATCAGCCTCAAAAAAACTCCAAATATGAGGTACACCTCTCTCTACATGCATTCTAAATAACCAAGAAAACATATGAGCATTTTTTAATTGACCTGTGTAGTTATCTGACCAAATGAGATGTCTATCCATAGCAATATTATTTTTCTGCACCCACTCAAAATAATTCACAAAGTAATGTTGGACAAACTCAAATGAGTGCGATCTATCATCATTCATATAAAAATGGTACTCTCTGTTAGGATTAACAAGGCAGAAATAACAATTATGTGCAAATATAACTAATATCAAAAAAATAATAAACCACACAGAATAGAACACAAGACACACAAATTTAACGTGGTTCACCCAATCCCTGGGCTACATCCACCAATAGCAAGTCCAATATTATTATTATCCAATGATTACAACCTAATTACAATCCGTAATCCCTTACAGCCCAATTCTGCCGCAAGTACTAAAATCATACATAATGAAAATCCCTAACCCTAAGCCATATTATACAATATTTTCCCGCTTTAGGGTTAGAATGAGTTATAAGTAGTCGGCCCAAAAAACTAAAAAAAGTAGTCGGTCTCAAAAAAATTTTCCTCGAGGGCTGCGCCCCTGAACCCCTGCTCTTGGGGGCTGCCGCCCCCAAACCCCCGCTCGGGGCCCGGCCAGGCCCCGAACCCCAGCGAGGTCGGGAGGAAAAGTGTACAGTACTTTCCTGGATAGTACTTTCTTGATTAGTCACCACAAGCTAACAATCTCCCACTTGGTGACTGATCAGTATCCACACTATACTAAAAAACCTCCCACTTGGAGACTGATCCTGTAGCAATACCGCTACCCACATGAGGCTCCCACTGGATTGAACCACCTTGGACTCAGTTGTTCCTTTATTTTGTTCAGTCTAGAAGACCAACTGAAGCTGAACATGAGTTCAACTTCTCCCTTGTTACTACCTTTGTAAACATATCTGCTGGATTATCATCAGTATGAATCTTTTCCAACCTTAACTATCCATCATCCAAAACTGATCAAATGAAATGGTACCGCAACTGTATGTGTTTTGTCTTTGAGTGCAAAGCAGAATTCTTTGCAAGATGAATGGCACTTTGGCTATCTGTATGTAGAAAATTATCCTTTTGTGGATGTCCCAATTCTTCCATGAAGAATTGAAGCCATATCATCTCCTTGGCTACCTCTGTAGCAAAAACATACTCTGCCTCTGTAGTGGATAAAGCAACCACCTTTTGTAGTCGAGAAATCCAACTCACTGCTATCCCACCAATAGTAAATATATAACCTGTAGTACTCCGCCTGCTATCTATATCTCCTGCCAAATCTGAGTCAACATAGCCTTGTACAGTAGTATTAGAACCCCCAAAGTGTAAACACTTAGTGGATGTGCCTCTCAAATATCTGAGAATCCATTTGACTGCATTCCAATGCTCAATACCAGGGTTACTCATATAATGGCTAATGACTCCCACTGCATGTGCAATATCTGGCCTAGTACATACCATAGCATACATTAAGCTCCCTACAGCTGAAGCATAAGGTACCTTAGACATTTTAGTCTCTTCTTCTGGTGTCTTGGGACACATATCCTTAGTCAATTTCAAATGACCAGGCAAAGGTGTGCTGACAGCTTTGGCATTTTCCATAGAGAAACGTTGCAACACCTTCTCAATATAATCAGCCTGAGATAGAGACAATTTCCTATTTTTCCTATCTCTACAAATTTTCATACCAAGGATTTGTTTTGCTGCCCCCAAATCCTTCATAGCAAAAGATTTTGCTAATTGTTGTTTCAACCCCTTAATGTGACCCATGTTAGACCCAGCTACAAGCATATCATCAACATATAAACATAAAATAATGTAGCTGTCATCATCCAACCTCTTAAAATAAACACAATGGTCAAAATGACACCGACTATATCCATGCCCATTCATAAAAGTGTCAAATTTAATATACCATTGCCGAGGTGCTTGCTTCAAGCGATATAAACTTTTCTGCAATCTGCACACCAAATTCTCCTTACCCTTGACCTTAAATCCTTGTGGCTGAACCATATATATTTCTTCATCCAAATCACCATGCAGAAAGGCTGTTTTAACATCAAGCTGCTCTAAATGCAAATCTTCAGTAGCCACAATACTTAAAATAGTATGAATAGAAGTCATTTTAACAACTGGAGAAAATATCTCATCAAAATCAATACCATGTTTCTGTGCAAATCCTTTTACGACTAATCTGGCTTTAAATCTTTTCATACCTCCATCCTCTTCTTTGATCCTGTAAACCCATTTATTCTGTAAAGCCCTTTTACCTGTAGGTAACTTACATAAATCCCATGTCTGATTTTTCAGCAAAGAGTCCATTTCATCTGTCATTGCAGACTCCCACTGAAGCTTTGTATCCACCTGCATAGCTTCATTATAACATTCAGGTTCACCAGCATCTGTTAACAGAATAGAATACAAAGATGGAGAAAATCTTTCTGGAGGTCTACTTAGCCTTGTTGACCATCTAACACCCACTGGGGTGTGTGGTATTTGTTGTTGCTGTTGTTGTGGAGCATAAGGAACTACTGGAACATGAACTTGTGGAGTATCATCCAGTACTACATAGTTATTTTCTTTCTTCTCATGCTGCAGCAACAGATCTTTGTACAATACTTTCTCATTGAATATGACATCCCTGCTTCTTACAATTTTATGATTTTCAAAATCCCAAAGCCTATAACCAAATTCATCAATGCCATACCCAACAAATACACATTTCTTTGACTTAGCTTCCAGCTTGGTTCTATTTTCAGAGTCTATAAGTGCAAAAGCTTCACAACCAAAGGTTTTGAGAAAAGAATAACTCACCTTCTTACCACTCCATGTTTCCTCTGGAATACCACAGTCCAAAGGAGTAGAGGGGCCTCTATTGATTAAATAAATAGCGGTGTTCATTGCCTATGCCCACATATTTTTGGGCAGCCTAGCATGCAACCTCATACTCCTTGCACACTCCATTATTGTCCTGTTCATGCGTTCAGCCACTCCATTTTCTTGTGGAGTCCTTGGTACAGTTTTCTGCCTATGAATACCATTAGAGGAACAATATTCTTCAAATTCTGTGCTGCAATACTCACCACCATTATCAGATCTGAGACATTTTAACTTTTTACTAGTCTCATTCTCAACCAAGCATTTCCATTTCTTAAAAGTTTGAAATACATCAGATTTCTGTCTAAGGAAATAAATCCATACTTTTCTTGTTGCATCATCTATAAATGTAACATAATACAGAGAGCCACCAAGGGAAGATACCTGAGCTGGTCCCCATACATCTATATGCACAAGCTCTAATCTCTCATTTTTCTTTTCCTTCCCACTCTTCACAAAACTAACTCTCTTTTGTTTTCCATAAACACAACTTTCACAGAAATCCATATTGACACATTTCAGACCAGGTAAAACTTTCTTTGAATGAAGTAATTTCATACCTTTTTCACTCATGTGCCCGAGTCTATTGTGCCACAGTGCTGTGTCAGAATCTACAGCAACAGTTTGATGTTCTTCCTGCTCAACTGCAGCCACTGTTCCTGAACATTCATTATCTTCTGAAACAATTAAAGTAGAAGGAACAGTATGACCTGTACAAAGATATAAGGTGCCTACTTTCACACCTTTTGCTACTACTAAGGAACCTTTTGAAACCTTCCAATTTTTATCATTAAAAGTAACTGTGCAACCCTCATCACCCAGTTGCCCTGCTGAAATTAAATTCCTACTCAGCCTTGGAACATGTCTTACCTCTTGTAGTAGCCAATGATTCCCATTCTGCAACTTAATCTTAATTTTTCCCTTTCCAACAATCTGACAGGGTTCATTATCTCCCAAATAAACTAGCCCAAAATCCGCTTGGACATAATCAACAAAATAACTTCTATGGGGTGTAGCATGAAATGAAGCCCCAGAATCTAAAACCCATGAATCATCAATACTTTCTAAGGACAAGAGCAAAGCATCCTCCTCGGATTTGTTACTTACCACATTTGCCTCCTTGTTTCCATCATTTTTGTCTCCTTGATCTTTCTTCCGAGACCAACAATCTTTCTTCTTATGACCTGGTTTTCCACAGTACCAGCAATCATTTGGCCCTTTAGATTCAGACCTCTTTCCCTTTGATTTTCCATGATTTCCAGAGTTGTTTCCTCTATCTCTTGTTCTGCCTCTGCTTTCTGTGTTCAATACACTACCCGATGTGGATGCCCCTGAGCTTTTCCTACAAATTTCCTCACTCAATATAACACCAATAACATCATCATACTTTAGGGTATTAGAACCAGAAATAGAATTACTAACAGCCATTACCAAGCCATTCCAGCTTTCTGGCAAAGAACACAAAATCAAGAGAGCCCTAACCTCTTCATCAAAAGTAATTTTAACTGAGGTTAATTGACTTGTAACTATATTAAACTCATTCAAATGATCAGTAACTGATCCACCTTCTACCATTTTCATATTAAATAAACGCTTCATAAGAAATACCTTGTTTGAAGCTAAAGGCTTTTCATACAACTTCGCTAGGGTTTCCATCAGATCTTTAGCTGTCTTTGCTTCAGTAATATTGAATGCCACCGATTGTGCCAGGCATAGACGAATACTCCCCAGTGCCTTCCTATCCAAAATATCCCAATCTTCCTGAGACATTGATTGCTCTTTCTTGGCTACTCCCTCTAATGGCCGCCATAGATCCTTCTGATAGAGATAATCCTCCATTTGCATCTTCCATAACTGGAAGTTCTACCCATTAAACTTATCAACCTTCAGCCTACCTTCGTCTGCCATTTCTCCCACTTAACCGAGAGACTCTCCCACTAACTCGTGAGACCTGCTTCAGAGAATAGATGAAAGAACGAATGAAATAACCTCGCTCTAATACCACTTGTTAGGATTAACAAGGTAGAAATAACAATTATGTGCAAATATAACTAATATCAGAAAAATAATAAACCACACAGAATAGAACACAAGACACACAAATTTAACGTGGTTCACCCAATCCCTGGGCTACATCCACCAACAGCGAGTCCAATATTATTATTATCCAATGATTACAACCTGATTACAATCCATAATCCCTTACAGCCCAATTCTACCGCAAGTACTAAAATCATACATAATAAAAATCCCTAACCCTAAGCCATATTATACAATATTTTCCCGCTTTAGGGTTAGAATGAGTTATAAGTAGTCGGCCCAAAAAATTGAAAAAAGTAGTTGGCTTCAAAAAATTTTCCTCGAGGGCTGCGCCCCCGAACCCCTGCTCTTGGGGGTTGCTGCCCCCAAACCCCCGCTCGGGGCCCGGCCCAGCCCCGAACCCCGGCAAGGTCGAGAGGAAAAGTGTACAGTACTTTCCTGGATAGTACTTTCCTGATTAGTCACCACAAGCTAACACTCTCTGATTATCTTTTGGTCATCTTTTGTACTATCAGGGGAATGTCTATATGTTATGTGCACAAAAATAGCAACCTAAATAGAATTTTAATATTGAGCTTGCAACTTGTTTTGGGGCTGCAATGTATAGTTCTCTATAAATTCAACAACTGATATAATAGTGCCAATTGGAAAAGTGTCCTTACACATCTTGAATTATTGATCCAACCACTGAGACCTGTGACTATGCCTTACATACTTGTAAAAAAGATTCTTCTTGAAATCTAAAATAAAATCAACTACATTGCATTCTTTTGTAACCAACTCACATATAGAGCCTTCACCTCCACTTTTTAATGTATATTTAATAGTTTCATATATCTTTTTGTGGACAATTGTCTTTCCAAAATCACGTTCGCAACCCTCATGAAAACATTCAACAAACTTCATTAGCCCACCACACTCTAAGCACTTTTCATTAAAGCAATCTTTTCTATAAAAGAAACATCCATCATCTCTAGGACATAAAAAATGATCTAGCAAGTCTCTTGATGATTTTGGAAGAGCACTTGCACCACACTCCTCCAACATTTCACTATTATGAAAAGTAAAATGAATGGATCATAACAATTCATGGTGCATTGAAAACTCCACATGATATTTGCAACAACAAGTATTTTGAATCTTAAGAGGCACACAAAAAAAGGCTTCAGGGCTTCAAAAGATCTTTGTGATATTTGCAATGTTGGATGTGTCTCACAAAATTTTTTGAACAACATTGTTTGACTCACCTCCAAATAATGTTTGGGATGCAGGGTGCGGTCTCGAATGTCAATTCTCAACTTCAAGACATCCTTCACATTTGGTGACACTCTTGAGTTAGATTGCCAAAATAGTTGAATTTGATCCTTCATAGCATCGGTAAGTTTCTTATCACAACGTGAAAGTCTCCCACCATAAGCCCGTGTATCATTTTAAATAGAATCATCAAGTCTTTCTCTTATTGCAAGTTCTCTATCCAAAGTTTTATGATTTAGATTCAAGTCAACACAAGTTTGTCTCATCAAACGAGCCTTTCTCAAATGATGACTTACTAAGGAGGTTGTAATAACCCTCCTAGTGGATCTCTTATCTTTTCCCTTTGTATTCTTCCCAATGGAATTGAGAGCACTAAAAATATTTCTCACAATAATAGCATTCCTCTCCTTTTTCTTGTTCACACTAATCTTCAATTTGACTAGTATACGTCTCATCTTCTACATCTTTAACAATTGCACAAACATTTGACATTTCTCAACCAACATCTTGTGGCTAAAAAATTGATCAAAAAGTATTGAAACCCACAACCGAATGGTTCTTTCTGATCTCTTGCCATCAAAATTGCTCATTATGTTCTCATCAATTTCAAGTAACCATTTAGTTGTTCTTGAAGGTCTCAATTTTGAAGCTTGTCTTTCTTCCTCCAAAGGGACTTCATTTCTCATATAATTTGGAGATGTGTTATGTTGATTTGGTTCTTGTGTACCATTATCATTGTCAATGTCTTCATATTCAATCGGTGGATTGTCATTGACAATGTCCACACTTCTATTGTCCACATATACATGTTCATTTTCAAAACCTACATTTTCATCTTCAATCCCTACATTATCATTTTCAATATTATTGTCATAAATCATTTCAAATTCATGTTCTTCACTTGAAACCACATTAAAAGGTGGGTCTATGTCGACATCTTCATTAATATTTAACATACCTTATCTCTTGTTCCGATGGGCAACCCTATCCATTTCTCTATACACTTCAATATCTTCATTTGTGAGTCTCCTCTTCCATTTATGCTTTCAACGACTACTATTCCCCATAGTTAGACCAAAAAGGTGATGCAAAAACCTTTGGTAATAGAGAAAATCCAACCAAAAAGTGGATTTTTGTCTTCTCTACAGATAAAATGTGATTCGCTGCAACTTGTAATACCCCAAAAATGGGCTATAGGTTCATTAACCTCCTACATCTTCAAATCGAATGAAATCAACATTGAAGTCCTAACCTAAGGCACATCTGAACATCATCAAATCCTAATTGATTTTCCTAAATTCTACATCGGGGAATATTCCTTGTAATATTCCTAATATTTATCTTAATTATCTTTAATTTAATGATTATTTGGCGATAAAGCTAATTTATCCTAAAGTTTGATTAATTGAATATTCTAAATATTTAATTAATTAGATTTAATTCTGCCACTTAATTATTTAATTGAATTTAATTACATCTATTCCTAAATTGTATTGTTTAATTCTGACAATAAATCAAAAATCTTATGACTAATTGATTAAATTCTTAATTAATGTCAATTGTCAAATTTAATGATATAGTTTTCGAATAAAAGTTTGATTTAATAATTGATTAACCCATAAATCCATTGTTTTAATTTCAAAAATCAGTTAAGTTGAGGATAAATCACTTTATTTATTTAATTAATTCATAATTAATTATGCACATTCAAAGAGCAGTTAAACTCAAAATCAGAAAATCAATGCAAATTATTAACTTTTGGAAACTCAACATCTATTTTGAGTTCAAAGACAGTCTCAACTTCTAATTTGAGTTAAAAAGTTGTTCTTGCATGATTTTGCATGATTATGTGAGTTAATCATCTCTGATTTTTTGTTGACTCAAAAATCAACCTGAGTTCATCAAGAGTGATTTATGAATTTTCCCATGCACCTCCAAAGCCCAAGATTTCTATAAAATCAAGGCTTCAACTCTTCTAAAAAAGATCCACAAAATTGTATCCTCATGCTAGCAAATTGGTGATCGAAGAATCCATCTTTGTGAATCAAAGTTGTTGTGAGATTTTCATTATTTTTTAGCATTCATATCATCTAGCATATCAATTCTGAGATCAATTGCATATCATTTCAATTTCATATAGATTAGATTAATATCAGTTTTCTTTCATCTTAATTGCACAGAAAATACAAAAATATAGATTAATTTGCATACATTCCATATCCATATTCTGCATTCAAATCCTTTATTTAGGTGTTGTCAAGGTCACTGATCTCAGTCTAATCTGAGAATATCATACTCGCACCTACTAGAAGGCAGTAAATCATCTAGTTAGTTTAGTTTCCATTTCATTGCACGATTTTGATTTTTGCTAACCTCTAATGTTTTATTGAAGTGTTGTGTCTACAACTAGGTACAAAATTCACACACACATTTTTGGCGCCCACCGTGGGGCCCTGAAATGGGTTTCTATTCAATTTCTATCAATTTCTTATCATTTTCTATTTAAAACTATGATCTTTATTTTCTATCCATACATTTTTCATATGAGTTTTGTTAAAAACTTGTACCAGGAAGTACCCACTATCATACGATATTTGAGTCTATCAAGGCTCATATCAAAATCTACATGTTGTCGTTTGGAAGCTCTATTGTCATATGAAAAGATACCCACTGTCGTATGAGTTTCCAGATTGTCGTGTAGGAGTTGACCCACTATCGTACGAGTTTTTACACCAAGTTTTAATTGTTGTTTCAAATTTGCAGGTAGTTTTCCAGATTTGATATCAAATTTTGTACTGACAGCTAACCCTAACAATTGAGATTTTCTATTCTGATTGGTATCTGTTGATTCTGATTGGGAAAAGCATGAGAAAAATTGCTAAAAATAGGTAAAAATCTACTAAGCGCATTGCAAGGAATTCAAGTATTCTTCTCAATCTGATAACACTTCAATTTGGGATTAAAAATGAACTCTCATGTGTCAAGCTTGTGTGACTTTTATTACTTTCATATCACAAACTTCATTTTGGGCTATAAAAATGAACATAGATTTGCTTTTTGCATCTCTGTTACACATAGTAAATAGGCCCTATGAACACTATTTGTGGATGATCTCGAGAGAGAGGGCTTCATTTTCTTGTTCATGCATGTGAAGCTCTTCTTGACAAAGGATCCCCTTGTAGGTAGGGAGGATACTGAAAACATCTTGCATTCTACTAGATTTGTAGTTTTTAGCTTTTGATTGATACATTCTCTCTCCAAAGAGGTTGATAGATCCTGAGTTGTTGACATCACAGATCTTGGCAAGATTGCTTCAGTCTTAGCATGTCAGATTAATCTATATGCTTTGTCTTGGTGAGGTGAAGAGGCTAGGGGATTATGCTCTACTTTTTTTTTGGATAGTACCAAAAACCTAGATCCTTGAATCTGATCTAGTCCCCCTATGGAATCTTTTGTGAGTCACCTTTAGATAGGGTTAACCGTAGTGGACATTCCCTTAATTGGATCAACCACGTAAATGAAACCTCAAGTGGTAATAGCCATTTTTTCCATGGTAGTGACAATCGCTATATAAATGTCCTTGTGGAGGAAATCTTCACGGGTGTGATCTCTTGTTGGGCTGTCAGATCTCCCTAGCAACTCCTGATGTATTAAATTCTTAGACTGTGTCAAAGCCCCAGTGCACCTGGATTGGATTTCACCCTCTTGAGATCACAAAAGTTGCAGAGTCAGACCATTACTACAAACCCTAGTGAGGCCAAATTTTCATTTTCTAGGAATATGTGCATTATTGCAAAAGTTTTTGGAACATACACAATTAGCACTCCTAGGGATTAGCACATTCAGTCACTTGATTGTTCATGTGCAGGGTTGCTTTGTCCCCTGTTCATTATTTTCAGATGTGCTTGGAATCACTTGCTTGCTATTTTGTGTGCTTGCTTATCTATTTGGTTACTAAAAATGAATGATCCCGGTATAATCTTCAAATCTAGATAGACACTTTTGCAAACAATTTGAAACTAAAAACCTAAAAATTTGCAAAATTTGAAGCAAAATTCCTTTTTGGATTCAAAAGTCATCCTCAAAGTCAGAAAGTCATATGAGTTTTGGCTATTGTCATTTCAGAACCTCTATATTGTCATATGACAGCTTGTATAGTGTCGTACGAGTTTTGCTGCTAGTCAAATCAAAAAAATAAAAATTTTCTATCAACTATCGTGTGAGTCTTGCAATTGTCATATGAGTTTTATCAACTGTCATTTGAGAGAAAACACATTGTCGTATGAGCTTGGAGAAATTCGTTTTAGAATTTTTGAAAAATTGCCAAAAAGTTGTCAAAATTTGCCAGATATTCAGCTTTTACAGCCTATTTCTAGAATCTGTCAAACAAATCACTATGTCAAGAACAGAGCAGAAACTAGAAATAATCCAATCATTCTCCTTAAGTGATCTTTTGAGTCTGATTCAACCTTCTATTTAATCAAGTTGAGTCTTTTTCATCTTATGTCAAAACCTTGTCAGATCATCAATCTCTAATCAATCTTCAAAATGACCAAGTGTTGTGAACTCATGTCTGCTATCTTTTGGGCATCTACCCATACATCCAAGGCATAGTATCCTTCATTCATGTCTAAGCTAATCTTCAATCAATTTAATCTTGACAAGGTTGCATCATCTGATCTTCTTAAATCAATTCATTTTTTAGTTGTCTTAATCTTGCTCTCTTGCTTCACCTAAGGTTAATGGTGGAAACTAGAGCTTCATCATGAAAACATAGAGAACAACCCACAATCTCTTGAGAGACATCTTTTATGATCGCTCAGACCTTGCATCAATCCTATGACACTAACAAATTTGGATAAGACGCTCTTGGCAATCTATTCTTGAAATGTGGTTACATCACCCCTCTTGCATCAATCCACACAGTTAATCAACCAACCCCTCCTGTGTCAATTCATGGAAGTTACCAAAAAACCCCACATCAATTTGTCTCAAGTAACTCTCATAACAGCAACATGTCTCAAGCTGGGACAAACCATGGGTCTCAAAGAGCTCATTCTCAACATGGTGAGGATCAGAGCCTACACCTAAAATTGCTCGATATCAAAATGACGATGAATTCAAAAGAATGATGAAGCATTTCTTGAAAGAAGATAGGGAGGCATATTTTCTAGAGCTAGCTCATCAAGGAGCTAAACTTCCTCCTAACTTTAATGTCGAAGGTATCATTACACATGAGGAAGAAACTCCTATTACGGCTATGATGAAGTAAATGCATGCCATGCAAGTCAAACTTAACAAAATTGAAAAAGAAAAGGAACCTAAGGAGTTCTCCATGGAGGCCTTATGCCCTTTTCCATTTGATAAAGACTTGTAAATGCCACCATTCCCTAAGAGAGTGGAAATGCTGAAATATGATAAGTATGATAGAAACTCTAACCCTCAAGATCATGTCAGAGAATTATGTACGCAATCTATGGATTTCATGCATGAACCAACCTATCTAATGTGTCTCTTTCCTAGATCTTTGGGAGGAGCAACCATTCATTGGTTCCCTAGAATGCCTCCTACAATCAAAACCTTTGAGGAGTTGATCAAATTGTTCTATCAGCAATACTCCTACAACATCTAGCATCCAGTCACCATGATCGACATCTCCAATCTCAAACAATATCCAAGAGAACCATTCCTAACATTTCTCAAAAGATGGAGGAAGAAATTCTCTCTATATGCTCGACCTATTCCAGAAACTGAGAAATTGGAAATCTTCATCAATAATCTTGTTCTAGAAATCAACTACCCTTTACAAATACAAAATCATACATCTTTTGATAAGATGGTAGACAATGCGATCAAAATTGAAAAAGTACTTGTGAAAAAAGGAGACATCACACTTCAAAAGGACAAGTATGAATCTAGATCTAGTTCTAAAGACAAGAACAAAAATTGTAACAATAACAAAGGCATCATCATAGATGGCATTGTTGACACTCTTCATGCCCCATCTAAGGCACCAACTTTCACTCTAACTGTCAGTACCCAAGCCATCAAAGCCTCAAAACAAAAGGTACCAAAATCATCTCAAAAGAAGATAGAGTACAAACCTTGGTTTGCTGATAATAAATGAAAGTTCACTCCTCTTGGAGAATCTTTGGAATCAGCCATGAAAACTCTATTAGCTAACAAAATCATATCTCTGCTTGAGATTCGACAATTTGATCCTGAACCTAAACCAAAGTGGTGGAAAGAGAACGAATTATGTGACTTCCATCGTAGTAAGGGTCATAAAACTAATAACTACTTACGCTTGAAACATACTATTCAAGATAAAATCGATAATGGAGAAATCCTAATTGATAATCACAAGAGAAATAATGATCATACAGCATTCACAAAACTATTTCTAAAACATGGCCAAGGAGATTCATCTTCTCAGCCTAATATGGGGGCAAAGGTCAATTATGCTTACCCTGGAAATAATGTTGTTATCAATATAGTTGAACCATGTCTCTCTGAGCATTGCAATGTCATCACAATTGTGTGAAGAGATAGAGATTATCATTCAGCTAACGCAGTTACTCGATCACAAGCTCAGGCACATCTAAGAAGACAAATCCCAGATTCATCAAATGTCCCTAAGATGCCCTTTAATCTTTCTTCCGCTTCCAAACAGAAGGTTGTTTCTAAATCTTCCAATCCTAAAGATACGAGGTAAACCTCTTATAGTATTGTTCAGAAACTCCATCACACTAATGCAAAAATCTCCATGTTTAAGTTGCCTCAAATATCTCCAGCTCATAGAGCCATTCTAGACAAAGCTTTGCTTGGATTGAATGTTCCTGACAACCTTGATTTAGACAGGTTCCAGACTATGGTTGGAAATCTTACATCTCTGCAATATATCTCCTTTTCAGAGGAAGATGACAACTCCTTGGGTCACCTACATAACCAACCCTTGCATATAGAAGTCTTGATCTAGAACCATAGAGTCAAACGCATGTTGATAGATGGGGGCACTCACCTAAACATTTGTTCTTATAGCTTGGTAACACAATTGGGATTTTGTGAACTAGCTATTGATCCTAGAAAGAAGATAACTATCAAAGCCTATGATGAACAAGAGAGATCTTCTAAAGACACCATTGTCTTACCTATCAGAGCAAGTCTAGTAATCAAAGATACTACATGTCAAGTTCTTGATCTACCTTTGGCTTACAACATCCTTCTAGGGAGACCCTCGATACATGAAATGAAAGCTATTCCTTCTACATACCATCAATGTTTGAAGTTTCCCTATGAAGGAGTAGAGATCACTATTCTAGCTGACATATCCACCACTTGCAATGCATTGAAGGAAAGTGTGGATAAACTTGTTCCTAATAATAGAGAATCTTCCACTAAGTAAACGAAAGCAGCATCCACATCTAAAATGGAAGACATTGCAAAAGAGGTCAATATCAAAGAAAATGGTATGGGAGAATATACTATAGAGCCAGTATTATCTTTGACATCTCTCCCTATCTCACCTAAGTCTTATGGACAATCTTTCAAACAATCTAAACCGGAATCTAAAGAACCTCTTGAGGCATAGAAAAGAAATTTTGTGGCAGAACAAGTTTCCAAGCAAGAGTTTGAAGAAGATGAAGTTGTGCTTGCATGGCTATACAATGATGAACCTGAATCCCAAGTTGTTCAGACTAGTAACTCTAATGTACCAAAGATCCCTTCTAAGTCATATGGCCCAAGAGATAAATTGATAGCTAAGATGGGATATCCAGGTAAAGGACCTCTAGGAGTCAAAGGAAAAGGTCTCATGACACATATCTCACATACCAGTAGGGAAAATAAGGATACTATTGGCTTAGGCTTTAAAAAGAAACCCTTTTACCTCAAAGGCAACTGCTCTCATGTCATAGAGCAAATCACACTAGGAGAAGCCCTTGTTAAGAAGGAAGAAACTAAACCATCAGATAGTGATTCAGACAGCTCAGAACTCATTCCTTATGAGCATTTTCCTAAAGAAATCAAAGACCTTCTTGATGCAAAAGATGATCCAATCAAGAGGATTAATGTGGTCAATACACGAGAACCTGCTATGGAACAAGAGATAGTTGCAACATAAGAACCAGCTTATATCAAAGCTAATCAAGTAGACCAAGAGGAAGGTGGTAGTTATTCTGAAACAGATTCCCATGAGTATGAATTCAAATCAAAAACTGAGGGTAACCCTTTTTGGGGTATCCATCCTGACTTTAATCATGTTCTAAGATTTCCTAGAAGTCCTGAATTAGAAGATGAATCTAATAACTATGAATGGGGAGTCATTCCTAAGGAAGATGAGATTATTACAGAGAAACATGTTGATGTTATTCGCCAATATGTATCTAAACCCAACATGAGTCTAGAGAAAAATAATGAACTTAACAAGTCTGATCCACCAATGGCTGAAGTGGACTCCCATAATGACATTGAGCCTATTCATGAATTGAATGTCTTAAGTTGTAATATCACCTTCGAACTCAACCATCGAGTCAGTACCAATGATGACAAATCCATATCTATAAACACCATCTCCCAATCTTTTCCCACTTTGACTATCCAACATCCTGACCTTCTTGACCAAACTTCCACAAATCTGAGCTATGGTATTTATACCTTCCCAAATGACTATGCCCTTTCTTGCTACCTCAATGTAGTTGAGCCTATGAGGACTTCCATCAGTGAATCAAGTGTCAACATGATGAAGTCAGACATCAAGTATCTTAGTCAAAAGAATAAAAGTAAAAATAAAAAGAAAAGGAGTTATGAAGATGAAAACCACTTTGTGGCAGTCTCAGAACCGACAAAAGTAAAAATAAAAGATGTATCCAAAGGTGAAAACCCCTTTGAGGTGCCTAAGGATGAGATATTTGATGTCCTTTCAAGTTGTTTACAAGACAGATCTCCAGTTCTAATTGAGCCCACTCAATCTATCAACTTTGGAACAGTAGAGGAACCATAGTTTATCCATGTAGCACAATCTTTATCAGGAGAAGAGAAGAAAAAATTTACTACATTCCTAATAGAGAAAAAGATCAACTTAGCATGGAAATATTCAGATATGCCAGGGTTTGGATCCTGATCTTATAATGCACCATCTATCTATTGCTCCTGGAGTAAAGCCTGTTAAACAAAATTTGAGAAATATGCATCCTCATGTTGCACTCTTGGTCAAATCTGAATTAGAGAAGCTACTAAAAGCTGGATTCATCCGTGTTATTGACTATGCTGAATGGATCTCTAATATTGTACCTATTTATAAACTAGATAAATCAATCAGAGTGTGCATAGACTTCAAAGATGTGAACAAAGCATGCCCTAAGGATGATTTTCCACTACCTAACATTGATATGATAGTGGACATGACTGCGGGTTTCGAGATGTATTCCTTAATGAATAATTTTTCTAGATATAATCAAATAAAAATTGCTCTAAAGGATCAAGAGAAAACTGCTTTCACATGTGCATGGGGTACCTTCTATTGGAATGTCATGCCATTTGGGCTTAAAAATGCTTGTGCTACATATCAGAGAGTTATGACATCTATTTTTCATGACATGATGCATCGAACCATGGAGGATTATGTTGATGATACCTTAGAAAAATCTATGATAAGAGCTGAACATCTAAATGACTTGAGCAAGATACTAGACAGAATGGAAAAATTCAGTCTTAGACTAAATCCTAAGAAGTGTTCTTTTGGTGTCACTTCTGGAAAGCTCTTAGGATACACAATTTCAAAGAAGGTCATTGAAGTTGATCCAGCTAAAGTAAAGGCTATAATGGAGATGCAACCCCCAAAGAACATCAGTCAAATGAGAACATTGCAAGGGAGAGTACAATCTATCAGGTGTTTCATATCACAATTAGCTGACATATCACAACCTTTTACAAAAACATTACATAAAGGTGTGACTTTTGCATGGAATGAAGAATGTGAGAAGAACTTTGACCATATCAAGAAATATCTATCAAATCCTCCTATCTTGATGCCTCCTATTCAAGGGAATTCATTGATCCTGTATGTCTCCGCAACAGAAACATCATTAGGGGCAGTGTTAGCACATCATGATGAGAATAAAAAGGAAAGAGTTATATACTATATCAGTAGAACTTTGGTTGCATATGAGAAGAACTATTCAATGATTGAGAAATCTTGTCTAACTGTGATCTTTGCATCACAGAAACTAAGACATTATATGTTAGCTCATACCACACATTTGGTAGCTAAGATTGATCCACTAAAGTACCTACTAAGTAAAGCTACCCTCACAGGTAGATTAGCCAAGTGGGTCATGCTCTTAAGTAAATTTGACATTGAATATGTTGAAAGAAAAGCTATTAAAGGCCAAGTTATTGCTGATCAATTGGAAAATGCACCTATGTTTGATGATACACCAATGCAAATGGAATTCCTAGATTCATCTATCATGAATCTTTCTTATAGAGAATGGAAATTGTTCTTTGATGGCTCCTACACATAGAATGGATCTGGATCTGGAGCAGGCATCTTTTTTATCACTCCTTAGGGATACTCTATTCCTAAAGCATTCAGATTAAAGTTTCCTTGCACAAATAATATTGCTGAATATGAAGCCCTTCTTAATGGCATGAAAATAGCAATTGAGTGGAGAGTGACAGAGATACACATTCATGGAGACTCACAACTTGTTATCTATCAAGTCAATGATGTGTACCAAACTAAATATGAAAAGCTCATTCCATACAAAAGAATGGTAGATGATCTAATGAAGTATTTCATATCTGTCACCTTTGAGAAAATTCCTAGAACAGAGAACAAGGCTGCCGATGCAATGGCAATGCTATCTACTCTATTGAAGCATCCTGAACATGAGCTACACTATGAGTTCCTGGTGGAAGCACTATCTTATCCTGCATATGATTCCCCCAAAACCAACATGATCTGCATTTTTGTTGTTCATGATTCATCCAGATACAAAAATCGTTTCTCCTATCTCCAAGACCAAATCATTCTTGAAACCTTCAATCACCATGAGAAATGATACATAATCTGCAATGCATCTTGGTATGTCATCATTGGTAACGATCTATACAAACAAGGTCTAGAGGGTACACTACTTAGATGTTTAGAATGGGAAGAGTCTCAACATGCCTTAGAGGAAGTCCATGAGGGCATATGTGGGTCACACTTGAACGGTTTAACACTAGCTCAAAAGCTTATTAGGGCTGGGTACTATTGGCCTGAAATGGAGAAAGATGTAATCAAGTTTGCTAAGAACTGTCAAAAGTGCCAAGTGCATGGTAACTTAATTCATGCTCCAGGGAGATATCTAATTCCCTTTACTACACAATGGCCTTTTCACCAATGGGCATTTGATCTTATAGGATCCATACATCCTCACTCTTCTAATGGACATACCCATATAATCACAGCTACAGATTATTTTACAAAATGGGTAGAAGTAGTTCCCTTAACACAAGCAACTAGGAAACAAATATCTATGTTCATCTTGAACTATATCATTTGTAGATATGGGATCCCTCATTCCATAGTGATAGATAATGGTGGAAAATTCAAGAATAAAGACTTAGATGATCTATGTGCCAAATTCAAAATTATACAACATTGGTCATCTATCTACTATCCTCAAGGGAATAGACAAGCAGAGGCTTCTAACAAGAATCTATTGAAAATCTTGCACCGTACAGTTAATAAAATAGGAAGAGACTAGCATCTCATGATCAATCTAGCTCTCTGGGCCTACAAGACAAGTATCAAAATACCCACTGAGGCTACACCTTTTGCTTTAGTTTATGGGTCTGAAGCGGTACTGCCTATTGAGGTTGAAATCCTATCACTAAGAATCAGAATGCATGGTCTAGTAACTGATGAGGACTACAGAGTATCTAGGTTGCAAGAACTTGAACTACTAGATGAGCGTAGACAAGTAGCGTATGATCATCTCAGAGTGTATCAAAAAATAATGTCTAGAGGCTACAACATGAAAGTCAGACATAGAGAATTTCAGGTTAGTGATCTTGTCTTGAGAGAAAATCCTAAAAATCAATCACATCAAGAACACAAGGGGAAGTTTGAACCCAACTGGCTGAGTCCCTTTGTTATCACTGCTACTTTTGGCTCTGGTGCCTGTCAACTCTCAACGAATGAAGGAGAACAGCTTTGAGAACCAATCAACATTCTCCATCTAAAAAAAATCTATGCCTAAGGCATTAAGTGTATGGTAAAATGTCTTAAAAAAAATATTAAAAATCTGAAAAAGTTTTGAAAAAAAATGAACATCTTGGTGAAAACCTAGCAATAGGCACCTTGATGATTCACAAAAAAAAATTGAAAAATATCAAAAAGCAAAAAAAATGAAAAAATGAAAAAAGAAAAAAAAATGAGAAACAGAAAAGTGCCTTGGTGAAAACCTAGAAATAAGCACTTTGGTAGCAAAAATAGAATCTCTACCAAGATGGTGAAAACCTGGCAAACGGGTGCCACTTGTTTCAAAATGCTCTATCTATTAGTGCAATCTTGGTCTTTCCCAGCTTTCAGTCTTGCTTTAGCTTGTATATATCTCCCGGTTTGTTTTTGCATTCCTATTTTCAATAAGACGGTCTGTACACCAATCAGCTCAAGCGTCTGTATCCTATCAATGCTTAACACTTGGGGACAATCAATGTCATATCCTATGGCCTCCAGTATACTTTAGACGAGTCATATCCAGTTAGAGTCCTTTGAAACTTCATCTGATTTAGTCTGTCTGTCTCTTCTCCAGAAAGTATTTTGCATCTACAATAACACAATCAAACATCAACACAAATTGAAAACAATCTATGCTTTTTACATGCTTTTATCTCCTTGTATGCTTACTAATTCGCACTGAGATTTTTGCATATTGTGTCCCTTCGAGCTCTTCGATGATGTCCTTTACAGGATTTAGAGAGTGATGACTGGGGGCATAATCTTTTCTTTGTCCTCTGCTTGTATGTGAAAATCTAACAACTTTGGAAATTTTGGATTGAAATGGTGTCCATTTGTAAGAGCTTCTATCTCGAATTGGATGGCCATGAGTACCTCGACCATTGATACCCAAAAAATTCAAGGAAGTTTGATCTAACTATTGTCTTTTTGAGTGAGTTCTTTCTCCTACTGTGAAACGCAATCTTACCTAAGGAGGTGAATGATAAAGGGTCACTACGGGTAATTCACACTGGATTTTGAATGATCTCTTGACTACTTGATGTGTTTGTAATGCAAGGTGTATTCAGGTCATCACAACGTTTATGTTCTGATGCTTATACAAATTGCTATATCAAAATGGACATGATATTCAAGTCATCTTGGTGTTTGTGCCTTGGTGCTTATATCTAATCCGACATTCCAAAAATAAAATTAATATTCATATGTCCGTGATTTTCTAACCAGTGGGTGTTGTATTGATTCCTGCACATACAAATTGATATTCATATGTCTATGGTTTCATAACTAGTGGGCATTGTATTGATTTATCCGGTTACCTAAAAATTCAATGATGAAAATGATAGACACATGATCAGTGACTAGGTCCTAGGTCTTAGGTTGCATTTCATTCTACATGTCTCTTTGCATTTTGCATGTTTGCATGATCTCACAATGGCTGAATAAACTTCAACACTTAAACGATTCTTCCATCTCCTCTTCACATCTAACAAGAGCTAAAATCTCACACGAAGGTCTCTTCACAGAACCACAAGTAGCTACCCTCTTGGGTTAAACATCTATTTTGACATGAGACTGAGTACTTGTCTTCATCAAAACCTGCAAAACATATCATGTGTATCATTGCATTTACATTTCATATCATAACCATCTATTGCATCACATTACATCCATGTGCATAAGCATAAATCATACATACATCTTTCCATAATCAAATACATATGCATAACATCCATACATGTGAAAGAAATCATTGCATTGCATAAATCCATACATACATTCTACACTACTCATAGCATAAACATCACATGATATCATCATAAATAAAAAACATGACAAGTACAAATGAAGTCATAACCAATATCTCGATCTCATATATATATCATAAAACTCGAAATAGTCAGGGGTGCACTACTGGCACAGTATAAAAAAGAATGAGCTCATGTGAGCTATCAAAGTCATAACAGTATCAAAATCAAAAGATCAAAAATATCAATGAAAGAAGATAGATCAGCTTTCAGCCTAATCCTCTACATCTGGTGGAGGAGGTGGTGGTGCATCTAGTATTGCCTCTTCTCTAGGTGCCCTAGCTCCCTTTGATGCTATCATATACTGAGAATATGTAGGGACTCTCTATACAACAAGGACAACAACATAATATGCAAACACATAATAAGAGGCTCATGAGGTCTGATGAATCACCTATGTCTGTAATCTACGAACCTCCTCACAAAGCTCTGCATGCTGTCTATCAGCCTCTAAAAACCTCTCCTCCCATCGAGCACTACATACCTTCAGATCCCTGACCTATAATCTAAGTTTTTTGATAGACTCCTGTGGAGTAAGTGGAACACTCGGATCAACATTGGCTGTTGGCATCTTAGTATCTAGGGCTGCCTACTTGGTGGTCTCTGCTCTCTACACCTTATGATGTTTGACCTTAGCACCTGAATCAAAATCAGTATCATCCTATAATGGATCAGGACCACCACCTACAAACTGCTCAACTACAAGTACATCATCTATTGTGCCCACACTACCCAAAGTACCACTCTCTCCTCTAGTGTGTCTCCTCGAATTACCTGCAGGTCTGTCTGCTAAAGAACTAGTAGGATGAGGAGGTGGTCTAGCACATCTAGCAGGTCTCTGTAGTGTCACCACTGCTCTCAGCTTAGGAGGTGTAGGCTGGGGCATCTGTTCTAGTGTGTGTCTCTGTCCTCTACCTGTTGGGGCACCTGTAACATCCATGGCCTCCTCCATGGAAGGGATCAACTCTGTCGGATCTGAGAACCTATATATCAGGTTCTTTGCAAGCCATGCAATGAACCCATCTGTAACACCAACATCAGGAACATCTTCTTTATAATCCCAATCTCTACCAGCTATACCACTGTACTCCTATGTGCAGAGGGCATATGATAATCAAGGGCCCCATCCCAATCCAAGCTCTCTCAGAATCCATGCATAGGAAGCAAGCTCTTGTGGTGCATCTTGGATGATGCCATACTATCTCCATACCCTAGTAATCAAAAAATGCTCAATTAGAGATGTGGATCTCCCAATCAATACACAGCTCTGGTAGAAATAATTGAACTACTCTCTGGCAGTAGGCCAGGACTCTATAAGCAAATATGGTCTCCATGCTACAAATGTCATATCATCGAGGTATCACCTCTAGTACTCTGTGTGGCCCATGCGGACCTGTGTAACGTAACCTGAATAAGTATAAATAACTGGCTCCTATGGCTAGTGCTATGACTGACACACTGGTCTACAAACTAGGATGTGCTCCCAGGCCCAAATCTAAAGAACTAGAGCACTAGAAGCAAAAGACTTTCTCTCCTGATACACTATCTCGTGCATCTCAAAGAACATGTGCACTAGCATACATTGACCCCAAGCTAGCTCAGAAGGAATCACCATCAAATGTGCAACCATCAGGGTCCAGCCCAGCAAAAGATCATTCTACTGATGGTCGGACATGATAATACCTCCTACCATCCCAACTATGATGCACTCCAGCCTATGGGACTATCCATAACGTTGTACCAAGGTCTCCCAAGAAATAGAAGCAGTCAATTGTGTATCATCTTTGAAAAGACGTATGAATGCTAGTAGACCTGAGTTCCCTAAACTCACATACTCTGGATGATGACCACTATGGAAAGGAATGCACAGTATACGGTACATGTCCTCATGTGCAACAGTGATCTCCCCAGTCAGCAAGTGAAAAGTCTAGGTCTTAGAATGAAATCTCTCTATCAGAGTAGTCAATAGCCCATGGTTTACCCTAATCTTGGGTAACCGAATCAAGTACTTAAATCCACAGGCAGCAAGATGCACCCTCATGGAGTTAGGCAATGAAATACAGAGTCTCTAAGTGGCAAGATGAGAGATCTGCACATGGACATTAGGATATATGACCTACACAACATAGAAACGAAGAACCCTATCAGTAATTTGGTTGAAATATAGGCTAAAAGTATAGAAATTGAATAGTTCACTATCTCAGAAGGTAGGTTAAAAGCTCAGCAATCAGCCTAAGGAATCAGAAATTCAAAAATTTTGACCTAAAATGGAGTTTTGAGCTCACTATTTATCATATGACACTTCAGACTGGCATTGAAACTCGTACAAGTTTCTGCATGGTACCATACGACAAAGCATAGTGGCACAACTTTTAAAAGTCTCCTGTATGACAGAGGAGGGACCCGATGAAATGTCGTACGATAATTGGGCCCCTCTCATATGAGTCTTGGGGGGTATTGAAATGGCAATCTACCTAGAATTGAAAAGTCGTATGAGTCCCAGAGGAGAGTCATACAAGTTTCCATGCATGCGAGAAATGAAAAATTAAAAATGTACGAAAACATGCTAAAAATGCTACAAACAAGGAAAATTTGAATTTTTGGAGAGGCACAGAGGTCCACCTATCGGATGTCCATATTGTCAAGGTCTCTGATATCTCTGGCTACACTCAAATCAATGTGAACTGACAAGTACCTTCATTTCTACCATTTTCTCACTCAGAGGGCTCCACAAGGTTTCAAAAGTCAATCGGTGAATAATGAAATGAAAATGACCCTTCCGACCTTTATATAGCTTTTGACCTAATTTTCAAAAGTGCTCCATTTTTCATGAAAATTGCACACCTGGCTAATTTTGATGTTCTGAACCCATTTTCGAGATCAAAATTAAAATATGAGATCGTTTACTATGTCAAAATCATGATTTAAAATTTTCAGACCTAGGACGACCAACTGCTTGCATAATCAACCTTCAATCATCATAGAAATCTAGAATTCAACTTAATTGATTATCTTACATCAAACTATCAAAATTTCAACTTGGTCAACTATGGTCAACTCATGGTTTAACCTAGTCAAACTTGGTCTCCAGGACCTCTAACGATGCAGAACATGTTCTCGAACATGTATAACCACTTCTCAAATCAATTAACATGCTTCTAAACTATAACGCTGACTTTTCTTGTGAGATTTCAATTTCCATCCCGAAGGGGGCATGGTATTGCACATCATTCAAGTCTATAAATCAAAACTTTGTCAATCAAGTCTTTTCTCAGTAATCAAGACAACAACCATGTCTAGTTGCTAGCTCATCAAAAGTCCTCGTCACTTGGGGCAACTCTATCATCGCTTGGGGCATATCAGATTCATCAAGATCCATATCAATCTAGTATCCTAATCTATCTTGTAAACTGTATCAGCTTTTCATAACCATCGGTTCATTAGTGTTGTTTCCTTGGTTCTTCATAACTGAAGGGTTCAGATGTGATACCAATGTGATTCTTATTGACAATCGGGTCTAGAATCGGTCTCACTTCTTTGTAATCATAAGGTTCAGGATCAGGTGTTTTGACACTTTTTCGTGATCATTGGTTCATCGTTGTTATAGTCATTCAGGACCTAACATCTTCAAATCTTTCAATCAGTTTCTGTCTCAGAATCCGTTCATCTTTCAAATCAATTTCAAACATCTTTATCATATGCAGACTAATCTTTGAACCACTGCACTTCACATAGTAATTCAAAGAGGGGTAAAATGTAATACCCCAAAAATGGGCTATAGGTTCATTAACCTCCTACATCTTCAAATCGAATGAAATCAACATCGAAGTCCTAACCTAAGGCACATCTGAACATCATCGAATCCTAATTGATTTTCATAAATTCTGCATCGGGGAATATTCCTAGTAATGTTCCTAATATTTATCTTAATTATCTTTAATTTAATGATTATTTGGCGATAAAGCTAATTTATCCTAAAGTTTGATTAATTGAATATTCTAAATATTTAATTAATTAGATTTAATTCTGCCACTTAATTATTTAATTGAATTTAATTACATCTATTCCTAAATTGTATTGTTTAATTCTGACAATAAATCAAAAATCTTATGACTAATTGATTAAATTCTTAATTAATGTCAATTGTCAAATTTAATGATATAGTTTTCGAATAAAAGTTTGATTTAATAATTGATTAACCCATGAATCAATTGTTTTAATTTCAAAAATTAGTTAAGTTGAGGATAAATCACTTTATTTATTTAATTAATTCATAATTAATTATGCACATTCAAAGAGTAGTTAAACTCAAGATCAGAAAATCAATGCAAGTTATTAACTTTTGGAAACTCAATATCTATTTTGAGTTCAAAGACAGTCTAAACTTCTGATTTGAGTTAAAAAGTTGTTCTTGCATGATTTTGCATAATTATGTGAGTTAATCATCTCTGATTTCTTGTTGACTCAAAAATCAACCTGAGTTCATCAAGAGTGATTTATGACTTTTCCCATGCACCTCCAAAGCCCTGGATTTCTATAAAATCAAGGCTTCAGCTCTTCTAAAAAAGATCCACAAAATTGCATCCTCACACTGGTGAATTGGTGATTGAAGAATCCATCTTTGTGAATCAAAGTTGTTGTGAGATTTTCATTATTTTTGAGCATTCATATCATTTAGCATATCAATTCTGAGATCAATTGCATATCATTTCAATTTCATATAGATTAGATTATTATCAGTTTTCTTTCATCTTAATTGCACAGAAAATACAAAAATATAGATTAATTTGCATACATTCCATATCCATATTTTGCATTCAAATCCTTCATTTAGGTGTCATCAAGGTCACTGATCTCATCTAATCTGAGAATATCATACTCGCACCTACTAGAAGACATTAAATCGTCTGGTTAGTTTAATTTCCATTTCATTGCACGATTTTGATTTTTTCTAACCTCTAATGTTTTATTGAAGTGTTGTGTCTACAGCTAGGTACAAAATTCACACACACACACACAACTCGACTCCCGTAATTCTACAGAAAAATGTGCCTCTTTGGAGGGACCCAGAGAATATTGTTTTTACTTTTCACCAGTAAAAAGAATCGAATTATCAAATATCCGATATCTCCCACCAAAATTTTGCTAAAATATCTCTCTCTCTCTCCCCTTCCCCTTCCCCTTCTCTCTCTCTCTCTCTCTCTCTCTCTCTCTCTCTCTCTCTCCCTCCCTCCCTTAGGTATAATATTGAGCATATAATATAAATATTTAATATGTTAATATTATACTATTATTCAATAGAGAAATAAATAATAATAATATAATACATGCTATTATAAAAATTTATATTATAATGCTAATGCTCTAAAATGAAACCCTAAAGCTAATGTCGTCAAAAGTGTGAAGAAGGATTTGTCTGGCAGTTTCGTGGGATTGAAGATGATGAAAAAGGGCAAGCTTCAATCAAAATATTTTAAGGAGGTCGTTAAGACAGGTAAATATTCTAGTTTTGAGTTCCCATTTCTAAATGCTATGCTATTATTATTTAATAATAATTTGTAATATATAACTTAAAATTGAAAAAAATACTCAACTGAATTAATATTAACATAAAAAAAAAAACAATTTAATATAATACAATTTAATATGTAATTTGAAATTGGAAAAACTAGTCCAAATGAAATTTTGAACTTGGTGGGAAATTTTGGATATTCAATAAAATTGGATATCCAAAATTTTTGGATATCCAATTAGGCTTGGTATTTGGTTCGGTAATACCAACCGTGGATGGTCAACCCTTCAGGCATGTTTAGGAGATTATTTTTGATATCTAGACTTCGACCATGTAGCTGACGACTATTTTTCCACCTGAAATTGATGAAACGAAAAGGGTTTTTGAAAGACATTATCAGATTTCCATCTATATAATTGTTGTCAAATTTCAAGTTCAGTAAGTAATTATTACTTATTTTTCAATTGAGTTATCTTTAAAGTCTTAATTAACATACTTATTGAAAAACAACTATAACTTTCAAACCGTTGAACCTTTTTAAAATCTGAAACATGTGTCACATTCTATGCTTCGACTACTATAAGGGAAAAATAAAAATTAATTTTGTAAAGTTTAGAATTAGTTAAGGTGGTCAAACATGAGAGTTTTTTTATTCTAAAAAAGTTGTAGTAGAAAATTCATAATTAATTATTTATTTGGAAAAGAATTACAAAAAAATATGTGTCACATCTATGAATGAGTCTACTACTTATATCTAGAATATTGGGAAAATATATCATCATTTGGATTCTAATCAGGTCAAGTTTGTGAAGGCCAGATTGAAGAGTCATGCAAAGATCTGGTGGCAGGAGATTCAATTGGAGAAAAATAGGAGAGGAAAGGAGAAAATCACAAGATGGGATCAGATGGTAGATAAATTGAAGCGACAATTCATTCTTGTTGATTATGAGCTTGACCTACTAAAGTTTAAGAGCAGACAAAGTGGAAGAGGTCGTGGTGGACAATCTAGTGGATGGTCTTATGGAGGCCAAAATGAAGATGCAAAAAAAGAAGGATGAGGCCAGTGGCAGTCAAAATCAGAGGGGAAATAATTTCAATCATTTCCATGATCAAAATAATAGAGATTAGAGAGGAAGAGGAAGAGGCCATGGATCCAAAAGGGGAGGCTTTCGTGGAACATGGTTTCACTGTGGAGAAGAAGGTCATAGGGCATATGAATATCCTCAATCCCAAGGAAGGATAGATAGGACAACTGAAGGTCAGGCTAGAGTTGCACACGTAGATGAAGATGCCAGATCATCACATTCTGAAGATGCTAAAAGAGGAGAAACGTTGATTAATTCGCTGAGCGCCAGGGAATTAATCGAGTGCCAGAGAGATAATTGACCAACTTGGTCAATAAGGAAACCAAGAAATACCAAACCAACTTGGTCAAAGAAGGAACCGAGCAACAAAAACAAACTTCAAACATCTTTTTGGTGACACAGGATTGCCAAGGACCCGACATGCTCCTGCATCAGTTTGGTTGGAGACAAGCCAATAGGATGGGATTTGATTTTACCATAGGCAAAATTTGCATACAATAATTCTATCAATAGGAGCACTGGTAAATCAGCATTCCAAATTGTATATGGTAGTAGTCCCAGAAATGCATCTAAGTTGAGGAAGATAGACAAAGGAGAAATAAGTAGTGCTAAAGCTGAGGATTTTGCATAACACTTGAAGATCATCCATGAGGAGGTGAGGAAACATATTACCAAGATGAATGCACAGTATAAGGCTAAAGCAGATGAGAAAAGGAGGCATAATAAATTTCAGGTTGGAGATTAAGTCATGGTTCATTTGCGGAAGGAGCAATTTCCAGTTGGTACATATAACAAGTTGAAAATGAAGAAGTTTGGGCCATATAAGATACTGAAGAAGCATGATTGAGGAAATGCCTATGAAGTAGAATTGCCTACTGAGCTGAATATTTCACCAGTATTTAACATTTTAGATCTAACATAGTATCATGAAGGGGGTGTTGAAGATGAGATCACAGAAGCACAGTGGAGTATTCCAGCAACTACTTCAGGTACCAAAGAGATTGAGGATATACTAGATAGTCGTGTTGGTAGAAGCACAAGGTACAGGACATATGAAGAATATCTGTTCAAATGGAAAGGATGACCTATTGAAGATTCATCATGGTTGACAAGGGAGGAGGTTAACCATCTTGGTTTCCCTCTTCACACTTGAGACATGATGGGGTCACTTCTCAAATTACCCCAGGTGTCTGATGCAAGAGCATCCTAGGTGTAAGAGCAATCTTGCATCACCCAAAAATATTTTTGATTTTTTTTCAATAAGGGCTATCTTGTGCAGAGCTGCTATTTTTGGAGATTTACTATTTTTAGTAAGTTTTCCATTCACACTTAGAATGGTCTATTTTCTTCCCTAGAGGTTCATTTTGGTCGTATCAGCCTACTAATAAAGTTTCATTGCCAGATCAAGTCTAGTTTTGAAGATGTTAAAAAATTTTGGTATTGGCAGCAGGGTACAAAAACTTTGAACTCAGTTTTGAAGGCTTTAAAGGCCCCAGATGACATCAAAACTTTGGCTCATTGGAGCTTTCGTGAGTTAGACACTGTAAAGAACTTCATACCCTTTCCAAAATGGGGTCATAATAGTCAATCAGGTCAATGGTTGATGACTTATGGTCTCCGGAAGTTGGGCCACCTGAAATGGTAGAAAATAAATTTCTTTCAAAATTTTTGTTTGGGTTTCAAAAGTTGTTTGAGCCGACTTTGATGTAATAAATTAAAAAATAAAATAATTCTAAGGTTGGTTGGCCTTAATGGCTAAATTTCTAGAACCTTACCATGCGGTGGAAAATTGCCTATATAAGGAAGGCCCATAGTGTTGTCTAGGGAGTTATGGGTAGTAGATCTGGGTAATGATTCAAGGCTTTGGCCTACATAATATTATAAGGGAAAATGCCCATGTGGCTTTGCATATTATAATTCTGAAATTTGTAATTCCACATTTGTGGAGATAATAAGAAGCCCAATTCTATTCTTGCAAATTGTTATTGTTTCTATGTTTTTGTTACATGTTTGTGGTATTAAGGGGAGCACCCTTCATCAGTTTCATTGGACTGTTTATGCTTGATAAGGTTAAAGAAGAATTTAGAGCCACAATCCCCAAATTGGAGCCAGTGAGCATGAGATCTCTAGTCTTGGAGCCTCTGGTCTTAATCTATTGGTGTTGTCTAAGGGCTTCTTTAGCAGAGATCACATGAGAAATGAGATCATATTCCGAGGGATTAGCTTGGATGTTAGCCTCAACTCTCTGAAGGTTAGAGGAGAGATGTTTTTCAGTGAACCTATAATCTTTGGCCCTTTTTTGGCCAATGGTCTTTAACAGATTCTGCCAGGCAAAAATGTTCATGTTCCATCTATCTATGTGAGAGTTGGTGGGAAAGTTATTCTTATTGATGTGTCTAATGATGTGGATGGCAACTAGAACGTCCTCATATTTAAGAAGACTAGTATTTAGGATAAACTTGGGATTGGAACCTATGTTGTGCACAGGGGAATTGTTAATACTAAGGTAAGTGGAGATAGGATGGTGACCAAAGAGGGAAGTGGAGGTGACAAGGACATAGTTGCCCAAGTTATCAGGCAAGAAAGAAAAGAAATTTTTATTAGCATAAAAATGGTCAAGTCTAGAGTATATTCTAGAGGAACCTTGCTGAAAATTACACCAATTATGCCATAAGCCAGGATTAGTGTCTTTATTTCTAGCAAAGGGGTCAAAGAGATGTTTAGCATTTTTCATTCCATTCCAATGGATTTTTTCTTGATCTTTCCAAGCAAATGGGAGACCCCCAACTTTGTATTCTTGAGATTCAACCATATTGAAATCCCCTCCCACAAGCCACGAGATATTAGGGAGAGTAGCCAGCTAGTCCCATAGGCTCGCTCTCTCCCTAAAATTATTCGATGCATAAATAGAACATATGCCAAAGACATTGTTATTGTAGTTAATAGTAATCCACACTACTCTATCACAAGGGGTGAGTCCATGGCCAATGATATAATTCCCCCATTTGGAGTTAACCAATAGTGCAACTCCACCCTTGCCTCTAGGGTGGTTGGTACAGTATTTCATAGCATCCTTCCAAAGGAAATTAAGGTTGGAGTTAAGGACGAAACCAATAGCTTTAATCTCTTGTAACATCAAGAAATCCATGGACTTATAGGTATCAAGAAACCACTTAATAACAAACTTCATGTCAAGGGACTCAAGCCCCATTACATTCCACGAGATGCAATTCGTAAGGAGACATGTGGGGGGCAGGGGGGTAGAACACTGGTCGGCAACCCCCTCAATGGGGGTCATAGCAACAGGGGGGATATCCCCATTCTTTTTAACCGAGGAGTTCTTATTTTTGGAGCCCAAAAGCCTCCCCCATCGTTTAGATGTGGGGAGGTCTCCCTTGAATTCGTCATCATTATCTGAAACAACAGGGGACATGGTATCCACATCCATGGACTGTTTTGGGAGGAAGGACACAGAATCAAAGGGGTTCTTACAGGTAGGGATAACCTCAATTAAACAGTCGTCACTAAGCTCTCTGAAGATCTTATGAGGGAACTTCTAGGGAGGGGCCGAGACAATGCAATTGTCAGAGGGGTCTTTATTGATCAAGTTTGATGGGGGGGAATTAATTTGGGTTTCCTGTGAAAGAGGGTTTTTCGAGCTGGAGGCTAGCAAAGAATTAAAGGACTAGGAACCAACCAATGAGGTGTTCTCAGGTTTATTGGTCCTTCTTCTACGTTTATGGTAAATTTTGGTCACGATTTGGAATCCGTCATTTTGAGTCACGTTTTCAACAAACAAGGAAATGGCTGAGAATAGAGTAGGGGAAGGGGCAGCAAGGATGGACGGGGAGTTGGAGGCCATATCAAGGAAAGGATTAGAGGGCACATCAATATGAGGGGTTTTGTTCACTGAAGATTCCACATTAGAGTTAACTGAGTTAGTGGAATTTTGGAGAGGCGAGGACTTAGCCGGAATAGGTTTTTTCTTAAGGATGGGGCCATCTTTTCTCAGATGCCCTTCTCTTCTACACAAGAAGCAAGTGTTCAGACCCCCAAGAATTTCAATAGGACAAGAGTAATTGTCCTCATAGATGTTAATGCAAATATCAGCTGGAATCTCTTTACCAGGGTTCAACGGAATAAGAATCATGGCATCCATATGAGGAACCAATCTAACAGTGTCATCCATTCAAACTACTTTACCAAGTGGTTCAAGCAGTTGGGGAAGAAAACACCACAAAAATGGAGGGATCTGTTTAACCAAGATCCACCGAGGAGCTGAGAAGGCAAGAACCTCCTCATGAATGGCCTTGGGAGACCAAGCCAGGGCACGAAAGGAGGTAGAACCCACGGTCCAATATTGTTTTTTAAGAACTTCAGCCTGGAATTCATGGTTAGCAAAGAAAATCACATATAAACCTTTCTAAATTTGCCTGCAAAATGAAATATGGAAACCAAGTTTCAAGTTCCAGTAGTTATGGAACCAATCATCTAAAAATTTCTTAGGAGGGCATTTATCAACTTCAACAGCACAGAAAAAAATAGCAATATTCCTTAATCTATTATTTTCCTTCACAATTTCAACAAGCATTTTCGGATTTGGAGAAATAGAGAAAGGTAAAGCAACAACCCCGTTGTTCTTACCAGAATCAGAGGCGCCATTAATACTTGACAAGTTAAACTTTGCACTCGCGTCAATGGCAATGCCAGCATTAGCAATCACCTTCGAGAATGATTTGGGTCTTGCAGGTAGCGGAATGTTGGTTTTAGAGGGATTAATAATGTTAGGTATGTCAGTCTCCATTGAAGCCCTAGGCATAAATGCAGGGGAGATGGGGGTACAGCCTCTGCCGAATGACAGAGGGAAGATGGAGAGGTTTCATTCATAATAAGAGCATTAAAAGAAAAACAAGGAGCGACCACACTTGTTAACTTGTCGTTGCCGAGAAAACCCAGCTGTCTATCACCATTTTTCGCCACTTTTCACAGATTTTCGCCACTATCGCAGATTTCGTATATCAATATTAGTTTTAAAAATAATAATAAATCATAAAGATTTTTTTATTTATATTATTAATAAAAATATCATACCATGTTATTTCAATATTGTATCCTATAATATATATAGCATAAATAAGATTATAATAAACAATAAAATATAATATACATAATATTTTAAAATATTAAGTAATAAAAGTATACATAGTATTATAATATATTTTATAATAATAATATAAAGAAAAATTTAAATTTCTAATACATATTTTATGTTTTATATTAATTTTTATATATCATAATATAAAATTTATTAAAATAAAAAATATAAATTATAAATATATACTAACTACTTATAAATTTTATTTATGATATATTGTAATATAAATATTATAGTCTTAAAAATATAAAAATTATATTTAAAATTCTAACTATCTAATTAACTATTTTGAGATATATTTATAAACAAAATAAATATAAAAACCTAAATTTAAATTATAATAAAACAACTTTTAAATTTTTTCTTTCAAAGTAACGAATAAGGTAATAAAGTAATAAAGTAACACGAAATCATCTCACTTAGATTTTGACAACTCGAAAAAATTACCTGACGTGACGGTTTTTTCAATTTATTAATTAAATTAGAAATGCAGAACCACTGTTATATGATTTTTAGTTTAATTAATAAATTGAAAACACCGTAACGTCAGGTGCATATTTTGGAAAAATAGGTGGTGAAATTGACTGCACGTAAGTTTGCGCGAATCTTTCACTGTATTCAAATTTACTTTAGATTGATGGAGACTGATTTCCTCCCACTGTGGCTAGGCACGCCAGACCTTTTTTTCACTCGATTGACTTAATAATCGAATAATTTATTTCCATCAACATAAAATACAGTGAAAGCCCGATCCACTACCTATATAAATTAGCGAATTGGTCAAAGATGGTGTGATGCATGTATCAGGGAGAGAAATTCAGGAATCAATTGCCCTCAACATAAAATACAGTGAAGGCTAGTAGGTAGAATCCACTACATAAAGAAAGGAATGTGGTGGACCCCGGACCCACACATAGTGCATGCCAGCGCCCTTTGCGTTTGTAGTATTCAAAAAAATCTTACAAGAAAGATTTTGTCTTTTAATTTGGAGCCAAGGGTTTTTTGTACAAGATGGAACATAAAGTCGGTCAAATTAAACATGAATTCTATTGAAATTAAACATGATACCAAAAACTACACACAATCAAATCCAGACACGCATACATAATTAAAATGGATTGTGAAAATCTGATATTATTAATCCATTGAAATGATTTATCTCTTGTCACAGTGGTAAGTATCTGTCTCTATCAACATAAATAAACCGTAAAAGACAGCTGTAACGAACTGTGGAAAGCAATGAATTGTGGCTGTCTCTATCATTGCCTCACCAGGACCGTAGATTTGCAGCAACAATAAGGTCAGGCTATTATAATAAAATAATTTAAATAAAATTTACTTTAACATAATGGGAATAAGACTGAAAAGAAATAGAAATAATAGAAACAAGAATGAAAAAAAATATATCAAGTATGTATTATTGAATAAATAGAATTTACTTACTAATACATACTTGATATTTTTTTCCATTCTTTTTTATTATTAATTTTATAGATTTGTTAAATTATTATAATTTAATTTCAAATACATTGTATTGAATTTTATTCTAACTTGTGTGTCATACATATGCATCAATAATTCTTTTTGTATTTGTATATTAAAATATTTTAGCAGTCAACACTTGCACAAATCTAAGGATTGCACGTCCTTCTTTACTTTTTACTCTTCTATCATTTGAGCCTTTAAAGAATATAACTCTTTATTATAAAGATATTTCATTTTAATTTGATAATAATGATATTATCAACATTTTAAAATTAGTTATTTTTTATTTAATTAATTAGTAATTTATTATATTTATTATCTATTATTTTTTAATTTTTTATTAATATTAAAATTTTGATATAAATTTATTTCATTTGTATTAATATTCTTAATCATGTTTTAATTTTCAAAATTTTATATATGTTTTACAATTTAAAAAAAACTAAAAATTATATATTTAATTATATATATTTATTTTAATTTTGATGATGAGATATTTTAATTTGAATTAATTTAATATCATGAAAGAGATTTATTAAATATATGATGAGCTTCAATAATATTTATTTAATTTTTGTTTAGATTTAAAAGATGATTAAAAATAGATTGGTAAAAAAACTTAAATTTTTTAACAATTTTTAATTTTTAATCTTTATGTCATCTTTCTAATAATTTTAAAATTTTAAATTTTGTAAAGAAGCAATTTTTCTTTACTATTTTAACATTTTTTTTTTATTTTGATTTTTTAGTATATTAATGAAATAATTTGAGATATATTATTTAAGAATTATATTTTTAATATGCTATAATTTTAAATTAAAATTTATGAAATTAAATAATGCATTATACAAAATTCTATTTGAAATATTTTTATAAAATGAAAGTCATATTACACATAAAATTGAATTGTTGTTTGATATATGAATGAATTAACTATTAAAATACAAGTAAAGACATTAATTTTTAACTTACAATTATCTTTAAAAATCACTAAATTTTAAATTAGTTTATTGTAAAACCTCTCGCCGAAGACTACGGAAAGTAAATATTGAAAAGTTGGAAACTGTTTTTCTTCGTGCTGGTTGCTTTTGAATTCTATGCCTCCATGTCGTGTAGTGTGCCAGCTGCATGTCACTTGTCTATTTTTTCAGGCGGTCTCTCACAACGTACTTCATAAGCCATCATGAATCTTCACATGGCATGATGGCAGTCAAATCATTATCTTTAATCCAAATAGCACTAAACTTTTATTATAATAATTAAAAGAGTATATTAAGATTAGATAGTATTTATAGTTATAATTATTAAACTAGTTTATATATATATATATAGTATGAAAAGAATAATCCTTCTCAAGTACTTATTTTTATCATATTGCAAGGTGCAATAGAAGTTTTGATAAGGATTACTCTCCATAGAAGACATTGAACACGTTCTAATGGTTGTGATAGCAGTTCTTAACTTAATACCCACAGTTGCTGATTTAATATCTAATATTTTTTACAACATTGTACCAATAGTTGTGACTTTAAAGTTGTTTTTACTAATGATGACTACCCATAATTGAATGAAATGTGCCCTTTGTTCTAAAAAATAGCCAATAGTGTGATGCCACATCAGTTGCACAAGTATTGGGGTCCCTAATTCACTATGATTGGTCTCACTTTTTTTTTGGGTTGTTTTGGACTCCTTGGCAAAAAACATGCTGAAGTGGCATCATATTTGATGATGTGGCTCTGAAACCTTAGTTATAAGCAAGATACTCGCTAAGTAAGCTACTGTAAAAAAATGGGAGTGATTTGAAATTTCCATGTAGGATTTTGAGAAGCCCGAAGTTAGGGTGCCCAACTATTGGGTCCTCTCCCCTAAGGAATAATCCCTGTGCTATATATAAGCTAGTAGCACTAAAGCCCTACATAGAAGACATTTTATATTTTTTAAAAAAATAGATGGCATAAGGATTGTATGTTTGAAAGCCATTAATTTATGAACTAAAAAAATTTCATAAAATAATGTTGGTAAACCTTGCAATTATAGTAGTGGACATCAATATGAAAACAATTTATTTTTCCAATATCGTTCATCAAAATTACATGGATAATAGAAAAAATATAAGCCCCATTATATGAAGTAAGAATTATCAAAGACAAGATAAGAACTAACTATATATAAAAGAGTTCTCCATAATGATGTAAGTACACATATTCCTCGAGGAGGAAGAGGGTATTGCAACCTTCATTTGCAAAATGATCGTGATAGACTTCTTTCATCATAGATGGAAATACATCTAACTTAGCAAATGTCTGGCGGACATATTTTGCAATATCTTCCATCTTCAATATTTCCAGTTCTTCAACGTAGTCAATGGAAAATATTAAGATTATATAATACTTATAGTATTAATTATTAAATGATTAAATTACAATATTAAAACTACTAAGTGACATTTTTTTTATTTTTTATTTTGGCAAAAATTTATATTTATATTTATTAATAAAAACTGGTTCAAAAAGAGCTCCCAGAGAAAAGAACCAGTGAAGAAAAACTCTGATCATTACCCGTAATACAAATGATCAAATAGTTTTGACATATAGCCAATGGCTACCCCAACCCAAATTGGTCAACAATTGACCAACTTACAATTAATACAAAATCCCAACCAATAACTATGAAAATAACGAAGGATGGATGTATGCAATAATCCATACTTAGTTACAATAATACATCCCCAAATTTGGACAACAAGCCAAATTACATTTAGAAAAGAACCCCCAACCACCTACTCTAAATCAGAAGCTGAAAAAGGATGGATGAGTTAAAAAAACCAATCCTGATTACATCAATACAACAGATGAAGATATAAGTTGTTTCCATCTTTTAGATACATAGAAGCCTGAGAATCAGTCCTATACAATGTCAACCCATGAGGAAGATGAAGCCAATATGGAGGAACAACATAAGTAGTTGAGCAGGCCAACCTAAAATATAGACACCAAAACAACATAGTATCTAAAAAGGTCAAAAAAGAAATAACAGATATTAAAAAATTAACCATCGAAATGAGGATCCTCCACTCCAAATGGCGAAAAGAACAGAGAATTCCAAATTTTGTCAGCTTCCTCATGGATAAGCGAAGCTGACCTAGAAGCAACATTGGAATGCTGAGGTGAAGAGGAAGCTTCACCCGAGCATCCTAGAGAAGGCGAAGTCTGACCTGTAGAGCCTCAAACAGGAGCTCCAAACTGTCAGGAGGCAAGAAGACTCTCAGATTAAGTGGCCTGAACTCATCAGCAAACCGAGAACCAGTCATTTGTGAAGTCTATTTTTGTTAGAGTTAGGGTACAATACAATTTAGTTTAGGGTTGTGTTTAATATTTAGTTAAGTCTAGAGCAAGGATTAATTTTAGTGTAGTATTAGAGAGAGGGTTCAATGTGGTTAAATGTCAAGGTTCAGGTTAAATTTTGTTTAATATTAAGGTTCTAGAGTTAAAATTTGTTTATATAGTGTTTAATCAAGTTTATGGTTAGGGCTCATTTTGGAGTATTATTCAATTATATTCAAAGTTAGTATTTAATTTGGTGTCGATTAGGGTTTAATAAGGTTTATTTTTTTATTAGTGCTCATTTTCTATAATGTCATTTTCAATTTGGTATAAGGTTAGTGATCATTTTCGATAATGTTTATTTAGGTTTAGGATTAAGGTTTAATTTTCTTGGTATTACCATTAGGGTTAGGGTTCAACATGATGCTAATTTAGTTTAGGGTTGAGGTTTAGTTTGGCTCAATCTTCAATAGGTTTAGGCTTAGGGTCCAATTTGGTTTAATGTTAGAGTTTCCATTCAACTTGGTACATGTATACTCATGAGATGATGTAAATACATTCTATCTGATTAATATTACATGAAGTGAGTGTATTTTGAGATAATGATATATTATCATTTATGGTTCACATTTGAGTCTCTTTGTGAATATGATGTCAATATTGGAAATTTTGTTCTATGCTTGTATGATGTGACAAGATGGACACGATACCTAGGTTGATGGATTCGATAATGTGAGATGAGCATTGATGTCTAGGTCACATGATTAGCTAGGGAGTGTACTGTCATAAAAAGTTATCATCTTTAATTAGATGCTCATTTAAGCTCCATTTTAGGTTTTAATAGTTTAATGATTTAAGTTTTGTTTTGGGTTTAACAGTTTGAAGATTTAAGTTTTGTTATAGGTTTGATAGTATGAAGGTTTAAGTTTTAAGGTTTAAAGTTGAAGGTTTGAGTTTTAAGTTTTAAGTTTTAAGGTTTTAGTTTTCAGAATAAATTATTATTTAACTAGCCATTTTATAAAAAATTAAACATTTGCTATTAGATAACATTAAAAAATCTTTTTAAAACTATACATGAAAAATTAAATATTTGGTACCAATATAACATTAAAAAATCATTTTTTAACCATATAATTACAAAAAACACTTAGAAAAACAAAACAAATTAAATAAATGCTAAAAAGTGGGGGCCCTACCTCACACTCGGCCAAATATACTCAAGCCCCCTTCTCTTCTCCGCTAGCCCCTCACTGTGCAAATGAGGGGCTTAAACTGTGTTCTGAGGATTTTATAAAGCGAGAGAGACTCAGCTGAGTGAGATTCTACAAAGTACCTTTGGCCACATATGCACCATTAGGCACCACACAGCGCATACATGGATTCAACCAAGTGCTACTCAGTCGAGTTTAGGTTTAATAGTTTAATTATTTAAGTTTTTGTTTTGGGTTTAACAATTTGAAGATTTAAGTTTTGTTATAGGTTTGATAGTATGAAGGTTTAAGTTTTAAGGTTTAAAGTTGAAGGTTTGAGTTTTAAGTTTTAAGGTTTTAGTTTTTAGAATAAAGTATTATTTAACTAGCCATTTTATACAACATAAAAAAATAAAAATTTGCTATTAGATAACATTAAAAAACCTTTTTAAAACCATACATGAAAAATTAAATATTTGGTACTAATATAACATTGAAAAATCATTTTTTAACCATATAACTACAAAAAACACTTAAAAAAACAAAACGAATTAAGTAAATGCTAAAAAGTGGGGGCCCTACCTCACACTCGGCCAAATGTACTCAAGCCCCCTTCTCTTCTCCGCTAGCCCCTCACTGTGCAAATGAGGGGCTTAAACTGTGTTGTGAGGATTTTATAAAGCGAGAGAGACTCATCTAAGTGAGATTCTGCAAAGTACCTTTGGCCACATATGCGCCATTAGGCACCACGCAGCGCATACATAGATTCAACCAAGTGCTACTCAATCGAGTTTACGTTTAATAGTTTAATTATTTAAGTTTTGTTCTGGGTTTAACAGTTTGAAGATTTAAGTTTTGTTATAGGTTTGATAGTATGAAGGTTTAAGTTTTAAGGTTTAAAGTTGAAGGTTTGAGTTTTAAGTTTTAAGGTTTTAGTTTTCAGAATAAAGTATTATTTAACTAGCCATTTTATACAACATAAAAAATTAAACATTTGCTATTTGATAACATTAAAAAACCTTTTTAAAACCATACATGAAAAATTAAATATTTGGTACTAATATAACATTAAAAAATCATTTTTTAACCATATAATTACAAAAAACACGTAAAAAAACAAAACAAATTAAATAAATGCTAAAAAGTGGGGGCCCTACCTCACACTCGGCCAAATGTACTCAAGCCCCCTTCTCTTCTCCGCTACCCCCTCACTGTGCAAATGAGGGGCTTAAACTGTGTTCCAAGGATTTTATAAAGCGAGAGAGACTCAGCCGAGTGAGATTCTGCCAAGTACCTTTGGCCACGTATGCGCCACGCAGCGCATACATGGATTCAACCAAGTGTTACATCTCAGTCAAGTTCTGCTAGGCAGAATCCTTCGAGTTAGCCTCAAGTGCGAAAGACAATTGTGCTTTTACCCTCAACACAATCCTAACATTCCTCATCATCTGCATTGAAATCATAGAATTTGCACACTTGGTCAGTAAAATTTACAGTTGGTCGTGTTCATTTGTCATAGCTTGTCGTGTGTTTTCTCTCGATGTCCCTCAAAAGTACAAAATGATTGGATAGTCCTCGTATCATTTCATTTTTATTTCCACCACTTTTCAATTTTTTTTGCACCACTTTTCAAATTTTTCGTCGGTTGGAATTTCCCTAACTATGCGATCTACCATCCAATCACGTGCGACCGTATACCATCTACCATTCATGTATCCAATTATGTATCCTCGTCTCCCTACCTATCTAGACTTGCCTATCTTGTCACTCCATGTCATGATAGTACGGTGTACATACTATACATACTCGACCATATCATTTTTTGTGTCTAAATAGCTTTATCTATTATAATAGCCTTAATAAAGGTCTCCTAATTAATAAAATGAGAAGCAATTCAAAAATTTAGATGAATGCTTCTCCTTAAAAAGAATTTAGTATTTCAATAAGATTTTGAAATAATTAAATATTAAAACGAAGATAAAATAAATATAAATCTTAACAATAGATTCCAATCTTAAATTTAAAAAACTAGATATTAAAAAAATATATAAAAAATAAATCTTAAAAAATATAAAAACAGAAAAGTTCACCAAAATTATGGACAAGGAAGCAACATCCTTTTCAAATAAACTTAATATAAAATAATTTTAAAATAATCTAATGCAATTGGCAGGAGCTAAATAGCCGAAAATTTGCACTCCTCTCCCTTTCGATGGTATGCCTCTATCTATCCACATACATGCCCATACTTGTGGGCAGTGCAATCAATCATTTCCTGGCACTGCGTACGGAGCGGCTATAAAAATGATGCCAAACTGCCTAATTTCCATCTTGTACGCGGTCACTGAATATTAAACTTTTGTTTTTTAATTTTATTTTCGTGAATTTTATTTTTAAATTAAAATTTATAAATATTTTTTATTTTAATGATTTTAAATATTTTTAAAATAATAGTATTTTGTTTGGTATTTTTAATCATTTAAAATAGAATTTTTTTAATGATTTTTAACTTTATAATATTTTTAATTATTTATTTATTTTAACAATTTTTAATATAGGTAGAATTTTAATAATTTATATATTAAAGTTAATAATTGTTGTTATTAATACTATAATCACATTAAACATAATTAATAATAAATAAATTATTTTATGATAAAGAGGATAGATACTAGCAGTCGTCTGTTTGATAGGAGGTTTGATTTTTCTAAAAAGTAAAATAGTTTGCATAAAAGCAAAAATCTGAAATTCGAAGATTATTGGGAAATCTTAAACTATAAAATTTCATGAAAGTACCAATGCAAAATTCTTCCAAATCTAAAAGTTGCCAATGTAATCTTGCAATAAATTATTATTTATTGATTTATTTAGTTTCTTTGAGTATTTTATTTTTTAAATTAGTTTCTAATATCACACTTTCTACTTCTAAAATAAATGTTTCTATTGTAAACATTATTATTATTATAGTTTAATTGTGAAGTTTTTTCCTATTTTAAATCAAACATTAAAATAAATTTATTTTTTGAATTGTTTTTTCATAATTTCTAATTTTTTTAATTTCATAACAAATGTTTCTATTATAAACCCTTAACAATCTTAAGTTTCTTTTTCTTATATAAAGATTTGTTTCTATTATAAATTAAAAAATCAACTTCAAATTTAATATTTGTTGTCAATAAATGTTTGTTTTGATTAATTAAGATCACTCTATAAATCAAAATTTTGTATAAAATAATAAGTCTCTCATTAAGAATAAACTCATTATAATTTATCTCCATGATCCTTTCACTAATAACAATTTAAAATTATGAATAAATTTACCATGAAATGCACACTTTATAGAGATTGTATATCAAAACTTTTAGCATATTTATTCTCAACATATAATTTACTATATAATTAATCAAATTATTTTCATGAAAAAATAATAAAATGTATAATTTAGATGGAATTTTTGAATGAAATTAATAAAAAAGATAATCTCAAATCATGAAAGTTAATCAAAAAAAATATTACACTATTTTTTTTAAGCCCTCTATCATACAAAAGAATCCATGTGTTCAATGTGCATGTGGAGTAAATACATCTTGCTTTGTACTTGGGTCATTTTGAGGCTCATAAAATAAACTGCAATTTCCTAAAAGATTAAGCAATCTAGGATAAAATAGAAAAAAAATTAATATTCAATAATTCCATAGACAAATAGCCATTGATTTGCAAAAGTCCAAAGAGCCAGCTACTCTCATGCAGAGTGAATAATGTGACAAAATGAAGAGCAAATTATTACCTCATAGGTGAAGAGTGATTCATAGAGTTGGCATATTTCTTACCTTAGTCTCTGTCTTCACCCTGCACTTGTATTGCACCATTTAATTCAAAGAAGTGAGGAGGTGAAATATATGGACAAATAAACCAATACATTTAGGAACTCCACCTTTAAAGGATTTTTTCCAAAATAGAAAACTTTCATATCTAATAGAAGCACTTGAAAGGTGAGAAAATTAGAAATTTCCACCATCCATTCTAAATTTCTAACCATAAAAGGAAAACTATCCAGTAGGCTGACAATTTTCTGAGCAAAAAATGTCATTCTACATAATTAATAATAAGAATGGCAATAGATAACAAGTGCCGTGTAGTGGCCAAGTACTTGCCTTTAGTTTTATAAATAAATTTTATTTTAATTTTGATTTATATGTAAAGTGAATTTTTAATTATAATAATTTATAACTAAGTTTAATTTTAATTTTAATTTATATGTAAAGTAATTATTTAACTATAAAAAATTATAAAATTACTATAATTATAGTTCTAATAATATTTTTAATTTTATAAATAATTATAAAATATCATTTATAATTAATTTAAATTGTAAAATAGTTCTACTTATAATTAATTTTAATATTAATTATTTAGTTCAAATAACTCTTTTTCAACAATATTATAATGTTATTCTATTAAATCTAAATTTATATAATATATATTAAAATAAATCCAAAAAATTCAATATTTTATAATACAACAAAAATAGAAATATTATTTTAATATAAGGAAAATTTATCAATCTCCTAATAGGTATCTAAAAAGTTGTAAACCATAAACCAAATTTTATAAATAATTATAAAATATCATTTATAATTAATTTAAATTGTAAAATAGTTCTACTTATAATTAATTTTAATATTAATTATTTAGTCCAAATAACTTTTTTCAACAATATTATAATGTTATTCTATTAAATCTAAATTTATATAATATATATTAAAATAAACCCAAAAAATTCAATACTTTATAATACAACAAAAATAGAAATATTATTTTAATATAAGGAAAAACTTATCAATCTCTTAATAGGTATCTAAAAAGTTGTAAACCATAAACCAAATAAAATCAGATGATATATAAATTAGATTGTATTATTTGAATGCATGATTTTCATGTACAATAAATAACAAACGTGGTACATTTTAATTGGTTCACTCCGAGCTCAAATGTATTAGCCAATCATATCATCAAAAAATAATTTTTACAAATTATAAACTTAAAAAATTAACATTTAAACTATAGAATATGTGTTATTTTTAACAAAATAAGAAAATACTAAATTATAATTGGTGCAAAAAATTGGTTTTAATAGCTACTTAATGGAAGAAATACAAAAAGTGATGCAATAGTACTTGCTAGCCTATCGGCAAGTACTAATAACTTATTTTATTCTATTTATCTAATTGATTGTAACTTTGTTTTCATTAATTTGGTACAAAATTTTGTTATGACATATTTTAACATAAAAATACTAAATTTTAAAAATAATTGATTGTAAATGTGATATTGCTAGAGGATTGAAGTGTGTAGTTTTTATGTCAAACTCATTGACTCATGCTTTATCAAAAGTGGTTAACAAGAACCCAGTGAATGAAGGGAGCACTTAACACTCATTGTATATTCTTAGAAATAATATATCAACGCTAAAAAGGTTTAAAAAAAAAATTACAGTAAATATATGCATAAAAAAGAAATAATCCACTAAAAAATGCATATTCTATTAGTTAAATATAATAAAACATAATCAACTTATTTTTTTAAACGTTGAAATTTTTTTAATCTAATCAAATACATATTATCTATTGCCATTCTTAATGAAAAAGAAATTAAATACATATTATTTATCCTTTTTATCATAAAATAATTTACTTATTATTAATTATGTAGAATGTGATTATAGTACTAATAACAACAATTATTAATTTTAATATATAAATTATTAAAATTCTTCTTATATTAAAAATTGTTAAAATAAATAAATGATTAAAAATATAATAAAGTTAAAGACATGGAAATAAAATAATCAATACACTCAATACGAGTATTACACATATGGAAAAAAAATATTTAAAGACATGGTCTGCAATTCGCATGAAGCAAATGGTCAAGATATTATAGATATTAAAATGATGAAGAAAAATTATCAATTACATATTGAAAATATCAGCACAACAAGAAGATACCAGGCAGGAGATATCCACAAACTAATTGCAATTGGGGACATATTAACAATCGGAAAATAAGACATGGAGAGAATTTCTAAACAAATCAAGGAAATCAAAAATAAAAATCATGAATATTGGATGGTAAGGAATGACAATATTACCATTCCATAGGAACAAGAAATCTTAAAAGTACTGATAACAATGGAACAATATGAGAGTCAAAGAAGCACAGGACAAACCCAAGTATAAAGTACAATAATTTATCATACATTTATTTATAGTATTTTTGTAATTTATATGTATATTTCAATTTAAGATTTTGGATTTTGAAAATTGAAATAGTTACAGATATATTTTATACAATTTCTCTATTTACTTATACATTAAAAATTGTAATCCTGTATTTACATTTCAACTAATATTGGATATGGATATCTTTTTTATGCTATTTCTATGACTATTAATTTGGTGGCATTAATGTACATGATTTTCATATAGTACTTATTATTGTTAAAATTGACATATACGATTTGAAACCCAATAAATCACCTGCACCCCTGACTTCAACATATGAAGTCAAATCATTAAAAGCAATTCACCTTCTCAACAATAAAGGTACACAACACTTTTATTCATCTATGTTTTAACATACAACAAACAATTCTTTTCTGTTCAACCAGCCATTTATGGAACTCTGATTTACTTATAATGATGTTAACATGCAGGATACTAGAAATACTCATTCAAGTAAAATCATGCAAGCATAAATCAATCATTACCACGTGAAGGATACAATGGAATGCAAAGTTATGAAAATGTTATGGCTGCTTATACATAGTTATTTTACTATCATTAATTTTTAACATGCCAAATTAACTATAACAAAAATATATAGGTTATACCTCACAACAACAACCAACACAACCATAAAACATAGCAAACAATTCCACATAAGAACAGTTCCACATGGTTTATCTGACAGCTACATTTTACTCCAACAAAAAGATAGAATCCAAATGCACACATCCAGAAATTCTACCTATCAACTAAAACATGTGGTACTTGTTCTTATGTGGAATACACTACGATAGACTCCATTACCACAATAAGCAAATACAACCACACCCACATCAAATCTACACAGCTAACAATTATAACTTTTTGCAGTTCAAATGTACTTCATGATAAGTTAATTTAGTTCAACTCCTGCTCAAGATCTATAACACAAGAATCATCACAACAAAAGCATCTACAAGATTCATGAATTAGAAATAATACAGTTGGTTGTCTAATCACAAAGTACCTTTCGATTTCCTACTTCTACTGTCAACAACTTTATCAAAAAATTATTTCTCACCATTTTAAACTATATAATATCTTGCAAACACATTCAAAACTTCTACTGTCAACAACTTTATCAAAAATTATTTCTCACCATTTTAAACTATATAATATCTTGCAAACACGTTCAAAACTTCATAGTTAAATGCTATACAGTGAAGCTTTCCAATCCTCTCTTCTATAATTTACTGGTACAATGTTCCTAAAAGATAGACCAGCCAAAGGTATGGACATTTCTCAAACTTTCTTTTCATTTTTTTTCTCTATTAGTTAACATATATAGTGAATAGGATCTTAATTTTACATTACAATGGTAAGCTTATTTTAAATGTCTTAGTCTTATTTTCTATTAATAGTATTAAATCATTTATCATTTACTTATACAAGTACCTTTCAAACCCAAAAAAAAAATTATATGAACTCATCATTATAAACATTACAAAAAAAATCATTAAACACAAAACAATACAAATCAATCAATTAAATTGAATCCTCTCTACATATCTACCCAAACAATAAAATTTTTTTTACAAAACAACTAAAAACTTAATAAATTATCTACTCAAAAAAACAAAAACTACAATCAAACTAAATTGAAAAGAATACTAACAAACAATTATAGATATATTAATACAACCCCAAAAAAAAGAACTCCCACACATACAAAACAACAAACAAATACAAACAAACACCATAACAAATTAAAAACATATATTTCAAATTATATATCACACTTAACATATCTTTGGCGTACCTATTGCATACCAAGATGCAATTGCTAGTATTATATAATTAAGAGTATATGTCCAACTAGCACTTTTCTTATTTAAGATATGTCTAGATTTTAAAATGAAAGGTAAAAGTTAGGGTTTCAATCCAACCTTTACTTTTAAGGTCAAAGTCCTTAACATTTCACATATAAATCACAACTCCGCTTTTCCAATTTTTAGTTAGCCTCCGCAAGATGTCTGCTTATCCACTCCTATTAAGTTGAGTCCACACTGGCACACCTCATAATTATGAATTTAATATAAATACGGATTCCAACAAAATGAGTTACATTTTTACATTCAAGGAATCAATCTAAAATAAATTGTGCAGATCATGAAGAACAAATGTTGAAAATTTTGCGAAAATCTATTGTGTTTTCCATTTTTTGAAATTTAGTCAATAGTGCATTTTGTTTGGAGCTTAGCCGCTCCACTGACTAAATTTCAAAAAAATGGAAAACACAACATATTTTCACAAAAACTTTTCAGTGCACCGCTAAGCTCTAGACAAAATACACCATTGACTAAATTTTAAAAAAAGAAAATACAATAGATTTTCACAAAATTTTCAACATCTGTTCTTCATGATCTTCATAATTTGTGGTTGAAAACCACAAAAAAATTGCAAAAAAAAATTAGTATGTTTTTGTAAATCTTAAAAAAAAGTTTAAATTGTTTTGTGTGGAGCCCGGTACCGATTTATAAAAAGAACAATGAAAAAATAAACTAAGTGTCTCCTTCGTAAGAAATACATTTTAGTTTGTTGTTTAGACGTTTCCCACGATTTGAATGCGGACATTTTAAGCAACGACTATCCAGCCATATCATTTGATATGGTTGGATGCCCATGCACATGGATGTTCTTACCATAGGCCCCGTACCCCTGCCACATACTGACGATTTGACAACTGCAAGAAAACTAAAACTCATATTTAATAAGGGGATACTTAGGTTTTTGTTTTCAATTTATTTTATAAAATATAATTTATTAAGTAAAAATATATTAAAAATTTTAAATTTTAAACTTTGAACATTTTTATTTTAATTATTTTATGCGGCCAAAAAAATGAGAATTTGTTCTAAGTTTTAAAAATAATTTATTTTTTAATTTTTAGTAGGGTAAAATGATAAATAAAAATATTAATAAAATTTAATTTTTAATAATATTTATATATTTAATTTTTTATGATATTAATTAATATTATACTATAACAATTAATTTAATGATTTTAATATATATATTGTAAAAAAATTATACAATAATAATATTTAAAATTTTAAAATATACATATATAGAAAATATTAAATTTTCATATAATATATAATATATAATATATAATATATTTATTTTAAATCAATGATGTATAATTCAATATGAGCTCCAAAAAATAATAATACATCTTAATCATCATCATCATGTTGAAGTCCTATTCATGATTCAATAATCATTCTCTCTTTTTGATGAGTCAACTATTTTTTATGTTCAATATTTTTAGAAAAAGTTACAAACCACCCAAACAAATAAAAAATAAATTAAATCCCTCCCCACCCATAAAAAATTTAAAAATTAAGTAGACGTGAAAAATTTAGGAATTTGTTTTGCCCCCAATTCCAATTCCAATTTCAAATTTCAATTCCACCTTTTCAAGTAGAAGATGTAAATGCTCATTTTGGACAAAATGAACATTTACATCTTCCTATTCTATTTTCATATTCACTCCCAAATTGAGGATTCGACGAAATCGAAAATAGCAAATGCCAATTCCAGACTAATTCCCCCTACCAAACGGGCCCTATTATGGTTTATACGTAGAAGCATGTTGCTTTTTAAAGGCCCATGTTTTTTCTTTGTTCTAGGTACTCATAATCATACATATGTGCTTCCTCTATCCCTTTAAGCAATTATCTTCTTTTGGAAATTGATTTTTAAATGCCCTTAACTTTTTTATTTTAATATTACTTTTGATAAATGCTATTTATTCCAATCCATTCAACCAAACAAAATTTATTATATATATATTTTTTCACTAATCTCATGTTCTCATGTGGTTGTTAAGTTCATTTTGTGCTATAATTAAGCAGTTAAGTGTTCCCATTGAAATTTTAAGGTGTGAAAAAAAGTAATTTAGAATCTTTCACTATTTTAGTGGAGCTGCTATTATTTAAGAATTGAAAATAATATATGGGAAAAGATTTTATTTCTATTTTTTCTGTTTAAAAAAAAGCAACAAAATACATATTCATGAGCCACCATCTCCACAAATATCTCTTAAAAAAGTTGAGCAGCCACTACTAACAAAAATAAACTAAATAGTGGCGTAAGAACTTGCACTCAAAGACTGAAGCAGAAATATATTAATATAGATATAATAGAAAACATATATAAAAAGTAAAACTAAGAAAAGTGTTCAACAAACCATTCCTCAATCTTCATCCCAAATAGCCCAATCATCACTGGAATTCTTCAATTCTAAACTATAGCAGTTTTATAGGAGACAACTCAATACCAATACTAACAAAACAGATTGTTCAACTTATAAATCTAACAAAATTTATTATACTTATTAATTTTATAATGTTGAAAAATTAGAATTTGTTTAGTTTTTTAATTCAAATGTTATCAATTTACAAATTTAAAATCATATCAGCTATTAAAACAAAACTTCTTTTTTTTTAATGTTTTATTAATAAGTCTGGAACAATTAATTAGAAAAAAAGGTGATAAATTTAAATATGCCACTGACTTCGGGTCGAAAAAAGAATTAAAGGTGATAAATTTAAATATAACAATGATTCGATCTTTAAATATGCTGATGGCCCAGTGCGTTCAGCTTTTATGATTTACGATGCAATCTTCATGGCCTAAATTCCTAATGTTTTAGTTTTTTTCTTAATTGGACAACACATGCTTTATCACTCTCTTAATTGTCTAAAATGTGCTTTATTTTTTTAGTTCTGCTATATATGTTTTCTTTCTTCTTCTTTATTGTATAATACTTTCCTTCTTTGATTGTATAATAAATATTTTATTTTTCAGAAGTATTCTTTATCATTTTCAGAATTATACAATGGCACCTTTCACTGTAAACAATTTTTATTTTACTTTTAATATACTTTTATGAATCTAAATGTTTTTCAAATTTGATATCTTAAACATTTTCTACATAAATTTTATTTAAAACAATAAATATGCTAGTTATATAATATTACCGTATTTAGGGAGGAGATGGACCACAATGCTAAGACTTAGGGAATTGAGAGCTCATCATTAATGAATGATGCTGTCCAAGAAGCTACTCTCTGAGGCTGTCTGCCTCTAGTTTTCTATGAATATATTGTCTTGCAAGGGTTTCAGTACTACTAGTTTTTTAAGTTTGTTTAGTTTAGTTTAGTTTTTGAAACTAAACAAAACTTAATAGTCTATAAGGCTAATATAGACTTTCTATTTAATGTTGATGTTCCTTTAAATTCTTATATTAGTAAGACTATTATTTTGGTTAATTACGGCTATAGTGATATTGTTATCAGGATTCAATTATGTATTTTTTAAATCAAACTCGTTGACCCATGTTTATTGAGTAAGTCTATAAAACTAATATAGACTCTCTATTTAATGTTAATTTTTCTTTAAGCTCTCATATCAATAAGCCTATTGTTTTAGTTAATTATAGCTATTTAATGTTAATGTTCCTTTAAACTCTCATATCAATAAGCCTATTGTTTTAGTTAATTATAGCTATAGTGATATTAATTATATGCAGTAAGTACGGATATTAATTATATGCAGTAAGCACTGACAGTAAGTACGGATATTAATTATAGCTATAATGATATTAATTATATGCAATAAGCACTGACAGTAAGTACGGATATTAATTATAGCTATAGTGATATTAATTATATGCAGTAAGCACTGACAGTAAGTACGGATAGTATGCTAAACGGTTATGGTGGGAGGGGAATCTATCGGCTGCATAGCCGGCTCCTTAAGAATCCTTAGTATGAAAACTGTCGTCTTCTCATAAATATTATTTTTTGTTTTTAATTACTTGTAAGTTTTTATTGTTGAGTACCACTAGCACATAAGTCGCAAACCTGTCTATACATAGGATCGGTGAGTCTAATCCAATTCTTGAGCGCTATGTCTGAATGTACCCATCCCTTTCCTGGCATGACCAGCCCCTGGGAGGATGCCCATCTCTTCCCAAAAATATGCAGCTCCACAGATGAATCTAGCCATCGCATTCCACAAATGAGCAGTTCCATGAATGAATCTGCCCATCTCTTCACAGGAATGAAAAGTTTTCTGTATGAAGCCGCTGAGGAGGGAAATGTGGATGCAATAAACTACCTCATTAAGAGTACTAAACTCAATATTTTCCAGCAGTTTACCGGGCTAGGAAACAGTGTACTGCATATAGCACTTTCTCGTGGTAATTTGCGATTTGTTGAAAGGCTGCTTGAAGAGGTCAATAAAGATTTAATTGCAGGGTGTGAATTTCTTAGGGCGAAAAATTCGCATGGAAATAGTGCACTTCATCTTGCAGCCTTTTGTGGCCATCACGAGTTGCTGGAAAAGTTAATTGGACTACTGCAAGGAGATGTAGAGGCTGGTAACATTTTGAGGCTCCAGAATTCCGAACGAAACACTTGTCTTCATGAAGCCGCAAAGGAAGGAAAGTATAAGGTCGTGGAGGTACTACTCAATCGTGATGCTGGTCTGACCAGCATATCAAATCGTAAGGGCGAAACGGCTCTGTTTATTGCTTCCGAGAGAGGTTATACACAGATCGTTGAGAGATTGTTGCGTTTCATGGATTCCAACAGCAATATGAGGAGAGACGATGGCCAAACACCACTTCACGCTGCAGTGCTCTGCGGACACGCAGGTAATTATGGCGAATCCTACAAAAACTAGTAAAGAAATTAATATGTTCTTAAGTGCGTTAATTTCGTTGAATGATTTTGATGATTTAGTTTTTCGCTGTTGTCTATTCACAATTTGCCAAATGGTTTAATAAATTGAGTTTAATGAATCCATTTCGTATACTACTCAGTATTCAACTGAAGCATGCATCATGAATTTGGAGATATGCATGCAATTCCCATTTTCACATGGGTTATATAATAAAAGGTGCTAGCATAATATCGGTCTTTAGAAAAACTACTAAGGGGACAATACAATATCATGTGAGTATATTGATGGGTTTAAAATAGGAAAAAAAGGGGCAATGTATTGTCTAAATAAGGGGAAGAGGGAGGAATTTTTTTTAAGAGCGTAAGAAAAAGTGTGTGGGCGGGTATTGGAGGGTTTACAAAAAAAGAATTTGGGATAATCTTTCTTAAAATAGAAGGATTCTCTAATATGTCATGAGGATATTTCAGTTGTGTTTATCTCTTCTATGTAAATGCTTTGACAGTTCATTAAAAATTGTATAAAAGCATTTGCCCTCTCATGATGGTATCGGAGTAGGTGGAACTGGAAACATAGGTAGCTGTTTTCAATGACATCATTAAACAGTTCGAATATCTTTTGTAACCTGTTTCTTAGCTCACACTGCGCTAAACTGTTTAGGTGTCGTTAAAAGACTTCTGCAACACAGCCCTGGCCTGGCAAAAGAAAGGGATAGATGTAGAAGAACAGCGATGCACACGCTTGTATTCTCCTTCCCAGTTCCTGACTTTATGGGGCTATATTTCACACGTCGTCGTTTTGACTTCATTGATATCGCCGGATTGCTTTTGGGTGAAGATAATTCTCTGTGTTACGAAGAGGACAACAGAAAACAGACGCCACTTCACATGGCAGTGGAGTGGGAAAAGTATGAACTAGTGCGCATTCTACTAAGATATGGCAGAGACTGTATAGAAGCTGTTGACAAGGACGACAGAAAACCTCTTCATCTGGCTGTCATGAACGCAGAGCGGCTTACCCGAACAATTGATGTTGTTGAATTCCACCAATTCAAAAATATGCTGTTCTCCTTAATGTCAAGGGAGTCGCTGAATCATCGCGACAACAGAGGACGAACTCCATTACACATAGCAGTGGAGAATAATGAAAAAGATGCAGCACTTTACAAGAGTGTAAGTAATTAGATTGAATGATTTAGTATTTTTATAGTAATATTTCAAACCATACCTTATTACCATCGAATGATTAAAAATAGATCCTGAAAATTTGGCAAAAGTCTGTTGTGTTTTCAGATTTGTCAATAGTACATTTTATCTGGAGGATAGCCACCTCCTTCGATAACTACCCATAAGCTTATTTTAATAGCTTTCTTTTTTATAATTTTGTTTGAACGAAAATTCTCATTAGTGCAGATCCAAAGAGTGCTTTGCATCAATGGCGCGCTGCTTACTCCAGATATTTTGGAAGAAACAAGGAGGATGGAGCTATCACCTGCTAAATCAAGGATAAAAGTCGAAAATGTATCCGTAAATGCGGTGTTGATTGCCACAGTGTCGTTCGCAGCAGCCTTCACTTTACCAGGAGGACTTACACAATCAGAAGAGAAACCGAAAGCCGTATTCATTAACATCGATCTCTTCAAACTGTTTGTTATATGCGACGCATTCTCATTTTGCACCTCTATTGCAGCAGCTATTATTGTCCAGTATGCAGGTGGAGATAACGAGCAAGACCGAACTCAGCTTGCATTCAGTATACTCTTATTGTTGATGGCACTGATATCGCTGGTTGTAGCATTTGGAGCAGCAGTAAACTTGGTGGTCGCGTCTTCATTGATAACAGGGATTGTGTGGACTCTGGTGTGTCTCGTTCCCATTACCATACATGTCGTGCGTGGTCGCTCCAAAGTCTTTATTTTCATTCGACAAAGGTACAAGATTTTTGTGGCAGTACAAGTCATATTGGCTTTCATTGCCGGCATATTTTTGATCACATGGGACATATTGAACGTATTCTTGTTCACTGGAATATTTTTCAACGTTGTCCAGGGGATTAAAAAGCTTCTCAAACGGTGACGTTGGGGGAGCGCATTTGTCGCTGGTCTATTTTACAAAGTGGCCCACTAAATTAAGAAACGCTTGGTAAAACTAATTTCCAAAGAGCGATAAATACATTGTAAAATATATGAAAGTGCGTAATTTTAGAAATATTTTAATATGAATTTTAAGAACAACCTATTCTTACACAATTAACATTTATAGGGAAGACAGAAAGGATGTATTCATTTAATGGGTAGTTTTGCATATAAATTTTATTGTACTAAAATTTTTATTATAATAACGAAATTTGAATAAGAATAAATTATTAGTCGAGAAGCTTTATAGTCTTATTTTTCCATGTACACTCTTTTCAAGCATCTCTTTCAATTGTGAAATTTGTTTTAATCTACACCGTTAGTTCAAAATATGTATATTTTAGCTGAATTTAATGCAAATTGAAGGAATACATTTGATATTTTATTTAAGGGTGAAAGCACAATTTTGTGTCGCACTAAAGGCTAAACATCATGTTTTGATCAAAACTGGTTTCAGCCAGACATGGTTCGGCCAAAATATGTCAAGCCAAACACTCATGTCAACCAAGTGGTGCCATGCAGTGCTGACATGGCAAAGAAGGTTCTATCGAAACTAATCCAGCTGAAAAAAGACCTCTAGTGGCTCATTTTCACTGTCGCTGATTCTACATTTTGTGGAGCAAGGATGAGCTTAGGAAATCTTTGGCCGAAAGTGGTTAGTTTTTTTTTTGTTTTTTGTTTTTTGTTTTTGTGTGTTTTTAATGTTATTATGATGGTTTTATGTGTTTTAAGTATTGTTTTATGTTTTTTTTTGTAATTTAGTTAGTTTAATTGTAGAAAAATTAGAAAACATTGTAATATTTAGTTAGTGTGTAATTGTAATGTTGAATATTTTTTGCAATTTAGTTAGTTAACATTGTAATTTTCAGTTAGATTTTTTAAAACATTACAAAAATATTAGAAAAACTTTGGAAAACATTACAAAAATAATTTGTGGAAAAATACCCACAGATTAAGGATAGGCTAGTGTACAGGGGGGTGGTAGTGATTGTTCCTCACATAGATCTGCCAGATCTAGAGACGATAGGGAGTAGTTATTTCCTGAGACTATTAATAGATTGAGATGCGCTATAGCAATTCTCTATCACACCCTTTTGATATCCACTACCCTTCACAATAGGGATAGGGTGAATAGCATTAGAGATGATTTAGTGCATATGATTCATACAATTCAATCATATAACCCTTACGATAGTATTAGTGTTGATTCACTCTATACATCTCTCTCGAGGCGTTACTAGTGATGTGACGTATAGATAGATTGACACTGAGGTTTCCACCATTATTATGAAGACCATGTTTCCTCATTATTGGGAGATAGCTCAAGTGAGAGGATATATTGTTACTTAGTGCGAGAATGATCTTGTTGCAGGTCATTGATATATCCTCAATGGTTGGCTTCTCATCACAAGTGGCCTTAGAAGGATGGGATTCCACATTATTTCTACAAATAATTATTTACAAAATTTAATTTATATTATGAGGTTGATTATACAGATTCCTCAAGCCATGTTGAGAAGGGGAAGGGACGATTAGCTGACATATTTAGAAGACCTAATGTCCTAGATCCTGCTAATAAGTGGGAAAGGGTGGGTCCAAACCTTTTGGTTATGCCAAAAGGTTAGGAAATTTTTATTGCAGGAGAGATTTTACCAAATGACACCAAGAGGGATGTCTTTTCTAGAATTGTGAGTATCACGACATAGGTCTAATTGATTGTAGAGATACATGCCATATTTGTATTCTAGCATTCCTCCACCTATACATGATGCATCCTCTAGTGATAATCCTTATAAGATAGCAGGTATACCATCTCCTCTTGAGGTTGCAACTTTGTGAGAGGTGGACCCTTTGCGTCACATGGGTGCATATTTATCCAGTGATCTACTTTGTGCATATCAGGATATAAATATACTCACTAGGGTCTCTCTTAGTGACATCTCATCATATATCACCCACCTTCTTCTTAGACCATCTACTAGATCAAATTCTTAGGGCGCACAGAAACAAAAGGATGCTTTTGCACCACATAGCTCCTCAGCAAATGTCAGTTGATGGGGATGCACGTCTCTCTACTAAGGAAGCATCATTTCTAGCTCATCAGTCACTTATTACCAACTATCTTATGGATCCTCTCGTCGATCCCACATAGGTTTCCTTAAATGCTTCTTAGTTGAGAAAGATTGAGACAACATTACATCTTGCTAGGATATATTACTTTAAATTTTAATTTTATTTAAAACTTACATGTACATGTATCTAGCTTCCAATATAAATAATTTCAAGTTGAATTTTGATTAATATACATATATATTCCAAGGTATTATCGAGAGTATTACACCATATGGAGATTTAGGAGCACCCGACAATCCCATACAGCATGACACATTGGTAAATCTAGAAGTCTAGATAGTTAACTTTTCTTAAATAATTTTAAATTTAATTTATGGTACATGCATGACACATATATATTTCTTTTAGTGCACACATGGATTCAAAGGATATGGAGTAGCATCAGGTCATGGAAAATGGTAGGGCCCTAGTTGAGATTTATTTTAGACCTGAGATTTATTTTATGCTATATATACATGCACATGCATGTATTTTCTAGACTTATTTTATACATGTTCTATATGTTCATGTGTTATTCTAGACATTTATATACATGTTATTTTAGACATTTCATATACATGAACTAGATGTTCATTTTAGAGATTTCATGTATATACATATTATTTTACACATTTCATTTACATGTTATGTTCATTAAATAGACTTATTTTATTTTAGACTTAAATATTCTAATAAGTTTAAAATATTAAACATGTTTTATCTTGATCTAATTACAAGTTTTACACATACATACATACATGTTTATACATAGAAGTTAAAAGGTCTAGTTATATTTATATTAATGTCATACATATGTTACATACATGTACAAAAATATGTAAGTTAAAAGAAATTAATCTTTAACTATTTCATAATACATGTAAGTTAAAAGAAATCAATATAACTAATGTCATATTTTTCTCCATACATGTACATAAATATGTAATTTAAAAACATGTAATTTAAAAGTGCAATTAATTTCTAACTAATGTCTTAAGGGGTGGTCTTAAGGGGATGTCTTAAGGGGATTTCTTAAGGGTTTGTCTTAAGGATATTTCTGAAGGCAATATCTTAATTCCATCTAAAGTTATGATGTCTTAACGGGGTGTCTTAAGGGGATACAAAGTTACGATGTCTTAAGGGGATGTACTAATGGGAGGTCTTCGAGCGATGTCTTTAGGCGATGTCTTAAGGAAATGTCATAAGTGGTTTTCTTAAGG